>CM049402.1:18915000-19235000 GCA_026929865.2 Hyperoplus lanceolatus | reverse complement strand
ATCCCTTCTGGACCAAGAAAGTAAAAGCAAGTATGTCCAAGTTAATTTGGAAATAAGTGCCAAGAGACAAAATATAACTTTGGTAAAAGACCACAGGCCCAAAGTTAATAAAATGGTTTAAAAACAGGATAAATTAAAGACAGACTTTAATTTTAATTCTAAACAGAACAGCCCGCACCACATTTACAAGGATGTGTGTGTATGCATGGGCATGTCTTGTGTCTGCTAGGGTCCTGCGTCTCTCGCAAAAGAAATCCATCTTTGTCCCAGACTCATGACAAACAGCCACTTTGATTTCAACAATTTTCATAAATATCTAAACCATATCTTTGTCTTCCTTGAGACCCCTTAACAAGGCATCTGACCTTTGTATAGCTTTGATGTGCGCCTATGGCCTTAAACGTCCTGCATGGTAATGCTATTAGGGGACTCTTTACCCTTTACAGGTCTTCTCTTAATGTTAATACCAACACAGGTATACATACTTGTGCCCTCGGAGGGACACGCAGAGAAAGAGAAAGGGGAAAGAGTAGGAGACCAGGCCCCCTTTGACATTTTAACATGTTGTATAATCAGTTGGGAATATTCAATAAATCCAATTAGCCTTGGGTCTTAGCAGGGAGCCATTTGTCAAACTATATGCTTTAAATGTCAAGACTTGGGATTTGATTAGTCAAACAGTGCTCTCTGACCCTGTCTGGGTCAGCAGCGCTCCCCTCATTTGCATTTCCTTGTTGTTTGTTTCTCATGGGAACCTTTAGTGTCTTTTTTCCTTTTCGTCTTTCTTTTTTACTCCTACATGTTCTTTTAATATTCCTCCTCTTTGCTATCTCTCCTCCCTCTTCACTGCCTTCCTATTGAGACTGACCGTGCAGATGAATGACTGCTTATTAACCTAACAACTTTATAAGTTTAAGACGATAAAGAAATGTAACCACGCCCAATGCCAATATTTTATTTCTGCAGTGAGGGTAATGCTTGATGTAGTGCTGACAGACATCCAGTTGCATGTTGCATTGATAGGGTGTTGCACAATTTAAAATGTTATTAAGTGAAATTGTTGATATAAACATTGATTAAAGCCCATTGCTCCAAGCGCTGTGCAGCTTTTAGCAGCTCCTATCTAATTGTTTTCAGTTCTGCAGGCAAACACATACATAGACTATTGTTGATAGATGCAGTCCATTTTTAAAACGGGTTCTGATGGAAACCAGGTAAAAGTGTTTTGGGGCTTTATTTAGAATGAAATATGACTCTTAATGGGATTTCCGTGAAGGTAGGAAACTGGACACTCGTATTGTTTAGACAGCTTAATAAGCACATTGTATCTCAGGGGCTTAACTTGTGTAAGGGTCTTAATGTGGCTTTAAATCTATAGCCTTCTGAAAGCAGCAGACAGAATAGGTGGGGGTTTACCCAGTGGCTATCATATATGGTGTGGGAAGAGAGAGTTAGCAAGATAAGTTTAAGCGTGAGAAAAAGTCTGCGACACAGCAAAGTTAGATTAGATAAATCGGGCGGGAGTGAAAAAAGAGAGGACACAAGAAATGGAAGAATATAATTAGATTAACAGGTGCAAGAAAGTTGGAGGGATAGAGGATACAGTGTTTTACAAGTCAGTGTGTGGGTTGATAACTATTACTCACTTGTGCTGAAACAACTTTTCCCTTGCTAAATGTCTTGTTGCTGTAAAATTTATTGTGTCCAATGAAAGTAACTTGACTCATGAGACTGAAGAACAGAGTTGTGAGAAAGGGCGAGCGAGTGCAGCAGCTTTGGTCAAATTTAGCTAGTGTGTGTGTGTTTGTGTTTTTGAGGGCATGTCATCTTTTACAAGGAGTTAACCGGACAGAGATACGAAGGGTGTGGGGAGAGAGAGAGAGAGAGAGAGAGAGAGAGAGAGAGAGAGATCAAGGACTGGTGAGAAGAGAGGAGGGTGAAATGAAAAAGAGAATGATAAAGATGAATGGGGAGGAGGAAGAGGAGGCTTTGATAATTCCTTTGGAGTTGCCCAGGTGGGCGGTGTCCCAGCAGTGGTGGCATCAATTTAGGAGAAAAGTTTATCTCAGCAGATTGGGATTGTTTTTTCTTTCTTATTAGATAATAGACATAGGAGAAACTTTGCCGCGTGATGTTCGTTGATGAAATGTGCCCTAACAGGAAAGGCAGAGATGAAATGACTGTGATCAAAAGGGACGACTGCTGCTCTCTAAAGTTTTTAGTGCAAAAGCAAAACAATAAAAGGGTACACAATCGTTGAAATTTGAATTGGCCATGTTTGAATTACATTTCTGCTCTATACTGAGCCAGGAATTGGTGTTTCTTGTGTGATCACAAAATAAAGACATCCTTTGGTGGAATCTAGTTGTGTGTAAGTAAAGGAAAAAAAACAGCACAGAAAAAAGGAAACATTTAAGAGTAAATGATGTTGAGCGGCCCATTGATCAGGACCATTTGATTTTATCTCAAGTTGTGCAGAAGGAGTGTGTGCTCAGATCTGGTCCAGTCGTCATCTTATATCACTCACTGTGTGTGTGTGTGTTTGTGTTTGTGTGTGTAGCTGCGTGTGTCCGCCTGGTTTCGAGGGCCAGCGTTGTGAGATTAACCCAGATGACTGTGAGGACAACGACTGCGAGAACAACTCCACCTGCATTGACGGAGTCAACAACTACACCTGTGTCTGTCCACCCAACTACACAGGTACACACACACAAACACAAACACACACACACACACACACGCACAAACAAACAAACACACACACACACACACACACAAACACAAGCTTGCACACACCGTCTTTTTCTGCTCTCCAATATTTCTCAAAACACCTCAGTCTTGATTCCTGAGAGACTGGGAGGGTGACCAAATCCCTCCACATAAAAAAATCATATATTCAACTTTACTGGATGGTAAGTTTGTAATGGACAGTAGTGACCTGAAATTGCTCCTAGAAGAGGTTGAAAGAGCAATCACACAAGGGAGAGAGAGAGAGAAAAAGAGGGGAAGAATGCCAAATATATGGCAAAGAAAAACTGTGTACTACGAGAGGGAAAAGTAGAAATAGTAAGGGAAAGAGTAAAGAAAGGGCAGATAAAGGACAGAAGCAGTGTTTGAGAGAGAGAGAGAGAGAGAGAGAGAGAGAGAGAGAGAGAAAAAGTGGGGAAGAAACAGGGAGAGAGCCCTTAGTTGGTCCAGCAAGTTGAGGTTAAACTGCTGACTTAACAATAAAGTTTTTCTATCTGTGACAGTGTCCTCTAAAACATACACTCACACGCATACACACACACACACACACACACACACACACACACACACACACACACAGCTGGTCCCCTTTGACACTGGATTTGAATCAATATACACACAATCGCCCGCACACGCACCATGTCATTATCGTTGTTGGCATAGAGAAGCCTTTCCCATTGCCAGCCACCTTACCACATACAGCTGTTGCACACACACACACACACACACACACACACACACACACACACACACACACACACACACACACACAGCTGGTCCTTTTGGCTCAAAACCTCTGCTCAGCTCAGTGAACCGGGCGTAATCATCAGGTGTCACATTAAGAGGACGGGCCTTTGCTAGTCCCTCAGATTTTCTCCAAACTCAGCAACCAAGACTGTCAAGTCATATTTGCACCAGCGAGGGACGACGGAAGAAAGAAGATTTAGGTCATAAGACCTTTTAAACTGCTCATGTAAGCTTTCCTGTAACAGAGTTTCATTCCAAACTGAAAGAAGCCATGCTTTTACAAACTGGAACATGAGGGTGAGAGTTCTTCATTCTGTCTTGTTTCAAATGCTTATGTCATGAGAGAGGTTTTCGGTCAGTCAATTTATCAGAAATATTCCTCTTGGGATTACATCATCAATATCCATTGTTAATATATTTGCAACAAGGCCACTAGTTTTTTTTTTCTTCACATATCTCCATAGCCAGACCAAAGTGTCTAGCTGCATGGTACTTTGATTACAAAAAAATAGGATTCCGTTTTCCTCTGCTTGATGGTTGATGGCTTGCCTACAAAAAAGGATCAACCAAAAATATTTAAATACCAAGCTATGAGTGTTTATACAGTATCTCTGCAACATATTATATCTTCATTCATCCAATCGAATGGACCTTATGAGTGAGATGTTTCCCCTAACACTATTAGTATACACATTCAATTGTAACTAGAACTTTAATCTCAACACTAAAAGTGTTGTTATAAAAAAAAAGACTATCAGGCTCTTAAAAGTATTCAACATTGGCGAAACCTTTGCTGGTAATCGGTTGTGTTGCTTTATAGCGCACTGATCTTCTAACTCAAGCCCGAGATACAGTTCAAAGTGTCTCTGGTATCTTTGTGTGTCCAAAGTGTGAAATAGCCTGCCCAGCAAGGGGGCCCTATAGTGCAGATTGGATCGTTTGAAATGAATTTTCATTTCACACTGCAGTTTTGTACATTTGCTGTGGCATTAGAATTTCAGATCTCAGTTTCAGGAGATGCAGGGGAGGGGAATTTACCATAGCTCAGAAAAACAAGTTTGTAAAAGCGACTTGATGGAAGAGCTTTGGAGACGGACGAGGAGGGAGGGAGGCAGCAGGATTACATTAAAGCAGACAGAGAAGAATGGAAATGTGCTTGACCTTTCTCAATCCCCTCTTCCTTCATATGAGCAACTGCAGCTACTGCCTGCTTTTTACACACGCTGTTAACCCTTCTCACCCTTGGAGCATGTGTGTGTGTGTGTGTGTGTGTGTGCGTGCCTTTTTATGTTTGTATGTGCTTCTGTGTGCGTGTGTGTGTCTGTCTGTGTGTGTGTGTGTTTTTATATTTGTGTGTGTGTGTGTGTGTGTGTGTGTGTGTGTGTGTGTGTGTGTGTGTGTGTGTGTGTGTGTGTGCCAGAACATCTGCAGACCGTAGCCACTGCTACACAGCCTATTAACCCACCCATCTCCATCAGCTGTGAGAAAAAGCTGATGCAATCCCTCTGTGTGTGTGTGTGTGTGGCACTTCCACTGCACATTATCCTTAAAGAAGATAGACACATATAGAAAATGTTCCACCCTTGTGTCCTTTTTTCTAATTTTTCTTCTGTGTCAAAAGGTTACAGAGGCTTTCTCCTTCTTTTCTTCTTTTCTTTGTCTTACATCCGTCTTTGTATTACTCTTCTTTCTTGTTTTCTCTGCAATTTCTACTCATTGTGAAAATGTCTTAAATCGAGTCGATGGCTTGATGCTGCACATCTGCAAACAACACAAACCCTAACACAGAAATGCAAACAATTCAAATGAATAAAGTGTTAATATTTTCTTTCACCAGGTGACCTGTGTGAGGAGGTGGTTGACCCTTGTCTCCATGGTTTCGACCCATGTCAGCACGACTCAAAATGCGTCCACGTCGGCCGCACTTACAGGTGAGTGTTGAAAGTGACAACAAAGTTACAGTAGCAAAAAGTTAAAAGCTCACAATATGTTTAGTAACAATACTCTCCCTTCAACCGTTTGCGTGATCCTCAGATCTACATTTGATCTCCTCAATTACTGCCCAACGAGAAGAGATTTCTCTATAAAGAAGTTCTTAACATGGGCTGTAGAAAAGACCTGAATTCTGCCACCTCTTTATACAGTAAATCATCTGTAATCATGAGTGAAAGCCTGTTGCTCACACACACACAGTAATCACATCCATATCTCCATGTCTCGTCACTCTGTAGGTGCGAGTGTTTACCGGGCTATGTGGGCCAACACTGTGAGCAGGACTACAATGACTGTCTGGAGAATAAGTGTCAACACGGAGCGGAGTGTGTGGACGCTGTCAACGGCTATACCTGCGTCTGTAAAGAGGGCTTCAGGTGAGTGCTATTAGAACGCATCATAGACGTGCCAAATCGCTTCAACAGACACAACCACCATTACACACTGGAGAGCCAGACTGGGTAGAGATACAGATGGCCCTTCATAATCACTTGACTTGTGTGGACCCGCTGCGTGTGTGTGTGTGTGTGTGTGTGTGTGTGTGTGTGTGTGTGTGTGTGTGTGTGTGTGTGTGTGTGTGTGTGTGTGTGTGTGTGTGTGTGTGTGTGTGTGTGTGTGCACTGAGTAGCAGATGCAGCTCCATGTGGTTAATTATAGCAAATACTTTTGGCATGAGAGAAGCAAATTCATTATAACGGATAGAGAGAAAACAAGAGAGAGATGGCTTTGCAGAAAACATATAATGAAAGCGGACAGACAGACAGCAGCAGAAAGACAGATACGGGCAAAAGGGATATGTCAAGAAAAGGCTCAGAGTTTCATAAAGATGCAAGAAGATACAGTGGGAAAACAGCCACATATACAGATGCTGATAAAAAATAGTCCATTTCCTTGAGGGCTATTACATTTCCAACATCCACCAATGCTATCACCAAATGTAATGCAATGAAGAGAAACACAGAACGAGTACTAAACTAAGTGTTATCAGAGGAAGTGGACACAACACAACCCAGATTAAGGCTCTATGATTAAATTATGTCTTATGTTTAATCTATATCCTTTCCTTTAGCGGACTGTTCTGTGAGAACCCTCCACCAATGATCTTGCTGCAGACCAGCCCCTGTGATCAATGGGATTGTCAGAACGGCGCCCAGTGCCTGGTGGTTGCCGGGGAGCCAGTGTGCCGCTGCATGCCCAGTTTCTACGGCACCAAATGTGAGAAGTTGGCCACCGTTCACTTCCTAGGCCTGGATGGGTATGTGGAGCTTCCGGGCGCCAAACTCCGTCCCACCGCGCATATTTCACTACAGGTATGGTCGCCCCCTTTGACCTCTGCTTACCAAATGTTAGATTTGAAAGGTTTATAAATCGTACTGTTATGCACGTATTTATATAAGGTTTCAATGAAAAATATCCTTCTTTGAGAATGAAAAGCCCAAAGTCAACCTTTTGAAAGTGCGCTTCATGGAAAACATTTTTGGGCTGCTTGAAATAGAGCGGTGAGTTGCTAAAATCAAGGCTATAGAGTTCCTCGACTTAGTGCCGACAAAGCAAAGCAAACATCTGCTACACCCTCTGTTTCCAGTGAGCACTGAGCACTCGTGCACACACACACACACACACACACACACACACACACACACGCTCATTCACACAGAACATGCACGTTGGACACCTGAGAGTCATATCCTAATAAAAACATATTTCCCCCCATTTTTTGGAAATGAGAGTGGGCGAAAGAGAAACAACAAACGGAGGACAGGCTAATTGATATTTACCACCTGTTTGGATGTATGAGAGTGTGTGTGTGTGTGTGTGTGTGTGAGTGCGTGTGCATCTGTGCTTCTGCCAGGAGCTTTCAATGTGAGTGCCAAGGTTGTTTAAACTCTTCTAAGAGGCCCTGACTGAGAGGCAAGAGAGAGAGAGAGAAAATGAAAAAAGGAAAGAAAAGAATGAAAGGGCCACAGCACTTCATAAATCACTGCATATTTCTTTAACACTTTCTATCTTTTTCTTTTAGTGTGCATCCGAGTTCGCTCTTTACCCATATTTCTATATATCTCACTGTCTTTTTTCATCCTCTCTCTCTTTCTCTCTCTCTTTCTTTACATGTTCCCTCCTTTTCTCTTCTTGGTCTGCCTGGCTCTCTTCCTCCCTCCAGCAGCTTGTTAGCAGGTGTTGACTTGGCTATGCTCCATTGAAGCCGGAGTGTTAAGTGCTTGGCCCCCTTGGCCCCATTTCCACTCGCTAGTTAGTTAGCGCTTAGTGGAGCACGCGAGCAAGTGTGACATGTCAAGTGTGTCTGTGTGGGAGGGAGGCGCCAGTGACCTCGTTTGGGGACATTTTGCGGAGGACTTTACGTCTACTCCTTATTTTTCTTCGGTACTAGCAGTTTGACGTTGTGACTCACCATCTTGAATCAGACATCAGTTTTTTTATATTTCTCTTTCATTCAGAGCTGCATCAACAGTAAACACAGTGATGCGCAAAGCATTTCACCAAATTTACAAGCATCCTTTAAATAACTGAATATGTTATGAGGGTAGAAATAATATAGCATACTATATAAATGAGATAACCATTGAAAGATCCCTTGTAGTAAAATAAGGTTTAAATGTAATAAAAAATTGACTTGTAGAAGCGAACTGGTTTGAAGTTGTGTAACAGCAGCTGAGTTTATTGAGCATATTCAGCATTTGCGTAAAGTGCATAGCATCTGCATCTAAGACAGGATTTGCTCATGTCCTTATTAGCCTAATTTATATGAATGAGTTTTACTCAGATGAGCTAATGCACAGGCACAAGCGATTCTTTAGTTGAAGCAACTGCATTTGCCCAGCCTAAGGAGCAGCTTGACCCTGATTTCTTAAGGGTTTTGTGTGTGAGATTATAATTGTCTGCATAATGACAGAATCAGGCCGTTAAAAGAACAGCTTTTCACAGACTGTACATTGACACTCCTTCTTGTGTTTGCCCAATCTCTGAACGGGTATGAAAAGTTGTTTTGTGTGCTGTGTTGCTGCAGTTACTTTGGCAATTCCCTTGATGGTATGTAGTATATAACGCATGAGTAACATTGCTAAATATTTCTATGTCAATTTCAAGACTTGTCTTTCTCTCCAGGTGGCTTCGGATAAAGACAACGGTATCTTGTTATATAAGGAGGACCACGACCCCTTGGCACTGGAGCTGTACCAGGGACACATACGACTCATCTATGACATCGCCAGTTACCCACCCACCACTGTATATAGGTAAGCTGCACACACACACACACACACACACACACACACACACACACACACACACACAAAAGCACTTTTTCATAAATACTCAGCATATTACCCTGAAGATCAGGTTTAAAGCTGAATGGTCAAAGTACTTTACAGGTTTAAAAAAAGAAAAAACACATATATTCAGCCTTGTTAACTTACACTTGCTTCCTTTTTAAAAAATGTCTCTCAATTAAAGTTTATTTGATTTTGTTTTATCATATCTCATGAAAGGAAGGTATTTCAAGTGTCCAGTATAGCTCTCCATACGTGTTGTTCCCAAGTACAAGTACTTTTTAAACATTTTCAATTTGAATTAAAGTTATGTTATGCTGGATTCAGATAGTACATGGCGTTCAAGGTAGTTTAAGTGCTTTTAACATTTTCAAAAGCACACATACAGATACAGAACGGCATGCAGAAAATACTGGCAAATTCTATCAATCACTGCTAAGGTACAACAAAGATTTCCAAAAGCAAACACATTCACTCACTCACAAAGACGTGCATTTTAAATCACGTATTTGCAATGAAGCTACTGCCGTGTACACCATTCACAAGATTCTTATTTAAAGGAGCTTCAAGGTAGTGCAAGGGTACTTACAAAAAGCAAATAATACACTGCACACATACACAGACCAACAACTAAAGGCTAAAAGGATCTGACGTTTTAACAGTATTTTAGGACTATTCAGAATAGGTGTCGATTTGGCCATGTGCGCACAAATCCAAAGCCATATCCTTTCTCACACACACAGACACAGTAATACATCCATGTCTGAGCACTTCCCTCTGTAAAGAAAACCCAAAATTCCTTTCAAATCCTGACTAGACAGTTGTCTCCCTGAGTGAAACCCACCATAAGTCTCTCAAGGTAAAACTTCAAACAGTGGAAACAAAAGCCCTCATTCAGTGGGCGAGTCTTTGTAAACCCCGAGGATCTTATTTAATGAACTACATTAACAGTTTCATAGGAATGGGTATGCTGCGGTAAGCCATGGGAACAGCAGTGCTAATCTAGGGAAAGAACATGATAATGTTTTCACTAGTTACTTGTGGGAGACGCCAACCCAGGTTTGTATGCACCGTATGCAGAGATCTTACAGCATATGGAAAGAAGAGTTTTCAGTAAACCAAGTCATGCTTTAAATTGAGACTATTTTGTATTGGAATTCTTTCTAACGGTGTCCCTGTTAGATATTTCAGAAATTATAATGAAAAGAACTATCTAAATATTTACTTTGATTTTTGAGTTTGTTGAGAACCCTTTAAAAGCATTTGATTAGCCAGAGGAATCCTGGACTTATCTCCCAGCCTTCAGAACCCTTTATCGTACAGTATAAGTGTACAAAGGTGTTTCCACCTCTACGTGAGGCCATCTTTTTAGGTGAACATGCAAAAACTGACTGTAGAGTGGATTGATGGAGGTCAAAAGAGTAAGGGAAGGTGTATGGCAAAGAAAAAATAAAGAAAGGAGAAACACATAGAATGATAGAAATAAATTGCTGGACTTTAGGTCAAAGTAGAGAGTGTAAAGAGAGAAAGGGCCAGTGTCCATCTTTGTCTAGTGCGGATTGGCTCCCATTGATTCTGTCTGCTTCTCTGTCTGCACTGTCTGTTGAAGGAGGACAGAAGGAGAGAAATGTGATAAGGGATAATGGACACAAGGTCCAATACCATTCATTGTTCCCAGGGATATTCACTTTGTAACACAAGCGCAGACGACAGTGTACATGTATACCAAACTAAATGCTTGAAAACATGCTAGACATTCTACATCAGCGAAAATATTTCATCAGCACATTGTTTCAATACATACCAATAATAACCCAAAATGCTGTCAGATGGTTGGCCACACGCCTCAAGACTTTGTTTGGTGAAGTGTGGAAGGAATGTACATGAGGTGGAATAAAGGATCATGTACTATATTTATCATTTTTGTAAAACTTTATATCCAAAAAGGTACTGGTTTATTGCACAAGGCAGGGAGCGGACAGTGCTCTGCCAGTCCAAATAAAGTGTGTCCTCGCTGTGGCAGGTAATGGAAGGTGTTTCACTTCCAACATGGGCATGGAAAGGAACAAAAACAGAATAATCAAACTTGAAAAGGCACCAACAAAACCACACAGTGGCTTCCAATTACCTTGATCAAGGTCTCTTTTTTATAATAATTATACCAATGTATTATACAAAGAGTTGGAGAGATAGACGTGAGAGAAGATGGAAAGAGTTGAAGGTTTAATGCTTCTTCGTTGACTCCCCGTTCTTCTTTCTATACATTTCAGTCAGTGATTTTCTTAGCATGTGACGGCTGGCTTTGTGCTGTTGGCTTCGCTCTGTTCTATTGCCCTGTGGATAGAGACAAGGTCACAGAGGAAAGGAGATAGAACTGCTTGTCTAACCGCTCCTGATGAAAGTTTGACTTCAGGATTAGGACGTTACATTATATCATAAATCCTGCAGGTAGCTGTGGGAGAAGAGAATTGTAGCCACAAATGACATCGTCCAAGGGCGAGACCATTTCTGCATAAGGAGTTTCAATTATGAGTCATTCAAACCCCTCGCATGTTTTTGAAGGTATAGTGTAATATTTATTTATTTTACGGAAAAACATACTGTGCCCACAGCAAAAAAAAGTGCATATTCTTAAAGGGGAAATATAATCAAGTCATTTCATGCTGGTAACAGTTTAATCAAAAGACGCCAATTTGAAAATGGAGGGATATACTCCAATACAGATACACACAGTAGACATGAATTTGGTTGTGTTTGTACACGTTTAAGCATTTGTCGCCACAAACGTTATGCGATTGGTTGGCTGATCCAGAGTGGCACTGGGCAGATCCAATAGTTTTAAGCTTCAACAGTCACCCGCCTCCAAGTGAGTGAACGTTTGCCAATAGGGCAGTTCCAGACCTTCTGTACAAATGAAATGAAGTACGATGGTCTGGTTGGACCAGGCTAGACCTACTGCCATGTGGAACGCAAAAACTATCATTTCGGTTTACAACTGGACAACAGTTTTTGTGTTTTTATTTTTGCAATTTATTTATTACGGTTTTTGTAGGCACAGAGACTGGGTTAAAAAGATGGAGAGAGAAAAGGACAGTCTGGGGGACGTATGGATGCATTGAGAGACAAACTGATCCAATTAGGGCAGACAAAGATAGAGACAGACCGCTGAAAAGACAGGTGGATAGACTGATGCTGGACGGAGAGCCTGTGTGAAATAGCTGTCAATGCCATAAGGAGATAACATTATAGGTCACATGCCTGAGGATAAAACAGGTGGGGTTGATTAAAAAAAAATCAAATGACCATGGATGAGAGAGGAGTGAGGGATGACAAAGGGATTGAGTGAGAGGAGGAAGGAGAGCCTAGGGGGAAAAGGTAAAACACAGAGTGAGTCAGGGAATGATCCTTGTCTGGTCTTGTTAACGTGACACAGGGGCCATGCCTGGGAGGGAGACGGACGGACAGACAAATAGCATGAAAAGCTGTGAGAATCAGAAAAAAATGAAGTGTTAAAAAAGAGAGGCGGATGGAGACCGAGCGGGACAAAGAAAGTGTACGGCTGCACGGACAGGTATGATTGAATAGGAGATGTAGAAAGCATTAATCTGGAGACACAAATGGAGACAAGGGAGCAACAAGGAGGAAAGAGACAGAGTCCACAAGGATGAAAAATAGGCAGAGAAAAATAAACGATTCAGAAGTAGAAAAAGAAACAGATATCCATAGAGTCAAATTGTGTCCGAGCACAATGCTAAGAACTGAGTAAACACAGCTTTCGATGTTATGTTTAGCATTAGCAGTCTGGAAGGAGACGAGGCTCAGCTCCAAGCCTGGGGCTCATTTTACCACAAGCTTCTATGTATTCCTTTTTATGTGCCATCTTTTTGATTGCAAACTGCCTATCTTATCTGCCCTAAATTGGAAATACATTCAAAACTGACTCAAACCGCATGGCTAGGCAGGCACAGCAGAACCTCCTGCCACCATTCAACTGATACTGTCCAGAATGGCGTAACTATTTAACCACCATAATCCTAGCACAGCAACTCTGGCACATCGCAAACATGGAACTGTCCATACAATTTATGCGGTTCTACAACTGAAGGGGCCGGTGCCAGTCCATGGGATGTTTCTTAGCAAACCCTGTGTTGGTTATCTTGTGTTGAAACCAGAGATCCAGTAAAAGGCCTTTTGTCCAAGCCAGTGTTTGACAATGAGCTGAAACTCAGCATTCCTGGCCAGATCAGGACACACTGATGTAAAACTAATTGGGGTAAAATGGTAAATGAATGACTCACCATTGGCTTTAACATTCAGATTTAATTGTGTGTGCGATTTCATTTGTTGACCTGAAGTGGACATGTAGGCCCAGGTACACAGGTGTACAAAACACACGCTGTAAACAGCAACACAAAAACGAGCAGACAGAAAGAGAGATAGGAGAAGGTGTAAGTCCTTCAATGTGCCCTCATTAGCAACAGATGGAAGTGTTTATGCGTCCCCCGTGTTAAATGCGTGTGTGTGTGTGTGTGTGTGTGTGTGTGTGTGTGTGTGTGTGTGTGTGTGTGTGTGTGTGTGTGTGTGTGCGTGCGTGCGTGCGTGCGTGCGTGCGTGTGTGTGTGTGCGTGTGTGTATGTGCCTGTGTGAGTGTGTGCGTGCGTAGGACAGACCGATAGTGACAGAGTGTGTGTTTGCTGTGTATTAATGTGCTGCCCTTTACTAATGCCACACTAATCTCCCACCGAGGTCAGTGAGAGCAAACCCACTGTTATTCATCAGCAAGCAGTGGAGGGAGAGATGCAGGGCAGGATGGGTACAGGCCAGGTAAAAGAAAGGGGGTGATAAAGATAGGTAGTATAATAGTAATAGTATAAGTAGTATAATACCTTTAAGAGATGTACAGATGGGTGGATGAATGGATAGAATACTCAAAAATATGTCACCAGGCAAACGTGTTGGTCATAAGGATGGAAAAACAAATATTTTAATGGCTGAAAGGTTGGAAACAAGCACTCTCCCACCACCTCAGGGTTAAGTCCCTGGCTGCACTGCTTCCACTGAACACATTTGGCAGTTTCAGTGGGTGGGAAACAGGACATGATCCTGGTTGGTTCAGCAAATAATCTTTTGCTGGCAACACATATCCAACATAATGTTAGAAAGTTTAAAAAAAACATGGTACAGGTGTTTCTATTCCGCCCACCCTAAATACTCTATAATACACTGTCCCATGTGTGACTGTTTAGCCACACCGACAAATGAACCCAGTTTTTCTCAATGTTTGACACCAAAAATAAAGCCAGAATGATGGAAATTATGGAATAATAGTGGTAGCTACGTTATGTATATTCATTCATGCTCAGACTGTCACTCTCACACAACTTTTCCATGTCTTACGAGATGATTTTATGCCCATATTTACATGAGTAAAATTACTGAATGTCTGACCTGATTCTGGCTCTTGAAAACCACAGGGCCGTGGTTAAAACAAACAATGAGACAATCCCTGAACATTATAGGTCTAAAACGCTCAGAGGCAATTCAAACATTCTCGTACTGAAGCCTTATAGGCCTGAAACAACGGGCACTCATTCCTGAAACTGACATCAAAACGCTACCAAACCATTCCTGAAAAGTACAAATTTCATCTGAACTGGCCGGTCTGGTTTGATGAAAGCTGAAAAAAAAGAGGGAAAGAAAACAGCGAAGGAGCTCACCGCTCGGCAGCTGCCGTCTCAGCAACGACTAATTGAGGTTACCACGGCAATATGGGACTGGGATGCCTGTCTGCTGAACATCATTTTAATCAGATTGGGCTGCTAAACACACACAAACACACACACACACACACATTTACACCCAGTCACACATGCGTACACACACACACACACGCAGAGACACACTTGCACACATACAGACTCACAAGAACATAGACTTATACAAAACTGACTCAAAAACACAGGCACTCATTCACATACACACCCACAGACACATGAAAAAACACTGGCATGAACACAAGTATACATTTCAAAATACATGCACATGCATAAGCATACAAGGTTCATTACACTCACACATGCACAAACACACACACACACACACACACACACACACACACACACACACACACACACACACACCCGCAAATGTGGTTCTAAAAGAAGTAAATGATAGCGGTGCCTAATTAGATTTTATAGTGGAAATGGATCCGTGCGGTTGTTTGTAATCCAAATATTTTTTTACAGTTTGAGATGAAGTTTATCTATGATTATCTCTGGGTTTGTATTTGATTATTTTAAATATAAATATATTTATAAAAGCCAGCTTTTGGTTTTTAGGATTTTTTTTTGTTAAGTTTATTGTTGGGTGTATGTTGACGTCTCTTAGGGGTTTGGGAGAGTAAGAGAGGGAGAAGGAGACTGTTGAAATATGCTAGGGCTGTGTTAGTTTGTTTTTATTTCCACAATTGGCCACATGACCTGATATACTGTTTTCACTTCAGTAAGCTCACACACATACAGATAAAATGTTGATCAAAATGGTAGAGCACACAGCATTCACAAAAATATATACTTGACCATTGGGTTAATAAAGAATAAATTGTATTTACATATTTATGTATTTGCTCATGCAGAATTATATACAAACATGCAAACGCAAACACATCTAACTGAGGTTCTGAAAAACGTCCCCTTCTCCAAACACTTGATATTGATATTAGCAAACATTGATCATACACGCACACACACACACACACATACACACACACACACACACACACCCACCAACACACGCCTGCATGTCCGGCATCTCGGAAGCCCTGACCATTAGTCATCTACTGCCACCCAGTGGAGCTTTGTTCGAGGTTCAAAACCCGTTCAAAAAAACAACTTGATAATGTTCTTAGCTATGTGAGCTGCATGCTTGACTTACCTTTCCAGACACTTGAGCAAATATAAAGGGATGAAGAGCTTCTAGAACGGAAGCGGAGTAGCCATAGACCGGTAAAATTAAGATAGAGAATACAACGTGTAGATTGGAGAGGAGGTTAGTCAGATAGAGAGCTAATCTTTCAGGAGAGCAGACCATCCGTTGTGCTCATTTGCAGGAAGGCCTGTTTGAAACCGTTATTAAATCACATGGCTCCTAATGGAAACCATGTATGTGTCTGTGTTGGGTCTTCAGTGGAGTGGGAACTCTTATTTAAGAAACTGACAGCCTAATGCTCAACTAGATTGATGTATGGAAGAATGTTTATTTTTTTGCCATTTTTGATTGGATAAATGGCTTTGTCACTCATCTCTCCAAGCGATGCGTTAATCAAAATTTGCATTTTTCAGTTCGAAATGTTCCGAGATTTGATTTTGAAATCTAATTTGAATGTGTTTTTTGTATCAGGCGTGAACAGAGTGCACAGGTAATCAATGTTTATGTCTTTGTATAAAGTACAATTTGAATTTTTTTTTCTCTTTTTACATATTAAGTTCTTCCTCTTCTCTGTTCCTCATTATTTCCTTTTTTTATTCCTTGTTGCATTTCCACTCTCTTAATCATGTTCATCAACTTCTCCTTACACTTCTTTTCTTAATGCTGTCACACTGGCACACCTCCAGAACTCACAACCCTGCTCCATTGGCTGTTAATGTGACATCACTGTAATCTGAATGCTCTATAAACAGCTGTCAGTCGGTTTGAGGCTCCTTAGCTAGTTAGCCAATGAGTTTGTGCAGACAATGGGATGTATTGTCTTAGTGTTTAGCTGTGGGAGTCTGAAGCAGACCACCAACGGAAAGAGTGGCTTCACTTGTTCTTTTGTGTTTCTGATGTTCTGCTCCTTCTCTCCGGGTTTTCGGGGGGAATAAGAACTTGTGTGAACGGAGGCACAGTAAACTTTACCACCCCACCATCCACCTCGCTTTCCCCCTCGCTCTCTCCCTCTTTGGGCTCTGCCAAACCACTGTCTCTATAGCTGTCTGTCTCCCCTCCAGCACAAACCATTTAGTGGGGAATCTCAGACACACACATTAACGCACAAACACACACACTTTCTTCCCAGGGTCAAACCTGGTGCATAAGGTCATGATCCTGGTTGGTTGCAATGGAAACATTTGTTTCCTTAACAGAATATTGTCACTCTAGTAAGAGAGCCTCTTTCCTTCACACATGGGTCTAAACTTGTTGAGTCTGGCCATTAAATTGTATACATTTCATTTTGCCCCAAGGCCCATTCTGGGCCTCAACCCCCATGTTAGGAAACTTTGGCCTAGATCAAGGGCACATTTTAATCTGTTCCAAAAGAACACTTCAATGAGGATGTAATCAGTCTGTTTTATGTCTGAGAATAACATATCTACATTTAGTTCTTTTCTTTTTCATTTACTTTGGTCGATTTGAAAACACAACACAACAAGGAAAACAACTGTTTGACTTGAGTCTGTTTTGTGTCTAGCATTTCCAATTTGCTCTATCATGTTTTCCCCTCCATAATTCTCCTGTCTGGTGTAGAATTCAACAGTAATTTATCATAAATGAAAGGTCCGTGTATAAAGTGTTATTTTGTATTAAGGGCTGAGTCCAAAGTGACAGAAAAGAATATACCGCTCGTAATTTCGTTTTACCGTTTTCCAGCTGGAATGCAGAAACGAAAATTCCATCCGAATTTTCCTTTCTTGTTTATTGGTACAAAACGAAAAACGAATATGACAGAACAAGGAAATGGGTGAACAGAGGGTTTTGTTACTTTATATTAAGAGCTGAGTCCAAAGTGACAGAAAGGAAACGGAAGAACGGAGAGGTTTTATTTCCTACATTCAATTCTGACAGTAAAACAAATAAACGAGCCTCATTGGCTTTTCCATCTGTGGGCGGACTTCTCCTGATTGGTTGCAGCGCTCCGTCAGTTGTGCCACTGAGCTTCCTACTTCTGTATTTCCAGCGTAAAAGTAACCTTTATAAAATGATCGAAAACTGATACATTTATCTTCAGATTGTGATCAATGCTTGCAATAAGAAAGTAGGGAACTCAGAAAGCAGCACATAATAAGCCTAAATAGGCTATAATCAACCTCTAAATAAAATGTGTGGTTGGACATATAATAAAAGGTCGGAACATTGTTAATTTTTTCATGTGAATATGATTTTTTCCTGATTTTTTTTTTTTTTTTTAAAGTCTTGCTACAATAGCGTCCATAGCATCAGGAGTGAACACCTCGCCAAAGCCGCAATATACGCCGTGACTATAATCTGCTGGATAGATGGTTAAACTTACTCTGAGTTTGTTTTCACTTTACGCTGCAGCTCCAACTGAAGAAATAGTCACAACGTGACCCTGTACAGTTTAAAGCAAAATCACTCCATAGAAATCTCCATCGGGATGTTTTTATCATTTCCTGATGATTTTACGTTTGATCGATCATTTAACTGATCAGTAGCCTTGTTCTCAGCCCTCTTGTCGTTCATATATAGGCGGCCACCTTACACATCGTGAACATGCTTTACATTCAGATTAATAAACCTAGTTGTATAGGCATATATCATTCTTTGTTTTATTAACATGAGTGTTTTAGGATCAAGCATTTGTTTCTCTTGTTTCCATGGTGAAACATGTTATCAGCGATCCATTGACTATGGCTTTTACGCACGCGCTCAACCCAGAGAGCAGGAAGCTCTCAGTGGCACAGCCAATGAGGCTCGTTTATTTGTTTTCATATAATTGGGACTAAGCTCTTAATACAAAGTAACAAAACCCTCCGTTCACCCATTTCGTTGTTCTGTCATATTCGTTTTTCGTTTGTAAACAAGAAAGGAAAATTCGGATGGAATTTTCGTTTCTGCATTCCAGCTGAAAAACGGTAAAACGAAATTATGAGCGGTATATTCCTTTCTGTCACTTTGGACTCAGCCCTTAATACAAAATAACACTTTATACACGGACCTAGAAACCATACTGAAAATCTCCCCTTCCTTTTTTCTTTGTGTGTTTATGACAGCGTGGAGTCGGTGAATGATGGGCTTTTCCACACAGTTGAGCTGTTGATCCAGAACCGTTCACTGAGCCTGGTGGTGGATAACGGTGCCCCCAAGAGCCTGGGCAAGCTGGCACGCCAGCCCTCCGTCGACCACAACACCCAACTTTACATAGGAGGTACTCACACATTTACAGTACACACATCCATCCTTACATAGACATATGTTGTGAACAAACAGATGTTACTTTTGCCTGCGCTCCGCTGCCTTTTTGTGGTTGTGATCACATGTTTGCCATGCACGGGTACATACAAGTCCATCCACCCACAACATGCAAATACACAGACACAAACTCCCAAGGAGGGATGTGGTGAGGAGTTGGAGAACTGTTTTTGTTCATCTATTCCTCACAAAAAGGACAAGACCCACCCCAGAGAACAGTCAGCCCTTTCTAGTTCTAGAAAGAAAAAAATTGTATTGCTCAATGGTGAGAGCTATGGTGCCATATTCTTTCAGACACATTGTATTTTACTGTTTGAATCAACAAATAATATAACCAGAGCTGAATGAGGTGTATTAATCAAGCAATATACTTAATTTTTCTCTCTTTTTTCCTCATTTTCTCCCATTTCTCCCCATTTCTCTACTCTCATTTCTCTTTCTTCTCCTTCTTCTTTTTCCATGACTTCCTGTCTTGTTCTCTTCCATTTCCCAGGCGTGCCATCTCAGGTGGTGGCCTCAGGCCTACGCCCCGGCCCTGAACGTTCCCCTCAGGCTTTTAATGGCTGCATCCACAATGTCCGAATCAACGGGGAGCCTCAAGACCTCAATTACTTAGCCCCGGGAGGAGTGGGGACACAAGGGGTCGAGGGCAAGGTGATTACATGGGCAAGATACATTTTTGGCAAATGAGCAGCATCATACTGCATTTGATATTTGTAGTACATACAGTAGACATAACAAATGTGTTGTTGCAGTCAACAAAAAAAGATTTTTTTATGTAAACATTTTAAAAGTGAGTTTATCAGGGCGTTAAATGAACTCTATAGGTACTGTATAGCTTGGCGCACCAAATCAGAAAAACAATACTGTATCGTCGGTGTACAAATCGGCCTGACAGTTTTGTATCGATGACACAGTGTTATTAATATACATTTGTGAATATAATTGGGCCTAAGGAACCACAGAAAACATTTTTGACTTGTCAGAAACATCTTTGACAGGTCACATTTCAACAAATTTAAAAAACATAAAAAATATGGCAAAACGACAGATGCCTTGCCCTCATTTGGATGCAGTAGTGTGTTGATGACAGCTGTAGAATTCCAATGTTTGTCAGGTTTGTCAGGTAACACCACTCTGCTCTCGCCTTTTTGTGTTAAAAGGTCCTTCCGGTTAGCCTTTAACTGACATTATTTTCTCTCTTTCCTTCTCTGTCCCCAGGGTGATGCTATTCTGGCAGGCTGTCACTCCTGCAGTGTGTGTGCTCAGGGTGCGTGTAGGGTGGGAGGAGAGGTGGGGGTAACGTGTGATTGTCCTCCAGGACGCACTGGGACCCTGTGCGACCAGACCACGGTACCCAACCCCTGTCAGAACAGCAGGTGAGCCCAGACAGTGGAAACAGGGGCAGAAATATGAGGAAGTATAGACGTTCAGAAAGTCACATGAAAGAATATAAATATTAGGGCTGGCAAGCGATTAAAAAAATTAATCTAATTAATTACATGCTCTGTGATTAATTAATCTAAATTAATCGCATACTTTTATGACACTTTTATACCTGTTGAACAGCTATGAACAGCTGTATAGCCTGCTACAGTTTGTTTCTCTCTCGCTCTCTCTCTCTCTCTCTCTCTCTCTCTCTCTCTCTCTCTCGCTCTCCATCTCTCGTAACTTCTGTCTCCACAACAGACAGCGCTGCACTTCCACAGATGCCTATGCCAATTCATTCACCATCGTCGTACTCATAGGCAAAAATATTGACACACACACACACACACACACATAGGGTGTCCGTTTACACGGGAGAGGAGACAGCTAGCAAACAAAATTGAGACACACGGAGGAAGATTGAGAGATACTGTTTTGAACCTATATTGTTGCACCCACTAAATCAATAATGCACAGACACTGCGGAGAATAAAGTAAGATGTCTTCCTACCTTCATGCTTATTTGCCCAAAGCATCCCTTAAACCGTCCATAGAGCCCTCGGCCCCGCCCTTTCCTCTGCTTCTCTCTTTACTTTTCTCCCTTTCACCCGTGCGGGCTGTGTATGCAAGCTACAGGTGCAGCTCGGTGCAGCTCACCGAGCTGCGCACCACTTTTGCACCGGGTCAAAGGGCACTATAGAAGTGCGATTAATCTGCGTTAATTTTTTTAATCGCGTTAATTTTTCTGTGATTAATTAATCGAAATTAACGCGCTAATTTGACAGCCCTAATAAATATAAAATAAATGTTGACTGTTTCATAATGTTTCTATTGCAGTCAAGAAGAGCCAGTCTTTTACTATTTATTGTGATGGGCTTCAAATCTTGTGTTTCGACAGCAATCTGATCTAAGCTGTCTTCCCTCTCTGCTTCTGTACACTCCAGGTGTGCTCAGGGTGTGTGTGTGCCAAAGGGCCAGTCCTACAGCTGCAAGTGCACTGAAGGCTACCAGGGCCAGTACTGTGAGCGACGGCAGGAGCCTCCAGCCTGCAGGGGGCACCGCTGTGGACACGGGGAGTGTCGAGTGTCGGAGGCAGGAGAGCCCGTCTGCCACTGTCAGCCAGGGTACAGCGGCCCTACTTGTGATTCAGGTAAAAATGGAGACTGAAAATCGAAATCTGCCCTGCGGTCCAATACCCATACTTTCTGCTATTTAGTATGGTAGAATTTTTTCTTTTAGGAAGTCCTAATTCTTGTGGTCAGATTTAGTATACTTAAAAATACCCAAATGTCTACTACAGGGTTCCCGCGGATCCTTAAAAAGTCTTAAAAAGTCTTAAATTCATAAATATAAAAATAAGGCCTTACATAGCATTAAAAAGTCTTAAATCCATCTTTCAAAGGTCTTAAAAATGTTAACACATGGTAAGTGGGATTGTATGACTGTAATTGGTCTCAAATCTAAAAATAATACGTAACATTTTTTATTTTTTTAATAAATTGCCGAATAGTGTAATGTCGCGCAATCACGAGAACGGAACATGGACATATAAGAAAGGAGCGGAACCAACAAAACATTTGTTTGCGGCCGTGACTCAGAGCAGACGCACGTCGCTCAGGTAGCAGTAGCAGCATGAGTAGCAGTCGACCCGCATCATGGGAAAGTGTAAATTCAACAAAATTTGGCTATCCAACAAGGATGTTTCTGCCTGGCTGAAACCGGTACCCGGCAATTTATACGAGGCACGTTGTACATGCACAGCGCGAAACACAAAGCCTCAAAATCAAGCTGTCAACAAACGCCAGGTATTTCCCTGTTCTGTTCTACTCGCCGTGCCGTGCCTCCACCCCTCCATGCTCCACCTCCGATATCAACGACCGGGACAGCAGCACCAAATCTCCAGACAATGTTCGGTTGCACGCGTACTAGGGATGAGCCCGAATCCGAACATGTGTAGGCTATTCGGAAAAGCACGGATAATGAGATCGATCGATAGTCTCATTCGGGGGAAAATATTTATTCATTAAGCGCTAAATTGACGCAGCGCGTGCTGCCTTAACTATAATGGCACCGATCAGCTGTTCATCTCCGCTGCCGCGGCAGAGAGGAGAAAGACCGGTGTTCTGACATTTTCTGCTCCCTCGTCAGATTTTGCTACCTATCAGAAAATGCTACCTTACGTCATTGGTAGCGTATTTGATCTGTAGACCCATTAACTCTATCAAACGATGCTCCCAGTACAGAATCACGTTATTTTACACCACTACTCATCCAATGTAGGCTACACTGTAGGAATATTGGGAGCATATTTTGATGCTGCTTTATAACGTGTTTATTGAATATTTCAGGGGTACAGTAAGCTTTGTGAGACCCATTGTCTCTATCAAATAATGCTCCCACTAGCCTACAGAATCACGTTACTTACACCACTACTCACCCCTTGTAGCTTACACTGAAAGCTTGGGGAGCATATTTTGATGCTCCTTCATGACGTTATTATAGATTTAGTAGGGTATAATGTGAGATTAATTGTCTCTATCAAATAATGCTCCCACTACAGAATCACGTTATTTTACACCACTACCCATGTAGCCTACACCCCCCTCCCACCACCGGCGAAAACTTTCTCCTCTCTTTTTTTTTATACTTTATTGTAGGATCATATAGTATTTCTGATGAGTTATTTTTACATTTACATCATCCTACAAACATTTTTTTATTATAAATGTAAACAATATAAATAAACTTTCTCCTATCTGAGTCCGGTAAAGTTAACACTAGCCTAGCCTATCATTTTATTTCTATATTCAGCAGCAAAGCTAGTATCTACATGCACATTTGTACATGCTCATAGGTCAAAAGGCGCAATTTAAACATATGTGTAGCATAATTGCGCAGTTAAATTTTTTTTTTTAAGAAAATACCATCAGACAAAAAGGTAGCAGAATCTGACGGCTTCTCACGCAGGATTATTATTTTCGGAATGCGCATGCGCAGAACCACTAGGGAGCAAAATCTGTTTGTTAGCAGAAAATGACAAGTCACCGGCTGCATTTATGCATGGCTCCGTTACCCGCGGTCTCTCTCCATTCCGCTGGAATTTTGTGCAGCCCGTGTCACAGTCAGCCCTTCCTGGCTTTCATTTATTTCAGACCTCTGAACATGGACCACGTCTCTCTAGTAGCGGGCAGCGGGCTGTATAGCCTAATGCTATTAAATAGACACAATCGATCTTTAAATATTCGACATGTGACGCTTCGCCAGTTTAGTTCATACAATCTGTTTATAACTAAGAGATAAGCTGAAAAAAGTATCATCTTTGTGCGTTGAACACTTGTAGAGCACTAAACGCTGTTTCCTGATCCAAAGTAATTATTCATTGAACCAAGTTAGAAAAAAAGGGAGAGATAGAGCGACAGAGTGAGTGAGAGAGTAGAGGGAAATTAATTGGGCAAAATAGATCGATTAGATCTCGGATCGATATATCATAAAACTTTGTTGAGTTAAAAATAAAAAGAGATGAAAAAATTAAATAAAACAGACAAATAGAATTACTTTGATGTAATACTGTTCTTTTTCAGATTCTGAATGTTCATTATATCCCCCAGTCAAAGGGCTAGTGGGGCTCAGACAGTTCATATAACTTATAATGAGAGAGAGAAACGGGTGAAAAGTACAGTATGAGGTAGAAATGTATCTCATAATTAATGATATGCCAATATTAAATCAGTTTGATGCACTGAAGGGACAATAATTGCAAAAAAATAAAATAATACAGACATAAGCCCCGGCCATTTCCAGCTTCATATCCAAATACAGATACATACAGATTATTTTGTTGGTTGAACAGATACAGATAATGACGTCTACGCTGAAAGTAGAGTTACTGTGGTGTCTGACCACCGAGACAATACATTTTTCCTTTGGTCTGTTGGTCTTAAATTTCATTTTAAGTGGCATTAAAAAGGTCTTAAAAAGTCTTAAATTTAACTTGCATTAAGCTGTAGGAACCATGTACTACATGCAGGCCGAGATTTTTATGGTCAGATGAGATGAAGTAAGTAGAATAGTAAAAGAGTATGCGATTTTGGAACGCAGGGCTGGAGTGATCACTTCTAGATTTTATAACAAATATTAGTTCCTATATTGTGTGTGTTTCATCTCCTTCTTTGTCCCCATAATGTCCCAGAGCTTACATGTCAAGGAGAGATGGTGAGGGAGCAGCTGAAGCGCCACCACCCGATGAGAACCTGCACGTCCACCAGCAAGATTCCCCGCATGGACTGTCCCCGGTCGTGCCAGGCCGCAGCACCCCAAGGAGTCTGCTGCGGGGTGACCAAGAGCAGGAGGAGGAAGGTGGTGTTCCGCTGCTCCGACGGCACCTCGTACTCCGAGGACATGGAAAGCGCCCTGGAGTGTGGCTGCTCCCGGTGCCCGTTGTAACAGCATGCAGCGCCGGCCAGCATTTTTTATTTTTTTTTTGCAACACCCACCACCGCTGCCGCCATTTTGTGAATTCTAAACGTCAATGAAGCTGTCTGAGGTTCGGGCAAAACCGTTATGTGATATATTTTTTTTTACACATTCAGTTTGAACGCCGCCGATATGCTGCCAAGAGAAACCACAAAACAAACGAAAACGGAAAAAAAATGGGACATGTGTGCGTGTTTTTTGACAGAGAGAAAATATATTGTAAGATATAAGTGAGAAAAAACATAGAACTTATTTTTATTATGGATTTTTTTTCTAAAAGATGATAAAAGGACTGATGAGTTTTTAATATGCTGATTATATATTGTGTTACATAGTAAGAAAAGTTATTTTGTACCTTGTAAGGAGAAGAAATACACATCAAATAGATTAACATTCCTTAAAAGTATATGAATTTATATGTATGTATAAATCTATATAAATATATACCCTAACCCAATGAATTTTATATGTTCCAAGTGTATTTGCATGATTCAAATGTGAGTGCTGACGGGTGGGAGGCTTTGGACACTGAGGGAGGAGGGCAGAGAGAGAAGAGCTACCTTGTTTCCACAACAAGGAAAACATGGCAGTCTTTTGTTGCCCTCGTTCTTGCAGAAAGAAGGGACCTATATGTGCCTAGCTAACCTGCTTCACTATATAATGGACATCATCCTCACATGTGAGTTCTTTGAGAAAACGGACTCTTTCCACAGAGATGATCTAACAGTTTGTTCTAATGTTGTGTAAATCTTTCGTTTGCTGTTGCACACCAGACTTGGAGCCACATGAGGTTTGACGTGAAAATCTGATAGACATTTTCCATTCATTAAGTATTGAACAACGTAACTAAGAGTTCCCATTCCACTCAAACTAAGGCAATCCCTGATGAGTCATGAGAGCTCATAGCAGAGGTTCAGGTGAAAACAAGAAGACATATTTAATGAAAGCACCCATTCACATAACATTCACATAAGTTTTTGTTAAAAAGAGTAACTTAATTACAGGCTCAAAAGTGGTGTTGTGCTGCCTCCTGTGGTTGAACACTTCAAGTCTGCATCAGTTAAAGGTCACATATTATGCTAAATGCACTTTTTAAATGTGTTCTAACATATCCATGGGTCCACGGTGTGCCTAGAGACTGCCAAAATATTTAAAAAAATAACAATCTCTCCTTTTCTCACTCTCCCCCTTTCTGAAACCCCCACCCCTCCCCCCCAATATACTCCAGTCAGAATTCTCCTCGTTTCTGACCTCAAAAACTGGAAAGCCAGAAGCTTCCACTGTGCAGCCCACACCCCTATTTCTTATTGGTCCACGGCCCTGACAGACAGAGGGCGAGGCGTATCTGGCTTCGCTTCCGGACAGGGGGCGGGGGGAGCTCAAAGATTGTATATTTACGAGGGGAGCTGCAGCTCTTTTTTAAAAATAGGCCATTGTGAGATTAGCTGAACATCAGCATAGTACAATAAATTATCTGAAAGTTTTTTTCAGCAAACAATTAAAGAAAAACGTATTAGGGACCACTAAGACCATATAATATGGTGTATAATAGAACCGAAAAGTGTATAATATGGGAGCTTTAACATGTCACAGTGTACTGGCACACCTTGCCCGTCTACATCACCGCAGCAAGGTGAGATTTTAAAGCACTGGGATCAAAAACTGTTGATTTTCAGACTGGGGCAGGGAAGCCATTTTTATTAAAGCCATTATGCCAAAGACAACTGTATTTGCCTTAATGGATTTATACGTCAAAAGTAATTGACTGAAATTGTTGATTTATACAAGTTCAAGTGCTTTGGTGTAGGCCTACTTATTTTGAAATTCAAAAATTGCTGCAATGATTGCTGCTACTCAATGGATAAAAACATTATTGTGTCATATGTGACAGCACAGTTGAAATGCGATGGTGGCCTTTCTTAGTTCCCAAAGGGAATAATGCTTACAATAAATAAGTATCCCGCTCTGCTGATCAGGCTGTGTGGGCAAGTCCTGGGAAACTTGTAGAAATTCCAAAGCAACTGAAACTATTTAATTGGGCCAAAAACAGGAGAAGCCTTTACAATGTCACGGTCCCTTTGGTATGAATGATCTGTTATAGAAAGCATATTTTCATAGCCTAAAGGGTGAATGTGAAATTGAAGCATCAACAAGAACCTTTTTTTATCCTTACACTGTGTTGATGTGTGATGCCTACATGTGAAGACATTGTTTAATACAATGTGCTTTAAGGTGTATACACAAACAAACAGGTTTTCCATGGTGCATGCAATTCCGAAATGTTCACTTTTAAGTGTTTTTGATCCTTTGTTAATTTTAAAAAGTTCCACTTTGACATTGAGGGGTTAAAAAAGCGGATTGCATGTATTGACCAAAAGACAGAGTGCTCCAGTCTAATCACAGCAAACCTCCACATTGACGACTCAGTACGTCTGGGTCAAAGAAGCTACTGTAACTTTGTCACATGAAAGAATCTGGTTTGGACCCACGGTACCACAACACAGCTGTAATAAACATTCTATACATGACTAACATGATTAAAAGTATAGCAAAAGACTATAATGTAACTACTACTGTATTGTTTACTTCATTCATTGTTGCCTTGTTAACAACATTATCAAAGTATTGTCACACTTTTGCAGCTCATTTAAAGCTGTACTATTCTGGGTTTGGAGACATATCAGTATTATCCTTGTTTCTCTGTGTCAGTTTTACACACTTCTTGATCCTTCTAGTCACACCCCCCCCCCCCCCCCTTTTCTCTGCCATTGTCCCAGATGTTTTCTTTGTTTGATCCAGCCATTCATATTCACTACCTCTTCCCCTTTCTTATTTCTTATTCTTTGCCATTCTATAGCACCACAGTTTAATCTTTAATCTTTTCCCCTCTTTTCACAGCTCTGTTCATCTTCTCTTTCCCTCATCCTAAAGGGTTTACCTTCTTCATTGTGAACAGAATCAAACACCTTAGTTATTAGTTACTGACAATAGAAATAACTTTAAACACAGTCATTTTCATTTTCCAGAACTTAGGTAAAACATGAATATGTGAGTGATGACAATTGATACATATGTTGAATGTTAAAATTAAACTACCATTGAAACTATTCTACTATTCCATGTGTTGTGAATTATTGAAAAAGACTATCTTTGACTGCACACAAATTCTCCCACTTTTTTTGTCCCAGCAAGTTTCACTAAGGATCTAAGGTTTTGCTGGTCAAAGCAAGTTACATTGAAAAAAATGTTTTCTCTGAGACTTAGTTTGGTTTACTTGTGGTACCTTATAAACTTTATGCAAACTTTTTTTACCCTCCACTTTTAGGAAACATTTAACTCTTATTGAAACAATTGATCAAATAGTTGTAGAAAGTGATGTTTTTTTTCTCTTTTGAAACAATCAGTGTGATTCATTTTTATTATTCTTTGTATTATTATTATCTATATTATTTAATTTCCCCCTTGTGGATTTTACATTGTATAATGCACTGTCAGCCAGCTAACCCACTATAATCAAATGAAGATGGGCCCATAAAAATGCACTGACCGCTGTCTCCATGATGTAGGGCCACCAATGAGCATTTGTATGTTAAATTATCAAATCATCTACTGCTCACCAGCAGATGGCAGCAGTGTATAAACAAAGAGGGGACAGTCGCATATCCAGATATATCAAATGTATACTTTATTCACAGATTGAAGTACTATGTGCCCATCAAAAACTGGAATGCAAAACAAATCCATTTTTAGAGGAAAGCGTTGACACAAATATATTGAAATCCCGAAAAACCAGTTTGACTTTGCTGGCTAAAAGTAAGATAAGACAGGGACGGGGATCGGGAAAAAGAAAATGCAGAGAGATTCACCTTCCCACTACAGAAAGATAATGAGATAACTATCATCAATGTCTGCACTTCAGGCTGCCTATGGAAGTTCTAGATTAGATGTATTTATCTTAATTCCTGTGTCCTACCAAAGAAGGCAGCAGTGTCATCCAGTCAGACCATTGTGTAACCTGTTTGTGCAGAATGTGTCATGATTCATTTTATTTACACTTTAAAGCAGGTAGTGGTGTAGCAGGTAGGATGCTCAGTATTAGTGTATGCAGACATACGTATGTTGTAGGTTGTGGTCATGAATGATTGGATGCTGTTAGGGGAGTTCACATGTCATGGAACCAAGCTTTATATAATATTCAAACGTTTTCAGACACCTCATTGTCACGGAGCAGTCTCTAGGATACAGGTAAATACACTTTTTAATGTCCTGGTTCATATTTGTTGACAGCAAAATAATATACATTTTGTGTTTCTGTTTTTTGGTTTGTTTTTTGCTTAAATAACTAATAGGTCAAGAAGAAAAACACAGTCTCTCCTTTTAGAAGGCCTTCACTTGCTCTTCCATATCACAGTGTGGGTACGTATTCACACAAGGCTTGTATCCTGTGGCTGTGTTTTTGGGGTTTTTTTCGTCTGTGAAGATTTCACTGCTGGTCAGCAACTCATTGTGACCAACCAATTAGTGACCTATAAGAGTGCTTTTTTGATTAAGTTGTATTTCTTATTATTTAGTCAACCTTGGTCACAATATTGTTAGGTTACACTGGTTGACTCATGCTTTAATACAATTCAACAATAAAAAGCATTTTTTCCTATGTTATTTGTTTTCTCATCAGGGAATCATGAGGTTCCAGTTTGCCTGTTTCCTGCTGGTGCTGCTCACTGTCACTGTGCTCGCACAGGATGCAAAAACCAAAGGTCGATACGAGAAGTTCATAAAGCAACATATCAATGAGCAGATGCGTGTCAGAAAGTGTGACACTGTGATCAAAGCAAGAGATATCAAAAACCACAAAGACACCTGTAAGATGAATAATACCTTCATCCTTAGCAACACCAACACAGTCAATGAAGTATGTAGGCGTGCAGGGGAGCCATATCATGGTACGCTGACCAAAAGCCTGAAACCCTTTGCAATTGTTCTGTGCAATCTAAAAGACCTGGAGGCAAAGTATCCCAGCTGTCATTACCGGGGCAAAGCTTTGACCAGGAGAATCATTATCAAATGTGTGAAAGGTTTTCCTGTGCACTATGGCGGAGACATTGGTCACTGTGAAACCTGATTGAGCAGCTGATGTGTATCTCATTTGTTTGTTAAATAAAATGCATTTGACAGCTTATATGTGTGTCTGTTTTGTGACACTTGCATGCAAATATAATAGTAGTCATAGACATAATATCTCATATTAGTAGTAATAGATCCCAGTAGTAGTGTTAGACCCGCAAACAAATATTATGGTTAAATTTATGATTGGTTTTTGAATTGTTTGAAAGTTCAGGAACAGCTAATAAATGGAGATTTTTCAACTTTTTATCCCCAAGGCAAAGATGAACATATTTCCCCCAGTACTAATTTTTTTCCATTTACTAAACATCTGACTTATCAGTTGCCCATATTAAAGCCACACACACACACACACACACACACACACACACACACACACACACACACACACACACACACACACACACACACACACACACACACACACACACACACACACACACACACACACACACACACACACACACATACTGATTGATTTAAAGCCAAATCCTTGTTCCCCTGCAAGTAATTACATACATTTGAAACTAATTGATTTGATGAGTCACATTTCTGACAGCCTGGCAGAACTCCCATTGACAAACAATGCAACCCAAATACTTAATTCTGAACTGAAGTCATGTCCCTGATGTGTCATATGAACGATAGGAGGGCTGAGAATAATGATCAGATAGATAATCAATCAAAACGCTAGTCAGCAGGGAATGTAAATACATCCCAATTTAGATTTACGTAGAATATTTATGCTTCAATCTGCTCTTAAATAAAAGGACATGCTGTGTGTGACCCTTTTAGTCTGGAGTTTGAGCAGCAGAGAAGGAGAAACTCAGGGTTAAGTAGGACGTTGGGTTTGCTGAATACGTTACCGCAGTAACTGAGATAGGCTGAACTTACTTTGTGAAACAGAAAACCACAAAAACCACTTTCTCAGGGCCCTGCTTGTGGGTTATGTAGTCACAGACAGAAAAGCATGCAGCTACATGCACAGTGGTCTTCATGGAGCTTAGTAGGATGTATCTCGAAACTAATAAACATTTGCTACACCAATTGAAATCTATATTGGACAGTCAGAAGCACTTGGAACTTTGACCTTGGTCCATGCAAGTTATTTTATATAATGTAGTCAGTGATGGAATCTGACTGTCTGAGCGATGAAAAAATATTGATATATATATTCATAAAATACAGCAGTTATTTTTTCCATTATAACATGTCTACACTAATAATGTCTGTGTTCAGCACAAAAAAACAAACATTTAAAAATGTATTTTTAATCATAACAGTTTTCCAACCCTGTATATATGTAAAATAAGCTGTGGCTGGCCATTTCTCAGCAGACAACCAAAGACCAAGACTTAAGTTATTACTCAGAACAGACATGACACACCTCAACAGGATGTCTGTGGGGAGCAATGCAAAAAAGTCACACATGAGAATACCCCCTTCCTCCCTTTACCCAATGATGCTGCATTCTCATCAGCAGTGCTGCTCTGAGATAGAACCCTTCTTATCAGCATCAAGTACTATTGAAGGTCCAGGACAAGCCATTTGGAAGCTGTTTATCCTCCAGCACTGTGGTGGAATCAATGGACATGTGCTGCTTGTCTACCACAACTGTCATATACATGTCTTTCTCCTTTATGTTTAATATCAATAGAAACACATTCACCAAAATGTATTTCTATTGCTTTATTTCTCATATAAGAATATTCAGAAGTGTTATTTTGTATACAGGGACATAGCTGATTGACACACAAACAGAGCATTTTTTCGTGGCTTGTAGATGTACTTGTTTAAAAACTGTGAGAAATGAGAGAGACATGGTTTGCTATCCGAGGATAATGCTAATTATTTGTGATGTGCAACCTGATATCTTGAGTACATGTGGGAGGTTAGAGATGTGCGAAAAAAGAATAGCTTCAAGACAGGACTATAACTAGTTTTACTGATCATTATTTATCACAGAATCGGGTTTATTGACAGGTATGTTGACACAAAAAGGTTTTTGGCATAGTCTGGTGGAAACAGGGACAATACAATAATGTCCCCTACTGGACCTAAGAAATCCTCTACTGTATTTTAATTTTTTTAAAGAGACACTCATATTTTTATTAGCATACTTACTTACTTACTTACTGCCCTTTATGCCTAGTGGCATGTAGGGCAGCAACAAAGGAGCTCCACTCCTGTCTGTTTTGGGCGAGCTTTTGGATAGAACTCCAGGTCTGCTTCATGGCTTTTAGCATAGTTATTAACTTATTATTGCCTATTGTTGTTGTCTGTGTTTGCATGTATGCTAATTTGCACTGTGAGTGGTGAGCACCACCCTAATTTCGTTGTACTGTTTTGCACAATGACAATAAAGTCTGAAATCTGAAAAATATTACAATGTTCATTCTTTGAAAGTAAGTGCTGTACAATTGTTTGGTGTGAGAAGAATGATTAAACAATTTACAAGTGATTCTAGCATGATACAATCCAATTTATAAACCATTGATACATTTGAATAATGTGCCTGTTTGTCATCATTGTCTGAGAGTACCAGGGCGCCATCTGGTGGTAGTATCATCAACTACATCGCACGGGGCAGTGAATGGATTAAAGCCACACACACTGCACTCATTTTCTCCTGTTTTTTTGTTTTTTTTTATTTTCAGCAATTTTTTTTTAATTTACATGGCCTTTAAACTTTTTAAGAAAGTGTTATTATCACATAAAGTCCCAATGAAAGAAGAAAATGGAGACCATTTTGAGGATAAACATGTCACTTAAATTTGGTGAAAGCAGGAAAACATGTTTTCAATTGCATCATTGTGCAGTCATAACAAAAACTCTGCTCTTCACACTGGTTATGAATAGAAATGCGTAGGTTTTGTCAGGGGGTTGACTGATAAATCTCTATCATCACAAACAATTCTTATTGCATGTTGATGCTGGTCACCTATTGGTAATTAATACAAATAAATATGACAACATTGAACCTGTTGCTTTATATAAGAATAAACAAATTCAAATCACCAACAGATGGCAGTAGTGTAAAGAGAAAGGCAGAGGGACTACAGTGTTTGTATTGGAGTTTTTATATTGCAGACTGCAGATACTTTACAAATTACATTCCATAATTTAGCTTAGATACTCCTGCAGTCCAATGCAAGTATTTTCAATGGGTTTGAGAAAAGTCACAGACTTAACATCTTAAAATATGTATATCATGTTTTCCCCTTGTAACAATATTCGTTTCTCAAGAGTTACACCCAGTCTAAACCTCAAAATGACACCATAAGAAAAGGTTTTTGTGGTGATATCTGTGTGCCTTTTCAAAAGTTTGAAGATCATCGCAAAGGGCATTGCAGCAGAAGATGATATTCAGTACAGTACAATTATGCGTTGTAATAATTGCTATCGAGGTTAATATGTGACTTAGCCCATGGGTTAAAAAACATTATGTATCATTGTTATTGACGGCTCCTCTAAACAGGGATCTGTCTTTAATTTAACTATTGATTTATTATGTACTTTCATGACGCAAGATTGGCTTTTCTCAAAACCTGTTTCTCTTAAGCAAACTTTAGAGGCCTGCAACGGGAATTCCCTTCCCACTGTGTCATTGGGCCAATAAATCAATGTTCAAATCAATTCTATAAATGACTCCTTTCACAGACTTCATTGTTACTGGTCACTTTCACTCTGATACACTCTGATACAGGTACATATGATTTTCTTTCATAACACAGTTAGGTAGTCTGTAAAACTTGTATTTATTCATTGATTTCCTATTCTGATTCATGTTCAAGGGCTTGACAAATGGAAGGAAGAAGTAAACTATGAACTATTTTTTAGTTCCTTGTTACATGTTAGTCTTCTTATTGTCCAGCAAGAGTTTATTAATGGCTTGTAGCTCATGGTGTTGTATTCACTGCAGGTCTGTAATACATAAAAACAAAATTCATTTATTATTCTTTATTGGATCAGTATTCTTTGTGTGTCAGTTTTCTATTTTTTTTTACGATATAAAAATAATGATGTGTTACTGTTACTATGAATAGTATTTCAGCAGAGATGGGAAATAAAAATGTATATATATACAGTATATTGTATATAGTTCATTGTGTATTGTTCACAGTATGTACAGTATTCAGTTATTACACCCACATCTCCATGACATGGGGACGTGGCGTGCAGGAGAGCCATAAGGGATGTTGACCAAAAGCCTCCAGCCCTTCGACATTGTGGTCTGTACACTAAGGAACCAGCAGGCCAGGCAACCCCACTGTGAATACCGTGGTCAAGCTCGCACCAGGAGAATTGCAATCCGATGTGAACAAGGCTTTCCTGTGCACTTTGACAGAGACATTGTCTACTTCGACAACTGATAACACAATAGCTGTGTATTTCACTTTTCTGCCAATAAAATACATTTAGCAGCTTACAGTTTTGTCTATTTTTTTTTTGTTTATCATGTGGAATAATTGACAATGTAGTTGTAACATTGGAAACAAGATCATTAATAATGTTTTTTAGTGAGCATTCAGAAATAATTTTGCGACTACATAGTTATAGGTGGAAGAAAAATGGATGACAAATGATTTTAAGATATACAGTCAGTAGTAACTCAAATTACGTATTGTTTTTCAAAAGTCACATGGCCGACCAGTTGGATAGTGATGAGGAAAATAAAGGCGTTACAGACAAAGGATTAATGTGCATGTAAAACACACCTTTATGACCTGTGGCACACATATTTGATCTTGTTTTATATAATAATCTTTGCAAAGGAAGGCCGAACTAAAATAAACCAGAGTCAGTCTGTCAGTCAGACCTTGAACTGTGGCACAGCCCACGTGCCTCATGTTGTTTTTATCTGAATATACTGTGATAAGAGTTATGTGTACAGTCCACTGGTTTCAGGGATTTCTCAAAATTGAAATTGAACTATGATCAACAAATATTTGAATCAGTTTGACTAAAAAGTGCATGCTCTGTGTTTTTTCTGCATGTCTAAATGAAGATAGCTGTCAATAGAATTAATATATGTTGTGCTGAACTGAAAAAGTCTTCAATAGGCTGCATGTTTTTTTAAATAAAAAGGCCATAGGTTGATTCGAACTGTAAGATTTCCCATGAAAATGATCACATTTTAAGATACAACAAAAGAAAGTAACAGCAGAAGTTGATTTTCACATGTCCTGCCTTCCAAGTTAAAATTATCCAGTTTTAAAGCCAATGTTAATTTCACACCAAACGTTCTGTGAGAAAAACATCAGTGATGAATCATATGTTTTATGATGAACTGTATCAAAACCAAACTGCTGGTGTGTAGCGATTGGAAAGACCTGGTTTAGATCATTTCCGCTTATGTGGTAGGACTACACTATCAAGCCAGCATAATGACTGACACATCAGATTGTTTTGAGACTTCCCCCTGCCATATAATTATTGAGCCTGTTTAGAATAATTATACTGCCGAACCGAATGAATTAACCGCTGTCTCAAGTGGATTAACCAGAAAATGCTGACCTTGTTGTGCGCAGCTCTAGTGTTTACAGTTGGGCGTAAGTATGCATAGTAAATATGGTTTCACTTCTGTTATGTTTCAATAATCGTCCCTTTCTTATGGTAACTTTGGGGTAAATGTATTGTATATGAATGTGTGAATCTCTTTGTCATCACTGGTCTGCATTTGGTTTGTTTTTCAGGAGGCACAGACGACAAAAGCTTTAGAACAATGAGTGTTCGTGTTGGAGAAGATGTGAGTCTAACTTGTAGCCGCCAGAACATCCCATCGATTGCAGGAACCTTATTTTGGATCAAAGTTGTTGCTGGAAACGTTCCTGAAGTCTTAGGAGCAACTTATACTTTTGATAGCGCCAACGTTAATACGACGCCCCGTTTTACATCAAAACAAGAGCCTGGAAAATTTGTTCTACACATCACCAAAACAGAGCTGAGTGATACTGCATTATACTACTGTGAACAAGTGGTTGAACTGCGAACAACATTTCTAAACAAAACCTTTCTGAAAGTTGAAGGTAAGTGCTCACTTTGTTGATACCTACATTCAATTTCAAACTTTTCTCTCATGAAAACATGCAGACGTTTGTCTTTTGTAAACAAAAATATCCTATCATCATATGGGATGGTTGTTGCATAATTTCTGCTTTAATCATAACGTGAATTGAAGAATTTGAGTTCATAAGAAAAACACACTCTATGCATTTTATATTAAATGGAGGTACAGAAATATTGTTTTCGTAACATTCTAGGACCAGAAACCAATATCACTGCCATCATTCAAGTGCCTGCAGCTGATCCAGTGCGTCCAGGAGACTTGATGACTCTTCAGTGTTCAGTCCTCTCTGACTCTGAGATGAAAACATGTCCAGGAGATCACAGTGTGTACTGGTTCAGAGCCGCATCAGATCAATCTCATCCCAGTGATTTTTACACTTGTGGAAACAGTAATGACTGTGAAAAGAGTCCTGAGGCTCGCTCTCCACAGAAATGTGTCTACAACCTCACCAAGAGTAACATCAGCTCCTCTGATGCTGGAACTTATTACTGCGCTGTGGCCACATGCGGGAAGATATTATTTGGAACTGGAGAAAAAGTGGACATTGAAGGTAACCATTCAATTGTCATTTAAACATTTGTATATTTATTCTATTAGGAGGCAAGTCAAAACAAATGTTAAGGCCAGTTTCGAATTAATATGTATCTTACCAAAAGGCAAAATTAAAGATCAAATATATTCTTTGTTAACTTTCATCTTTTTATTTTCAACAGTCAAAATGAGGTCATTTGGAGTTTGTCAGATGTCCAACACAATTCTGTGTCTGCTGTGTTCTGCTCTGGCTATCAGTTTGATTGTTATAGCGTTACTGATATACACCATCAAGAAAAGAAAATGCAAGTGTTGTAATGGTAACAAAACATAATTCACTCTATCATCTATTGCACATGATTCATCAATTGTTTTTCCTTTATATCAAGTGCCATGTTTCTAAGGTCTATTTATCCTTCTATTAAAAAAAAGAAAAAATCTTGTACATCTTTACATGATGATGGTCATTTATATTTTGTCATGTCATATTCCAGCTGCTGCTGTGCTGCAAGCAGATGTTGCATCAACCACTGGTGATCAAGAAAGACAAGATGTAAGTCATAAAAATTTAAAATAAATTGAGTTGGTACATTTATGTTGACAGCTCCCATATGACTATGTGTTGCCATTTATTTCTACAGAGAGAGGAATACTCATTGGTTTATTCTGTGCCAGACTTCACCAGGAGGAAAGCTGGCAAGAGTGAAAGTAGAGGTGTAAATACAGCCGAGTCAGAGGCCATCTACACTTGTGTCAGAGTTTCTGAAGAAGGATAGAAATAGAAACACCAAAGGTCCTTATTATTGTTTGTTTAATGCATGTACAGTAGGATACACAATGTGGCAAATGCTTAATGTGTTTGTAAGGGATGTGATCATTTGATTGATCTGTTAATTGATTTATAGATTTAAGAGCAAATTTATTGATTTAAGAGTCCATTTGTTTTGAAAAGTTATTTTTATTTTGATGTTTTGAGTTCATAAGGGTGTTTAAAATTCACGATTATTTCATAACAGGAACAACAGTATTAAAGTTGGTTGTAATACAACCCTACATGATCAAAACAGCGCCGTAATAATCTAAAGTGGAGATTGAAATGTGATCTAAAATTGGATTAATACCAGATTTAAAAAAGCATTTAAAGGGTTAAATCTGATATAAAATATGTTTAAAAGGTTTTAAAAGGGTAGGCCTATAAAATATGTTTAAAAAGTAATTTGTTTTGAAAGGTCATTCGATACAATTTAAAGTTAATTTCATCATTTTATCTTTAAATCAATCAATGCAGCACAAATCTTTTTTTATAAAACTCTCAACACATGAAACACTTATTTCTCCAGTGAGTGAACGTAACTGTCTGAAAAACACAACTTTAAAGTAGAATACATTGGCTTTAAGATCCGATGCAGCAGTTTGACATGGGTTCATGAACAACTATTCCGACCAACCACAAAAGTTCATGAAGTTGCATAAGAAGAATTTGACAGGAAATGTTCTATTTAAACGTGTCTGTGATAACCAAGTGGAGACATCAGAGACCCACCACCGTCTTTGAAGAACTGAAGATCCTAACGAAGGACATCATTAAGATGATTATTTTAGGAATTACACTGCTTCTTTTGCATGAAGGATGTACCGGTAAGTGCTATTTTACTCTGTCCATACCATTAATGATAAAAAGGGGTGTAAAGTTGTTACTTTACCACCTTTTTGTGTGTTGTATGCAAATATGCCTCCAGTTGTATTGTTATGTAACAAACTCAAACCAACTTCATATTTGTAGCTGTAGTTTCATACATAAATAATTGCGTGATCAAATCAAATAGATTGTAAATGCAAAGATTGTTTTTTACTATCTCACTATTGTGTACTGCCTAATTATACGATCTCCGTTGTCTTTTAATTAAGATGCGCTGATGTCAGTGACCAAAGTTCAGCTTGGTGAACCTGCTACCTTTGCATGTTTTTACGCTGAGTTGGAGGATACCAATACACGGGTCAAGTGGTACAAGCAGAGTATTGGTGACAGTCTGACGTTAATTACCACACAACTGAAAGCTTCTGTGAAAACAACATTTGAAGAAGGATTTCCTACCTCACGATTTGAAGCAAACCATTCCACAACCAAGAGCACTCTGACCATCTTGAAGACGACCCAAGAAGACGAAGCAGTCTATCACTGTGAAGTCACTACCTGGGAAGATGATCAATGGAGTGGCACCTATCTGTCTTTAAAAGGTAACTCCTGTCTCTTTAAAGGTTGTAGTGTGAAGAATCTCCAACCTTTTGACATTTTAATGTTGAGGTTGCAACACTGCTCCTTAAATGCCAGATTCAGATGACCTTTCACCATGTCCACTTGTTTGTATTTTGTAGGAAACGCTCAGGGGACATCAAACTATACTGTTGTTCAGTGGCCGACGGTGTCTGATCCAGTCCATCCAGGAGACTCTGTGAATCTCCAATGTTCAGTCCTTTCTGACCCTGAGAAGAAGTCATGTCCAAGAGATCACAGTGTGCTGTGGTTTGGAGTTAGATCAGATAAATCTCAAGCCAACGTCATCTACACTGATGGAAATACACATGATGAATGTGATAAGAAACCTGGTGATCGCTCTCCTCCAAAGAGCTGTGTTTATCACTTTTCTAAGAACGTCAGCTCCTCTGATGCTGGGACTTACTACTGTGCTATATTATTTGGAAATGGAACAAAATTGGACATTGAAGGTAACTGTGCTGTTGTTCCGTTGAATAGTGTTTCCCTTTTGATTATGGTCGATTTAACATTGGAAAAATTATCTTATGGCACACATTGTCACAAAATAATATACTGTATGTTAGGTATCATTTTTTTCCAATCGAAGAGAATTTCTGGACCATCAAGTCAAAAAAATAAAATTAAAATAGGCCTATATATTAAAAAAAATAATGACAAACATTGTACAGTGAGCTGCATTCTGCAGGCCAACTGCATGAATACATATTCTGTTTCGTAACACATAGATTTGTAGTGACAATTTTTTATTGTATTGCTTTTCATCTTGTACAGCACTTTGATCAACTCAGGTTGTTTTCAAATCGCTATATACAGTATATACGCCTGACCTTGCCCTATTGGCAAGACAGTGTGGTTTAGAAGGCAATGAAGAAGTTTGCATTTTGCACGTGTTGATTAGAAGTCAAATAAAATTCAAACCGATAAAGTGAAGCAAATATGTCTCCTTTGGTGGAATAACATTTTAATTTACATTCACCAAATGCCATTGTGGTTCTTCTTTCAATGTTTCAGGAAGCGGCGAGGGGTCCTTTGGTGTTTTACAGATGGAGAACACAACTCTGCTTCTGCCTTGTGCTGTCTTAGCTATAAGTGTGATAGTTATAGCCTTCCTCATTAGCGTCATCAAGAAAAGCAAGTGTGATAATTGCAATAATAAAGGTAATAGAACTTACTACACTAATATTATTAAGTGTTGACACATTATTGTAATATTAAACTACTGCATCCTTATGTTGTAGTTTATTTATGAATACGTTGTCCTTATTTACAGCTGCTGTTTTGCTGCAAGAAAATGTTGCCAAAAGAAATGTGAAGGTAAGATAAACTTATCGAATAAAAGCTATGATGCATTTTGACTATTTCTTTGTCACCTCAAATAACATCGCAACACATTTCCTCAGAGCGATGAAGACACATGGATGTATTCCACTGTTGTCTTTACCATGATAAACACGGGCAGTGGTGGAAAGAGGGATCCAAAAGCAACGGACACAGAAAGGATCTACGCTGCTGTCAAGGCATTTGGGTTGGATTAGCAAATTAACTTGACTGTTTGAGATAAGGTAGTGCCATATGTGATGGTTGCTGTTATTCTCTCAAAGCTACCGGCTGTTCTTATACCTTACTGTTGGGTGATGTTGTACATAGTGTACTGTATTTTTGATTCTGTTTGTCTCTACGCTGAAAACTTCTCTTCCATTTACGTAAATCCAAGTTCAAATTTTTGTTAAAAAACGATGAGCACACTGGGCATTCTGGTGGCATAGTGGCTAGAGTGCGTACCACATCGGTTCCGCCATTTGTTGCAGTGGTCGCGGGTTCAAATCTGACCCGTGAACCCTTACTGCATGTCATCCCTTCTCTCTTTTTGTCTCCCAATTTTAACTCTGTACTATCCAAAAAAGCTTGAAAATGCAAAAAAAGACAAAAAATTAAAATAAAAGTGATGCGTACAGTTATGAGTAAAGCTCTTCCCTTCATCATTCTATGCTTCTGTCACATTGTTATATTATGCGGTGACATGCACTTTCAACAGTCAGTGTCAACTGGGTAATTTTGCGTCCTTTAAAGTGGATGTTTGCAAATTAAGGGTCTTACCAAAATTGGTAAGTAATTGTAAATGTTCTGTGGTTGAAATTAAGTGTAATGTGGCTATATGATTTAAGTCTCAAGTCCTGTTGTTTTTGTCTTTATCATTTAAAGGAAGAGGTATATTGCTTGTTAAGGGAATGCATAACAGGAACCACAACTGCAGTCACAATGAAAGAACAAAAAAGTATGTAAAAGGCCTGTTGCATCATCTTGCAGTTTCCACAAAGCGGGAACCTTATCTTCAATGTGTAGAGTTAATAAAGGTGTTAAACGTTCATGCATGTCGTCTTACTCTATCTTTGGTGTTGTTTGACCACTAAAACTTCTGGGAACATGATTCGGCATTTTAGCAGACCTCATCAAAATTAAAACTTGATTGTTAAAGTTGGTGTCCACAGATATTTTGCATTGCTTGACCACATTTCACCACCATATGTAAGAATCATATTTAAGTATTATCATTAAAAATGCTTTGTGTTCTTCCCAAAGCACCTATACTGTTACAAACAGTAAAAGTCAGACAGTAGTGGTATCCAGTGGAAGCCACTTATTCAGTTCACTAATTTAGTTAATGGGTGTGAGGTGTAGTGTAGCCTGTAGAGGGCACTAAAAGGACTTTTAAGAATTGATCAATTTGATGTAGTTTTGTTTTGTGTTTTTGTATATATCATATTATTTTGAGAATAAGTATATTTGTATATATAGTTTTAACCTATTGATTTAACCTTCGACCTTTTGACATGTTTCAACCTGTGAGGCTGTTGACCTCTCTTGACCTTTGGAATTTTTCTAGGAATTAGTTTCAGTTTGAATGGAGAGCAAAAGTTATTGAACTCTACAGCTCATAAATAATAATAATTTATTTAAGAATTTGATTTGTTTAAAATGCAACGGTAATGACACCTCGTTGACTTTTTATTTTCTGCTTAACATTTACCTTTAGTTTAAACAATGTCCTTAGAAACCAGTTAAGTAGAGTACGCCATGTTAGTTTGTTTGTTTTATTTTGTCTTTTGTTTTTGTGTTCATTTTTTCAGTTGTGTGTTTGTTTTTTTAAGATATTTTTTTGGCATTTTTATGCTTTATTGATAGTGTAGAGACAGAGGTGAAATGGGGCAGAGAGGGGAGTGACATGCTTCTAGAGTGATTGTTCTACAAGAATTAAATGGCAGCTTCAGGAAACTACATAACAGCATACCAGCCTGACTGAAAAAAAACTGTAGGAACTGGAAGGGTTATATTCTATGCTAGTTTTAATTTCAGACTTTTTTATATTGGGCATCAACAAGAGTAATTTAAATGTTGAATAAGACCAACATTTCTGGTGTTGGAACATGAGCATAAATGATCCATGTATGAGGAACCTTCCTTTGCAAACTGTCCTTTGATTTAATAAAAGGAAATTAGGATGGCAATCAAAGTCACACAGTATGGTACAGCACTCCAAGTACAAGGACAAGTGGGTCCAACTATGATGCTGGAATTAGAAACATGTTGGAAAAAAATACTTAACACCTCATTCATATTTGGTTTATTTAAGGATTATCTGGATATCAGTGCAGCAATCTCAATTCAAAGCAGATTGCAGTAAGTAAAGGACGTCTGAATATAAAGTGTTTAAGTTACAACATGTTACAACTATAGATATGGCAGATTTGTACTGCCATATCTATTCTGTTTTTGTTGGTTATTACTAAACTACTGGACTTCCCCAGGACAAAATTACAAGTTGTTATAGTGCATTAGGTAATTGGAAATATTTGGACAGAGATACGAAGAGAGAGCATATCTGACAGTAATTTAAATAAGTTGTCACATGTTTACCGCAATGTCCGTCAATTGCAGATGAAAAAAACAAAGGGGCCCCGAAGCTTTTATTCTTTCTTTATAGATTGTTTCAAACATACTGTTTCAAAAGAGATTGACAGCTTTGCCTTTCTTGTCTCGCAACACTTTAGAAAAGGCAATCTGCATATATGTCTCGAAATCAACAAGCAAAGCCACATGCAGAAGGTGGGCCTTTTCTCTGCCTCTGACCAACCCCTCAGGCTGTTTACTCAGAAGAGACCTGAGAATGGGCTTCAACAGGAAATGCAGTGAGGTTAGAGGCGCAAGTAGGAAGCGCCGCGAGAGGCTAATTTTAGTTGAAACATTTTACTAGTTTGACTTGCACATATGCTCGTTTATAGTGTTAATCCCTGTCAAAAAACAAACAGACGGAAGGCAGGATTTTGCATGTTCAAGTGTGTCCATTTCAGTTATGTGTATGTGGCAATACCGTGCAATCTACACTAGAATACATCTTACTGGAATATTTAACATATTTTCTTATTTGCTCTCTAAAAGATGAGATGATTTAGATATTTCCAAAGTTACAAAAATACACTTACTATCACACCTTAAGGTCACTAATTAGCACATATCTTGTTCAATTAGCACATAAGAGACATGTATAAATGTGGGGAGCTAAGTGCTTTAAGGCTTATGAGGTTTCCAGGCAACCAGGGAAAACACAGAACAAACTGTTTACCTGTTTCCAGTTTCTTTATTATAAACAAGGCTTCTCCTCTCGGCTCCAGTTCGATACTATTTTAAATTAATCCATTAGTATATTTCTCGAAATTTCCAATTCAAAAATGGCGCGTTTCTTCAGAAAATCAGGCAAACGTAACCTGAAATGATCATCATATAAGCATTAAAACATGCATCGTTCTTTCTGCATTCTGAATCAATCAATGACCAGGCATTTGCCAAAAGGATGTTTGAAGTCTTTTGCAGAAATAATGATAGTATGTGTGGATCTTTGTGGCATGATTTGAATAATATGCACACCTTGTCGAGTTAGAGTTTAACATTAGCCTTATTGAGCGAATGATGATTTACAATTGCAAGAATGTGTGGAAGTAGCGTTCAGGTTGGCTGAAGGTCATAGCGAAAAGCTCTACACGCTGCTCTTGCCACATCTGGGTGGGACCAGTGACTAAGAAACGCAACCCCCTCTCTCACTGACAACCACAAAAGAAACCCTGCTAAACGTACACAAGTACAATGAGAACAAACCAGTCCATAACTTAAGTATCACAAGGTAAAACCAAATGTGTCCAAAACCCTTCCTGCACTATTTTTGGTATATCTGAATGCACAGCTATAAACTAATTACGATGATGACAAAGACATAAGTAAGTGCAGAGTCACATTCATGATATCAAACACTTTAAAGCAGCATAAGTTAAATGCTATCAGAAGGATGAGTCACACTTGCGAAGTTGCGCAAATATTTGTTTTTTTAATCAAAATCAATCTTCTCAAAATGACAGTGTGAGATTTATGGCATATTTTTTTTATATATATATATAATGATTCAAACTGTAGGCATCCCAGCATTAACATAAATATCCATTCTTAGCATTTTTAAAAAGCAACGTAAGCAAACACAAGTTAAGGCTGTACGCCCCCGTTCACGTACACAAATGTAATGTTGTGTGCTGAGATTCATATGGCCATGTTTCTTGTACTAGTATGTATTGTTTACATTTTATCCATGCAATACATGTTGAGTTGGATTTGTTTACATGTTACAAAGAGCTGAACCTCTTTTCATGACAATCGGTGGATTTCACCCAAACAGATGTCAGGCTTATCTCTGCTACTGTTGTCCATCTTCTTGCTTTTAAATGTAGAGAAATCCGTTAGTTCAATGCCCTTGCATCAACATCCTAAAAATAATTTAAACAAAGGTAAGAGAGATTAGGGCTGGTTAATGGATTGCACTTATTGCTTTTTTAACTTAACTTTTGGATACAGTTCAGAATTTTGATTTAACATGACCAATTTCATGATTTATGATTTATGAGGTTTGTAACAGAAACATTTGTGAGTCCTATAGGTCATTTGCCTACTCAATTTTCAGAATACATCCAAAAATAGGGGCGCCCTTAGCTCAGTTGGTAGGGCGTCCCTCCCATGGGCCTCAGCCAGCAGCGGACCCGGGTTCGATTCCAGCCCGCGGTCGTTCTACTACCAATAAAGCATAAAAAAAAAATGCCAAAAAAATATCTTTAAAAAAAAAAGAATAATTCCAAAAATGTGAAATGCATGTGGTGAATAAGGTGAAAGGGAATCCTGCATTCAACTGGTTTTCTGTGATATCCTCACTATGTGTGCTGTCGTCATAAAAATCAGTCAAAACAAGTTATGTGCTCCCTCTTTGTAGTGTTAATAAACTTACTTTCAGACTCTGGAGAAGATAAGGATGGCTATCACAATCATGCAGCCAGCCAACAGTATCCCTAAGATAATGATAACTGTATTGTTATGATCTGTGTGAATCACAAAAAAGACAGAAATAAACAGATGGATAATGTGGGTTTAGACACAAACACACACTGACATGAAGATACCTTACCATTCACAGTCAAAAGTGTGCCATTAGAAACCTCATACATTTGACATTAATCGTGAAAATTAGTTTTGCTCTTAATATTCCCTTCCCTTTTAAATGTTCAACCTACAATGGCCCTAATACAACCTTATACCTTCGACCCTTTGAAAGAGAAAATTGACTCTCCATCCCTCATCAAATAGAGTATTTCTAACTGTGAGCACTTAAAGCACAGTCTAATCAGAATCTCAAAAGCCTCAAGGGATAAATTATTTCCAGTATTTTACAGGGAAAAGGGCAAAGGTTAATAGCCCACAAAAATACAATTGATTTCATGGAGCAGAACAAAGTGTTCGTTTTTTCGTCTTTTCCTCAACAAGTCACAAAATAATATCTGATATAGATTGATTGATTGATTGATTGATTGATTGATTGATTGATTGGGGTGTAAATTAGACTTTGAAACTTACTTGTCTCCACTCTAGTTCCGTCTCCAAACAGGATCTCTCCACATGTGACCACAGCACAGTAGTAAGTCCCAGCATCAGAGGAGTTTCTTATAGTTTTGGACAGACTATAGACACAGCTCCTTCCATCAGTGCTTTTCCTATCAGTGTAAATAACACCTGGAAGAGATTCTACTGATCCAGCTCTGAACCAGTACACACTGTGTAAATCTGGACACTGCTCTCTGGTTTCTTCATACTTAAAGAGAAGTGAGCACTGTAGAGTCACTGAGCCGCCCAGTTGGACTGATGCTGTCTCCGGACTTTGTTTCACTTTTTCAGACTTCTGCTGATTTTTATGATCTGTGTGATTTACAAAAAAGGCAAAAATGAACTAATGGAATGTTTTTGGCCTAACAAAAAAACTTTAATGAAAATACCTTACCATTCACAGTCAAAAGTGTGCCATTGGAAACTTTCATCGTATATGCTGATCCATCTTGACAGAAGTATGTTGCTTCATCTTCTTTGCTCACATTTGTGATGTTTAGAAAATACAGATTATTCCCTTTGGTGACTGTAAATCTTGAATTGGCAAATTCTCCTTGAAGTGTAACTGTTTCAAAAGTTCCTGATGCAACCATTTGGACCATATATCCAAACTTCAGCTTATACAAGTAAAACAACCCGGCTCGATCCATGGAGACTGGACACATTATAGTCACATTATCACCACGTCCAGCCACAGTCACAGAGATCTGGTGAGGAATGGCATTGGTCTGAGCTAAGGAAAAAAGACAAAGAATCTCAGAATACAATTAAAACGTGTGTGGAGTTCTGGTAAAGAACCTCTGCAGTTTGATACAGGGCTGAGGAAAAGAAAGCAATTACAGGGTTACAAAACAACAGGACAAAAACAACGAAGTTGTTTTATACATACTAGTACACTGGTTTGTTTGAACTATAACCTGATATGTTAACTAACTAGTTTACAGTAGGGCTAATCCTTAAAGAAGAGAAGAAATGCTTACACAATGTACTGAGGACGATCAAAGCAGCTAATCTTCCGATCATTGTGGTACAGCTGCTTCTAGTACAACTGAAGCCTTCCACCCCAAATGAAAGATGCAGTCATGAGTTCATCAAGGTTTACAAAGTAGAAGTCATTGTGATTGGCTGTTGTTGTTGTTGTAAGACTGCATTGGAAGCAGAGGCGTCATGCCCATATAAATTGGGGCACGTGCCACCCCAGATTTTTTTAATCAGAATTAAATATATATTTATATATATATTTACTTTTGTGTGTGTATGTAGTTTATATAATCTTTATTATAAGTGTTACATATTCTTTGTATTGGCATACATTTATAAATAAAGGTTTATTTTTGTATCAGGATATTTGGCTAGTTGCCCCAATAACTTTAGCAAAAGCATCGGTCATTCGTCCCTCAGTGCATTTGTTAGGCATTTGGCTACTAGCAAGTTATTTTGTTTAGCTGATTTTACTATTCATCTCTTAACTAAAATAGATGTTGACTATTTCCTTTATTCTCTGCACTAAAATGCACCAGAATGCTTTGATTACATGTTAATAACACCAAAAAAATACCCTGGAGGGATGCCCCATACAGGGGTTTACTTTTCTGACATGACACCTTTTTAAGGGCTTATGAAAATCTCAAAATAAAGATCCAATATTTACATTTAGACAAAGTGGGAGATTACTATATAAACAAAAACTTTCATAGGCATAGGGAAGTTTCTAAAAAAAAAATTGCATAATTTTTCCAGTAAAGGACCCGTGGTCCCTTCTCTTGTTGCAGTAGTGGATACCTACACTCAACAAAAATATAAACGCAACACTTTTGTTTTTGCTCCCATTTTTCATGAGATGGACTTAAAGATCTAAAATTCATTCCAGATACACAATATTACCATTTCTCTCAAACATTGTTCACAAATCTGTCTAAATGTGTGATAGTGAGCACTTCTGCTTTGCTGAGATAATCCATCCCACCTCACAGGTGTGCCACATCAAGATGCTGATCTGACATCATGATTAGTTCACAGGTGTGCCTTAGACTGTCCACAATAAAAGGCCACTCTAAAATGTGAATTTTTTTGCTTTATTGGGGGTCTGGGGACTCAGAACCAGTCAGTATCTGGTGTGACCACCATTTGCCTCATGCAGTGCAACACATCTTCTTCGCATAGAGTTTATCAGATTGTCAATTGTGGCCAGTGGAATGTTGGTCCACTCCTCTTCAATGGCTGTGTGAAGTTGCTGGATATTAGTGGGAAGTGGTGCACGCTGTCATATACGCCGGTCAAGCACATCCCAAACATGCTCAATGGGTGACATGTCCGGTGAGTATGCTGCCCATGCAAGAACTGGGACATTTTCAGCTTCCAAGAATTGTGTACAGATCCTTGCAACATGGGGCCGTGCATTATCTTGCTGAAACGTGAGGTGATGTTCATGGATGTATTGCACAACAATGGGCCTCATGATCTCATCACGGTATCTCTGTGCATTCAAAATGCCATCAATAAAATGCACCTGTGTTCTTCGTCCACAACAGATGCCTGCCCATACCATAACCCCACCACCACCATGGGCCACTCGATCCACAACATTGACATCAGCAAAGCGCTCACCCACACGACGCCACACACGCTGTCTGCCATCTACCCTGAACAATGTAAACTGAGATTCATCCGTGAAGAGAACACCTCTCCAACGTGCCAGACGCCATCGAATGTGAGCATTTGCCCACTCAAGTCTGTTACGGCGACAAGCTGGAGTCAGGTCAAGACCCCGATGAGGACGACGAGCATGCAGTAGAGCTTCCCTGAGACGGTTTCTGACAGTTTGTGCAGAAATTGTTTGGTTATGCAAACCAATTGTTTCAGCAGCTGTCTCAGTGGCTGGTCTCAGACGATCTTGGAGGTGAACCTGCTGGATGTGGAGGTCCTGGGCTGGTGTGGTTACACGTGGTCTGCGGTTGTGAGGCCGGTTGGATGTACTGCCATATTCTCTGAAACGCCTTTGGAGACGGCTTATGGTGGAGAAATGAACATTCAATGCACGAGCAACAGATCTGGTTGACATTCCTGCTGTCAGCATGCCAATTGCACGCTCCCTCAATGCTTGTGGCATCTGTGGCATTTTGCTGTGAGACAAAACTGCACATTTCAGGGTGGCCTTTTATTGTGGACAGTCTAAGGCACACCTGTGCACTAATCATGATGTCAGATCAGCATCTTGATGTGGCACACCTGTGAGGTGGGATGGATTATCTCAGCAAAGCAGAAGTGCTCACTATCACACATTTAGACAGATTTGTGAACAATGTTTGAGAGAAATGGTAATATTGTGTATCTGGAATGAATTTTAGATCTTTAAGTCCATCTCATGAAAAATGGGAGCAAAAACAAAAGTGTTGCGTTTATATTTTTGTTGAGTGTAGATCCCAGCTTGTGAGACACTGCATGAATTAGGCTCAGAGCTATCTAAAATATAAGAGTTTAAAGAATGAAAAGTTATCTTCATGGTTAAGAAAAATATACATTATCCAAAAGAGGAAGAGACAAAGAGATACACCTGGTTTTGAGGACCTGTATATTGTGTTTGTCCACCTTTATGATCCACAATTGAAAAAAGATAAATAGAAGCTGGGGGCGTTTTAAGTTGTAAGATCCTCCAATTTCTTTAAGGACATGCATATTAACCATACGTCTCATTGCAAAGGCAATGTACACTTACAACAACAAGAAAGGCCACATGCAACAGCTAAACTGACACACCAAAGCTGTAGCAGGCCATTTCTCTGCGTTTGACCAACCACTGAAGCAGTTTTCTTAGAAGATACCTGACTATGGGCTTCAACAGGATGTGCGGGGCGGTTAGAGGGGCTAGCGCTGATGACGCATGAGTAAGATAGTTTAGGTTTACCCAGTATAACAGATTATTTCCATTTCATTTGTGTTCATATTTGCTCCTTCAACTATAACTTAATCCAACGCAGGGCCGGCGGTAGCCAGGGGGCAGGGTGGGCCGTGCCCACCCAAATGTGGGCTGTGCCCACCCAACCAAAAAAAAAAATAATAATAATAATTTTTTTTTCTTTTTTTAGGTGGAAGTCCAGATCCACTATTGGACGGACCTGTTCATTTGCTGTCCAAGAAAATGTCAAATAAAATTCAGACAATTAATTAATACTAAAGAATATACCATTACCATGCATTGCTTCTAATTGTATTATTGGGTGGGCAGGACAGCCTGCCTCCAAGTTACCCACCCGCTTATAGTGGTCACTGGTCAGCAGAGCCAGCCCGAGGCATAAGCGGAATGAGCGGTTGTTTAGGGTCCCGACTGCCAGGGGAGCCCCCCCAATTTTTTTTTTTATTTTTTTTAGTTTGTGTGTTTGATATCAACATCATATTATGTAAATGTAAATTATCATACAATAAAAGGAATACAATGTTTTGGTAGATAGTTAATAGCTTAATAATTGAATCAGTTCATCTGGGAGGTAATCCGAGGTTAACTGATCACATCACGTTCAAGTCCATGGCATGCACAGTGTGTATTGAGTTTATTTAAAAATATTTGAAAATGGGGCTGCCCTCAGTTGCCCATGCACTGTGTATACTGTAGTCTATAGCCCATTTCAGCCTCATCTGTGGAAAAAAAGATAACTGGACAACAGAGTTATTCTGCTTCGTTCCTCTCACTGCATTTAAATTAATTCATTATATTACAGAAAAATATGTCTCGTAAAAGAAAAAGAGCACCAAGCCCATCCCAGAGGACCCTGCATACTATTTTATTTCAAATGTATATTTCTATAAAACCTCTAAAATCCATGTGTCTTTCTTCAATAGCTTCTAATTCATCCGACCCAGTGTCTCCAAATTATTTGTTCACACAAAATTCCTCAGATTTAGCCTCTTAATCTTCCTCTCAAAGGGCACCAGATTCATGCATTTCACTTTAAAAAGGTAAAAAAAAATCTCCCGGGGGGGCATACCCCCGGACCCCACTAGCAGGGTCGTGGCCTCGGCTGGCTACTATTTTCACCCAGCTGGACATCAGAGGCAATAGTGGAAAATAGTGTGTATAGTATATAGCTCTGGACTACCACCATCCAGGTTGCCCAGTCCCAAAGCTTTCTCTTCAATCAGCTCAGGCTGCCTACAGTTAATACTGCGATTAAGAAAAAAAGATACATTATGTTGTATATAATGTATATTATATGTTATTCATAAACATTTTGGGAAGAAAACGTGCAAGAATCAAATCTCCCACACAGCAACACTCAACGTTTATTTGCATATTGTGTTCTACACAATTCACAGTAAATGTGCCAAAAAGCAGACGCACAGATCTTACAAGGGCAAAAAATGTCGGCTCGCGCCCACCTAAAATTTCTACAGGCCCACCCAAGTCTGACTTTCTAGAACCGGGCCTGATCCAACGATGAACCCAGGTGAAGGTTTTTCAAAGGATTTCACGTCCCTCAATACAAAAACTATTGTTTTATTGTAATAGGAGATCATGGTTTTGCCCAACCACAACCATGCTCAACTTTCCATTTGTTTGTCAGTGGTGACTGCAAATGCGTGCACATGCACTGACTGCAAATATGTGAACACAAGAAAACACAGGGCAGCATACAAACGTATTTAATACCATTGCCCCATCCTATCCCCCTGCATATACTGTATAAATGAACAGCATTTCGCATCCAGGGACTCATACACAATTGTTTTCATTTGGAACTAATTAACAATTTTTATGATTTTTTAACTACAGCAAATAGAGAATATTTCTTTCTGCTATTACCTTGATTTCATTGTGACTAGTATGTTGCCAGACAGCAAGGTGTACACAGCAGTTAAGATGGCTCCTCTGGCTTCCTTTCTGATGCAATCTGACAATCTCTGCGTTAATTCATACACACAAATTAATCAGATCAATTCAGCTGATCAGTTTTCACCTGAGTGGTACTGAATCTGTGTATCTTCCGTTCAATTGAAATCCATTTTGAAATCAAAACACGTCTGCATCCATGCACAATGTCTGTCTGACTGACCCCAATCACTTCAGAGGATACATATTTTAGCAGGCCGTCTGATTAAATGTGTATAAACGTTAAACCTTTGGTGGTTTGTACAGTTTTGATCCGGACCGTTAAACGTATGAACTGTTGACGTCGATCTAGCGACCAACAGCGGTGAAGTTTCTGTGGCTGTTTGGATCATCATGTCTCGTTTCCACTGAGCAGCACATTTTGCTTTAGCACCGCACGATTAGGCAGGGAACGAACGGTAACCCTACTAGATCTGGCTCGCGTTTCCACTGCAGACACTGCTATTGGTAGGCTTGGTTTACACCGGACGGGGATAGCGGTGAGCAGAGTCTATCCAGCAGCTATCATTACATTTTAGCAGCATTTTAACAGTGAGTGTAGCCCGCTGATTCATTCAATAATTATATATAATTTCACAAATTAAAATATAAATTTTCCTTGTTTGTGTGTTAAGGGAGAAAGGGAAAATAATAAATAATAAATGGCAATCAATTTATATTTTACAGGCATATTTTGAATAAAACAGTCCATGTTTTTATTTGAAAATTTAAACTAAAACATGAAATCAATTTATTTTGTTTGTGTTTTGATTTCAAATGGATATGGATTGGACTGAAGATAAATGGATTGTGACATGGCTGTTTTGATTGTCACTTACAGTACATAAGAGACATCCTACCACCATTATTACACACAGCTCTTCAGGGGTATTTTCTGGACAAAATTTATTATCAGTATTTTGAAATAATTTGTATGTGAACATCTTAAAAAAGAAAGCAAATCTTGTCCCGTTCAATAGATTTTTATTATTATTAATGATGATGGAACATGCAGTTATTTCATATAAGAAGACAATATTAACATTTTAACATCAAGGCAAACAGAACAGAACACACCTTATATTTCAGCCAAAAAAAAAAAATCTGGTTTCTCCCACATGAATGGTGCAACACCTTTCAGAAAATATGAACTTGAACTTCCTTCCTTGTCACTATGAGTAGTCAGTTGTGTGTAAAATGGGAACACTTCAAGTCATGAGCTAAACTTAGAGCCTCCGACTTGGGGAGCATTGCACAAACCGTATACTCTATCGAAAGATGTGTTGCTGGTTGCTCTGTTCCTCTCTAACAGCAGAGTACACACTATCATGTAGTGACTCCCTCTTCTCTCCTCTTTTTGTGCTCCTTGTGGAGAAAGTCAGTGCTGCATAGTTCTCTGGCTCTTCTTCCCTATCCTGCAAAAAAAATAATGTTACTGACCAACATTTCAGAGATGAGGTTTGTAGTGAAACATAATTTGTTTATTCCTGTTATTTCTCATTCTTTTGACCTATATTTATACCTGGTGACTTTATCTTTAGTTTGAATTTAACAAATATTGATATATCATATGTTTCCTGTATCATACAAAATATAATATTGTCTGTGTGTTCTTCCCAGTGAACTTAATCTTCTATTTTTTATTTTTTTTGCAGTTATACACAGCATTAGTTTGTAAAACATTCTGGCTGCCACATTTAAAATGTCATTTTTTCTCATTTTTTTACAACATATTTGTCTGTTGGTCATTTATATGTTGTACCAGATGATTGTGACAACTTTTTGTTGCTTCAAAACCTCTCTGTCATCACTATTCAGAAATTCTATTGCACTCGCAGGGAACAGCTGCTGTCATCAACCTGTTTTTTGTTTATTTCTTTATGTTAATATCCCAGTCGGAAACATGTGATTTGTAGTTTAGCAGCAGACAAATGTCAAACTCACCATCCGAAGAAAGGGTAAGTTATTAAAATGATCGTAAGATCGGATCCGGGCAGCTCTGCAGAAAAATAGATGCGGTAGGGAAAAACAAGAGCAGAAAAGAGCCCTGTTTTTTACCAAACCACTGGATTGATCTGCAGTTGACCTGTCGTGTCCAGCTTGATGGGGGGCAATCATTGGTTCTGTAATATGAGCATGCCCTCAGATGGTTGCTGCTGTCATATCAGTTTGAGTTTTGTTAATCATAGTTGGATCAGAAAAAAAATAAAAAATTCTGAATACAAAAATCAACTTACCTTTGCAGTGTTCACAAAATCTCTTTTGATTAAGAAAGAAAAGAAGGATGACGATCACAGTCACACAGCAGGCCAACAGACTTCCAAGTACAACACCAACTGGGTCAAATGTTGGTCCTGGAATCAAATAAAACATTTAAAGACGCTCTATTTTGTATTTATTCTAATTATGAAGATTGATTTGCTACTGGAAACACAGAAGCCTTCATCAACTGGCGCAATGTTTCCAGGCAAAAGTTTACTTGTTCTTCTTTTATTCAAGCATTTAGACAAAAATTTGCCAAATGACATTACTTCTTTGTTATCACTACTAAGTTGTTGTTTTTGCATACATTTTAAAAGGTTTCAAGGGCAATTTAAACACAATAAAATTATCTTAACAGTTTCGATGAAGAACTTGGCTGCAATATTTTATAAAAAGGCTATCTTAGTCCTCAGTAAAAATGATCTCATAATCTAATAATTGCATCCTAAATGCATAACGATGCATTAAAGCTGGGGTATGTGATTTCTGATTTGTCAAAGTTAACATGAGCTGTACACTTTGACCAATCAGAGCGAGGCTCCGATTCTCTGTTCTTATTGGCTGTTGGGACTGTCCATTCACTTTGGCACAACGTTGTTGGTGTAGAGCAAGTCAGGAAGGGACCATAGGGGAGGGACCAAAGAGAACAAGTGGAGCGGTTGAGGTATTTGGATTCGAATCTCTATCCCAACTGCCATTTTCTCCCCAAATCCTCCACACCAGCTTTAATAGATTCAATAAAAATAGTATATCTAGTTTTACCACTAAATGTGCAATACAAAAACTAGAAAATCCCGCAGAGATTTTGAAAGTACTGGCCGCCCGTGTAAATCGGGGAAGAAAAAAAATCACGGCTGACCCCTGTGGTCCGAGAGACTTTATCATAGAGCAACATGAGCTGTACATGTCTGACAAATGATAAGTCAATCGGAGTCAGGGGGAAAGGGGCGTGGCCTGTCAAACATTGCATTGGTGAATTACGTTTTTGGCATTTGTGGCGCCCCCTATGGGTTAACCTCGACAAGCTTAAAGGGCCACGCTACCACATGTCTTCTGCACATATCCTGCAAGTTTCATTATGATAGGACCTACGGTTAAGGAGTTATGGCCAATTTGTTAATAAGCCCCGCCCCTGCGTAAACGTTTTGGGCAATGGCGGCGAAAAAAATAATCATGGCTGACCCCTATTGTCCGAGAGGCTATATTGTAGAGCACCATGAGCTGAACATGTGAAATCAATTTCAAGTCAATCGGAGTCAGGTGATTTTTGTGGCGCCCCCTATGGGTTAATCGCGATAAGCTTCGAGGGACATGCTACCACGTGACTTCTGCACATACCCAGCAAGTTTGATGATGATAGGACCTATGGTTAAGGAGTTATAGCCAATTTGTGGATAGGCCCCGCCCCTGTGGCGCCCCCTATGGGTAAATCACGATAAGCTTCGAGGGACATGCTACCACGTGACTTCTGCACATACCCAGCAAGTTTGATGATGATAGGACCTATGGTTAAGGAGTTATGGCCAATTTGTGGATAGGCCCTGCCCCTGTGGCGCCCCCTATGGGTTAATCGCGATAAGCTTCGAGGGACATGCATGCTACCACGTGACTTCTGCACATACCCAGCAAGTTTGATGATGATAGGACCTATGGTTAAGGAGTTATGGCAAATTTGTGGATAGGCCCCGCCCCTGTGGCGCCCCCTATGGGTTAATCGCGATAAGCTTCGAGGGACATGCTACCACATGACTTCTGCACATACCCAGCAAGTTTCATGATGATAGGCCCTATGGTTAAGGAGTTATGGCCGACGTGTTATTAAGCCACGTCCATTTGTGGCGCCCCCTATGGGTTAATCTCGATAAGTTTCAACAGACATGCTACCACATGACTTCTGCACATACCCAGCAAGTTTCATGATGATAGGACCTACGGTTAAGGAGTTAGGGCCAACGTGTTATTAAGCCCCCCCCCCCCTGCGTAAACGTTTTGGTCAATGGCGGCCATGTTTTTCAAGTTATCCTACTAATCTTTTACGGGTATATTTATTGTAGTCCCCCGGGGCTTCACGAGAAATTTGGTGTTGATACAGTGAAATTGTAGCCTGGCTCAGACCTTCTGTACAAATGAAATGAAGTACGATGGTTTGGTAGTACCAGGCTAGTGAAATTGCAGAAAGTTATGGATAACGCCCTGTTTTTCAGTTTATGCTAATTAGCGGGAAATATTCCCAGAAGAATTTTTATGGTCCCAGAGGCTTTTTTGTAGAGCACCCTAACATACACCTGTGTGAGAAATTTCAAGTCAATCGGAGTTACGGTGTGCGGGGCGTGGCCTCTCAAAGTTCTTTCTGTCTGTTATATTATACTATCTATGGTCGGGACATCATAACAGCGCCCCCTAGCGGAATTTCAAAAAACTGTATAATAGCACACCCCGTGGGGTGGGGACGCACGTTGTGTGAAATTTTTGCATGTCTGCGTGAAACGGTGTGGGAGGAGAAGCAGCTAGAAATTTGAGGCAGAATAAGAAGAAGAAGAAGAAGAAGAAGAAGGAAAAGTATGGTGGAGAGTAATAATTACGGGCCCTCAATACATTGAGGGAATTAAATAAAAACTCTGTGGTTGAAATGCTAGACAGATTTGAGGTCAATAGAGACTGTAAATACATACGTGTCTCCACTTTAGTTCCGTCTCCATCAGGATCTCTCCACATGTGACCACAGCACAGTAGTAAGTCCCAGCATCAGAGGAGTTTCTAATAGTTTGGGACAGACTGTAGACGCAGCTCCTTTCATTGCTGCTGTTCCTGTAAATAACACCTGGATGAGATTTCCCTGATCCAGCCCTAAACCAGTACACACTCTGTTCGCCTGGACACTGGACTCTGGTTTGTTGGACCTTGGAGAACAGTGAACACTGAAGAGTCACGGATTCACCCGGATGGACTGATGCTGTCTTCGGACTTTGTTTCACCTTGACACATTTCTGCTGATTATTATCTGTGTTTTTCATTTGAAACAAAAACATGAAAATGATTTACTGAACAACATTGTTTTTATAGCTAAGAGGATTTGTATGTTTTTTACAACGGCAAAAATCACTGAAAGTTACATATTTTACCGTAAACAGCCAAGAAGAATCCATTATGGAAAATTTGTGAAAACTCTGTTCCACTTTGACAGAAGTATATTGCTTCATCCTCTTTGTTTGTATCACTGATGGTTAAATTACACTGGTCATTCCCTTTTTGAACTCTAAAACGTATTGCCATAAACTCCTGCAGCAACTAGTTGGGCCATATGTCCAAGAGACTGCTTGTACCAGTTAAATACTCTGTCTGTCCTCTCAGAGAGTGGACAGTGAAAAGTAACATTCAGTGCGTTTCCATGGCACAACTAGATTGGATTATCACATATATCGAACAAGACACTCGAACGGACCGTGTCACTTGTCTGAGTATACATGGCCTTTCAGAAATCGGATAAATGTCCGATGCATGGCTGTCTCCACTATGCTAGGTGGCGCTGTAGCCCTTTCAACAAGTGGTTTTAGAGCCACGTCCGGTTCTCTTCCGTCAATAAGCCATGGTGTAGCCTATCACGCGCAGGCACACAAGCACAGAACGAGAAGTCCGATATGCGATATCCGATCCCTGTATACATGCAGAGAGAAAGCCGACAATGAACGAATTATCTAGGTGTTCTTATCCGACTTCTCTTGTCCATTATTGTGCCGATTTGTGTCCGAAGTAGATCGGATAAAGGTGTTTACATGCAGTTTAAAAGTCCTGTTGAGGTCTTATTTGTTTAGTTATCCGATTATGAGTCTGCATGTAAATGCACTGACTGTCACCAACTTCAACCATGGTCAAAGAGATAGGACGAGGAACCTCTGCAGTTCACATCAGAGCTGAGGAAAAGAGACAATAACAATGGAAAACGTTAATATCTGCTATAACAAAGAATTTGTTTTAGCGCTTGTCTAAGGTGCTCGTCACTAAATTGATGAACTGCAGTAGTATATCTCTCACACTTTATAAGAATTGCACTCACACAATGTACTTAGAAGAATCAGAGTAGCCAGTCTTCCGATCATTGTTGTATGGCACCTTTCTCTTGCGCAAGTGTTGTCTTCCCACTCAAATGAAAGGTTTAGTCGCAAGGTGATCAAGGTCTACGAAGAAGAAATCCTCTTGATTGGCTGAAACAGATGGCTGTAAGCCTGTTTAGAAAATGCACGCCCACTAAATTTAGCATATACACAAATCCATCTTCAATGAAAGCAGGATTTCATCATTGTTAAAGCAATGTCTATTCTTTTTAAACAGATCCTACTGAGGTTGAGACACAAAACTAACTGTTTTTCCATTTCTTTGAGTGTGAGATTTTTTGTAGTTGTATTTTAGTGCACACAGTAAAAGCCTTCGAACACATGTAAGATGTTATGGTTAAACAATTGGAAGTCTTTTTTTTCAATAGAGAGGTATTAAAATGTCAATCAAAACAAATCATCAAGGACCAACCACTGTCAGCTCTGAAATCTTGGCAAATTTAAGATATGTTTAAAATGTAATTAATGGACAAAGTATGCAAGGGATTGCGTCAAATCTACTGCGGAAATAAAATGGGCTTTGTCTTGTTAAAAGTGTCCTATATTTTCTTTTCTTCAAACAAAATTGCAATAAATTAATTGTAAAATTTCACCACAATGTACCCACCATTATAATTGTATAGTGGTAACACTTTACAATAAGGGTACATTAATTAATGGTTAGTTAATGCTTAATAAGGTTTAACTAACCATTAGTTAACTGTTAACTAATGTGCCTAGTAAGCCTTTACTAATGGTGTTCATGTTAACTAAGGTATTAATTACTACATTATGTAATGTTTATAAATATCCTGTATTAACCTTAGTTAACCCATTAATTGAGCATGAACCAACAGTTGATTAATATAATAATTAGCATTAATTAACTGTTAACAAATGTCATTTTTTAACATTACTTAAGCATAATTAACCATTTATTAATGCTCTTTGTGACCCTTATTGTAAAGTGGGAACCATTTATCCATTAAGTAACACTTAATAAATGCACACCAGGGCTGAATAGGCATTACTGAAGCATAATTAACCATAATAGGCATTACTTAAGTGTAATTAACCATTTATTAATGGACTTTGTGACCCTTATTGTAAAGTGAGAACCATTTCTCATGAATTAACACCTAATAAAGGCATACTAGTGCTGATTAAGCATCACTTAAGCATAATTAACCATTTCTTAATGTTATTTGTGACCCTTATTGTAAAGTGGGAACCATTTATCACTTGCTACACTTAATAAATGCAAAATAGCGCTGAATAAGGATTACCTAAGTACAATCCATCAATCAACAATTCTCTTTGTGACCCATGTAAATTCTCTATAACAATATCAAAAAAATATTTCCAACTGGAAATCAATTCATGACAACAATCTATTATCAACACAATTCAGTCACCATTTAAAAAAGAAAGAAAATGTTATTTTATTTAGAATCTTTGGTTTTATTTGGAAACACCGCTCTCACATTTTGACATAAATACCATCAAAGAACTCCAAAATAGTTTCTTCAACAAATTATATCCAGTTTAATGATTTTCTTTGAAAGTAACAAACAGGAGGAAATGGATCACTAACAGCAATGGTGAAACACACTGACAAAGGCAGTTAGGTTTAACAGGTAAATATGTATTTTCTACTCTCTCTTCCTTGAAGTGTATATCATTGTTGCAACATAAACAAAAATAAAATGCACAAAGAACATAACAGTTCCATTTTTAATTATGGACTAAAGATAAAACAAAATAATGATCACTCTCTTGTGAATAAACACTAGTTTAACCTGGCCCTATCACTGTTATTTGAATGAGCACAGATGTGTTTCATTTAACCTTTATTTATACTCGAAAGATCAGTAGAGGGGTGACCCTCATTTATAATCTCTCGCTCTCTTAACATCCAGTTCTTGGGTTTGCTGGCCACTCCAGGCCTGCTGTGCGCCTCTTAAAATGAAGCAGTTCCAAGAATCTTGTCTAATCACCAAGTTGATGTACATGGAAAAAAAGAAAATAATCAGTTAACAGTTCAGATTCATTTTTGTTTCCTTTGTCTAAATCATTATAGCATAGCAATATGGATCCACATTATGTATTATTATTATAACATAATGCATTGCATTGCTTAACTGAAATATCTTTGGTACCTTAATCAAATAAAATTCTCACTGAACCTTTAACAAGTTCACACTATTTTTTCATTCAAAAAACATGTAATCTCTATGACCATTCTACACAACACATGCTCAGCTTCAGCTCATTTTAGCCTGAAATAGCAACATGCACTTTGAATATGGAATAATGCCAACATTTATTCACATACGGTTTGGTGTCCATGAACACACACTTTATTTAGCCACCACTACAATTACTGCTAAAAGTTACCTGTGAAGCTAACCAGTGCAAGCCTCATGCTAACGCTGCTCATATAGTAGCGCGCTAATGCTAACGTTGCTATGCTAGCGGGAGGCCGTGTCGCTAATATATTTCACAGTATTCTTACATACACACAACTATATCATCTCACTAACACCTTAGTTAACTCACCAATAATTTTGTTTGGCTAATGGCAGCATAACTGTAACCACCACAGGTCTTTTGTGTGAGAAAAATGGGTCCGTCAGGTCAAGCTGGCTTTAAGCATGTAGCTCAGCTGCTGCTTTTACTGTCCACAGGCACACATCCGTCTTTCCAGGATCCAGTAAAAAACGAGATCTATAGGTGATTTATATGATCAATAATAGGCTATTGATAATCAACAATGGCTTTAGAGGGAATGCATGTATGTATGCAATGTATTTTCAACTTTGGGAAGGTGAAAATATGTTTGGAGACTTTACTTAAGAAAAATATTTCTTTACAAACCTTATTGACATTAGGATAACCCACGTTTTTCAAGCACTTGAACTCACCCAGCGATCAGCCAGCAAGAAAGACGGACGTATTTCTGAACAGTGAAGCAGCAGGCCAGCAGCTATGTGCTTTATTCTCACAAAAGACCCCTGGTGGTTACAATTACAGTATGCTGCCATTAGCCCAACAAAATTATTGGTGAGTTAACTAAGGTATTCGTGAGATGATATAATAGTTGTGTGTATCTAAGAAATTAATAATGTGAAATATAATAGTGATGCAGCCTCCCGCTAGCATAGTACCGTTAGCATGAGGCGTGCGCTGGCTAGCTTCACAGGTAACTTACCAAACCATATGTGAACACATTAGGGTTGCCGCGGTGTGGACATTTTCATACCGAGTAATACACGTGCGTCAACACCGGTGTTACCGGTGTTGCCAGACAGGCGCTTATTAAAAAAAAAAAAAAGTAGCCTATTATTAGGCTTCACCGCAGATTTCAAGAGAAGACGGTCAGTCGGCTCTGTAGGCGCTTACTTTGATCTTAAACATTAGATTGCGCAATTTATTCTTGAACAAAACAAATGCTTTGTGTTTGTAGATCATTTCGACATCATTGTAAGTGAGGGTCACCCCTCAATTGGTCTCTCGAGGATAAATAAAAGTTAAATGAAAAAATGAAAAAAATTTGGTTAAATTATTGTGCAGTTTGTTCAATATGAGCCACCGGAGCCACCGTACTGTGTTGCCTCATCGAATTAGAATGCCCGGTGGGCTACTTCACTTTTACCTGTCTGTATCGGAGCGCAGCTTATTGAATGCTTGGATTAAATGCAGTCGTTTAAACTCGCTGTGATCCTTGACTCATACCAACCCATATGAACTTTCTACAGTGTTGTCAATAACTGTTGTCGTGCACTTTGAGGTGTGTCGGTGTCGCGCGACGTCATTTTACCGGGGCTTCAGCTCCGAATGTTTCGAGTGAAGCTACCACGGATAGGCTATATTTGCGGCGTAATTTCCACTGGGGACGTAACATGTCCCCCCCCCCCCACTTAACAATGTGTTTATTATTTTTTCACCGCAAGCTGTCATCGGCACGGAGCAGCAGCACCTGCCTCTGTGTAGGCGCGGGTGTGTGTGTGTGTGTGTTACCTCCCGTTGCTGAATCTTCAACAGTTTGCAGACTACCTAGTTTAGCCTACGTTTTCAGGTTCCCTACTATTGGGGTTTCATCAAAAATATTGCCAAATAGGCGCGTTTGCTTTGGGCTTTGAAGCCAACTCCTCCGCCATCGTCTTATAAACTCTCTCTACGGGAGACTCCGCTGCTGTGACGCGGCTCTGCGCTGCACGGAGCGGAGCAGACACTTTCAGTTTCATTGTTTTCTAAATAGCCTTATTATAACTTAGATTATAAATTAAAATTTAGAGTAGCCTCTGTAGTTTTTTATTTAGCCGAATGAACTGCCGCCGTCACGCAAAATTGGACCAATTGGCTTTTATGTCTATTTTTTTTTTTTAGACTATCCGGTGTTGCTCGGTGTTGAGGCTCACACCGGTGGTGAGCCTCAACACCGAGCAACACCGGTAACACCTACTACCGCGGCAACCCTAGAACACATGTAAGCATTTTCCATATTCAAAGTGCATGTTGCTATTTCAGGCTAAAATGAGCTGAAGCTGAGCATGTGTTGTGTAGAATGGTCATAGAGATTACATGTTTTTTGAATGAAAAAATAGTGTGAACTTGTTAAAGGTTCAGTGAGAATTTTATTTGATTAAGGTACCAAAGATATTTCAGTTAAGCAATGCAATGCATTATGTTATAATAATAATACATAATGTGGAACCATAATGCTATGCTATAATGATTTAGACAAAGGAAACAAAAATGCATCTGAACTGTTAACTGATTATTTTCTTTTTTTTCCATGTACATCAACTTGGTGATTAGACAAGATTCTTGGAACTGCTTCATTTTAAGAGGCGCACAGCAGGCCTGGAGTGGCCAGCAAACCCAAGAACTGGATGTTAAGAGAGCGAGAGATTATAAATGAGGGTCACCCCTCTACTGATCTTTCGAGTATAAATAAAGGTTAAATGAAACACATCTGTGCTCATTCAAATAACAGTGATAGGGCCAGGTTAAACTAGTGTTTATTCACAAGAGAATGATCATTATTTTGTTTTATCTTTAGTCCATAATTAAAAATGGAACTGTTATGTTCTTTGTGCATTTTATTTTTGTTTATGTTGCAACAATGATATACACTTCAAGGAAGAGAGAGTAGAAAATACATATTTACCTGTTAAACCTAACTGCCTTTGTCAGTGTGTTTCACCATTGCTGTTAGTGATCCATTTCCTCCTGTTTGTTACTTTCAAAGAAAATCATTAAACTGGATATAATTTGTTGAAGAAACTACTTTGGAGTTCTTTGATGGTATTTATGTCAAAATGTGAGAGCGGTGTTTCCAAATAAAACCAAAGATTCTAAATAAAATAACATTTTCTTTCTTTTTTAAATGGTGACTGAATTGTGTTGATAATAGATTGTTGTCATGAATTGATTTCCAGTTGGAAATATTTTTTTGATATTGTTATAGAGAATTTACATGGGTCACAAAGAGAATTGTTGATTGATGGATTGTACTTAGGTAATCCTTATTCAGCGCTATTTTGCATTTATTAAGTGTAGCAAGTGATAAATGGTTCCCACTTTACAATAAGGGTCACAAATAACATTAAGAAATGGTTAATTATGCTTAAGTGATGCTTAATCAGCACTAGTATGCCTTTATTAGGTGTTAATTCATGAGAAATGGTTCTCACTTTACAATAAGGGTCACAAAGTCCATTAATAAATGGTTAATTACACTTAAGTAATGCCCTATTATGGTTAATTGTGCTTCAGTAATGCCTATTCAGCCCTGGTGTGCATTTATTAAGTGTTACTTAATGGATAAATAGTTCCCACTTTACAATAAGGGTCACAAAGAGCATTAATAAATGGTTAATTATGCTTAAGTAATGTTACAAAAATGACATTTGTTAACAGTTAATTAATGCTAATTATTATATTAATCAACTGTTGGTTCATGCTCAATTAATGGGTTAACTAAGGTTAATAAAGGATATTTATAAACCTTACATAATGTAGTAATTAATACCTTAGTTAACATGAACACCATTAGTAAAGGCTTACTAGGCACATTAGTTAACAGTTAACTAATGGTTAGTTAAACCTTATTAAGCATTAACTAACCATTAATTAATGTACCCTTATTGTAAAGTGTTACCTGTATGGTAAACTAGTGTAAACATGACCCAAGGCACTGTGGCTTAGAGCAGTAAGCTGACTGACCAGTTTATTTAGTTATGTGTGGAGCTGCCCAAAGATTTAATCATAAAACTGTTAGGCCCTGTTCTCACGGCAACACGAAACGGTGCAAACGCGGAAAAATTCCCGCGGTTGCACTATATCATGTACATGAAAACAGCAAACGCAGGCATGAGATCACCTCCCAGGGAGGATTTTTTGGAAAACACAACGGTTTTGGTTTCTTGTAAACACCGAAACCATTTCCCCTGGCTGGCCTGGCATGCTTACTACATCAATTTCGTCCCGTTTCCTCTGAAAACATGTGTACGGGTGAAGATGTCAGATAAATTGTGTCTGAACGGGGTTTAAAAAAAAAAAAAAAACGGGAAAACTGTCATGTTTTCACCGTGAGAACAGGGCCTTAGTCTGCCTCCATTCTTTGTGCTAAGCTGCTTTAAGGGATTATTCCGTATTTTTCAAGTGGGTTTGTATTAGATACTTATGCATATAAGGTATGTTACCTTATGGCGCTTTTCCACCGCACATGTAACTCGACTCGACTCAACTCGACTCGACTCAACTTAGTTTGGTAGCAGCACGGGTCGTTTTCCACCGCAAATAGTACCTCCTGAACGTGGGCAGGGTTGTCGTAAGGGGCTGAAATTCTACTCCAGAGCAAAGTAGCAAAGCAGAAATTACGAGCAGTTGTTGCACTATTAACTGAACCAACCGCCAAAAACACGGGTGAAAAATGTTTAAGAAATACCCCCCTTGTATCTGTTTGCTAAAAGAAGTAGAAGAATATTGCTACGGGCCATTACAAGGGATGGTTGTTGTCCCGATGTGTGACTCTGCCACACAGTCAGCTGTAGGGATGCGTCACGTACATCATATGCACGTAAACACGGGCATGATAAAGTTGACTGTTTAGTGCTTGTTTCAGGATACGTGTTTTCAAATGCAAGCCGTGTCTCAACCTGAATATTTTATTGAGGTAATCAGTTCAGTCCGAGGCTTGTAATGTAATCGCTCGCTATCATGTCTATCCCAGCTGGCTATTTAGCCTAGCTGCTAGCTGCCCTACATGTCTCCTCTCGTATGTTAAAAGTAACTTCCCCAACAACCAACACTGGGTGAGCTTAGCGAATATATGAAAAAAAAAATCTGATCTGTGATGCAAATCAAATGAAAGAGAGCCAGAGTAGGCTGCACGCGGCGTAAATACACTTAAAAGTCCCGGAGAGTTGGGGAGAATAAACAACAGAATGAAGCCGGTAGTCTCTGGCCAATCAGAAGCGTCGGCAGACGGCCAGCCACTGATTGGCCAGAGACTATTGTCTGGCCAATCAGTGGCCGGCCGTCTGCCGACGTCACCTTTTAGCATAGACTCAGCTCGCTTGGAACCTAGAGCGAGGCGATACCAAAAAAGCAGCCGCTACCAGGTACCAGGTACCATGAAATTGCGGTGGAAACGCCAAAAATGCGAATTGAGTCGAGTCGAGTCGAGTCGAGTCGAGCTGATACCATGCGGTGGAAAAGCGCCATTATGGCGCTGCCGATCAGTGCAGTCACTATGAGGAGGTTAGGAGAGAAGTCAGCCTTGTACTGTATTTAAATATATTTAAATGCTTAAAAAAACAAATGTCTGTTAAATTGTAAACTAAATTTAGGATTTTTTCACTGCTTTAGTTTAAGAGAGCCATTAATTGTTTAACTTTATTTCATGCGTAGTCCGCCCATGCATCGTATGCCAACTTGCTACGGTGCAGTGTATTACTATGCCAATCAGCTGTTCGACTCAGAGCTACTGTGGCTTATTCAAGAGACACAAGAAGTGCAACAAGATACCTTTATGAACCAGAGAAAGGAACGGGCTATGTTTTAACAAAAATGTATTTCCTGAGGCTGTTCGGTGATACAGCTTGTGACTGCATTTTACTTTGTCAAGTAATCATGTATTTATGTGTGTGTGTGTGTGTGTGTGTGTGTGTGTGTGTGCGCGTGTGTGTGCGTGTGTGTGTGTGCGCGTGTGTGTGCGTGTGTGTGTGAGAGAGGGAGAGAGAGAGAAAGCCAGCCAGTGGTTTTGACAGTGAACTATTGTCTGTTTAGTTGTTAGCTCTGGTGTGTGGTGTCACAGCACTAAAGGATGTCAGAGCAACATCAAAGCCTCATGCAACACCTAAAGACGTAGTCCTTGGCAGGCTATTTGACCAACCACTGAGCTTGTTTCTGCCAAAGAGACCTGACTGTGGGCTACAACAGGATGTGTAGTGAGGTTAAAGTTGCAATGAGAAAATAGCTACAAGAGGCCTAAGAAAGCTTGTCTAACCAGCTCACATGACAGTTTTAAAATGTGCTTGTATATGTGTAACACTAAACCTATTGATAAAATATTGCCAATTCATAAGTGAATAGGTTCAGATGGGCATAAACACTCTCAATCTATCTCAGGTCATTTAGACTTTCAAACTAACTCGTCTTTCAAGCTTGTGGACTGCAGAAGGAAACTGGTGCTGACATGACATCCCCAACCTTAACTTCTTCTCTTTGAGGTACAACTGTAATATTCTGGCTGAATTAGGTTTTGGGGCTTACATATTGTTTCACTGCCAATCAGTCTTTAGTTGTGTGTTATCTTAATCACTTCATTGTTCTGGCCTCATTAAAATGTTAAAGAACAAGCTGTCACTTTGTTAATTTCAATCTTTACTATATGCTATTCATCTAAATTAATTGAACTAAAGAAAATGGTTAATGTTAAAGTTTTACCATTCTTAATATCATGATTTAATCAAATAATTGAACTCCTGCTCATACCAGTGTTGGAAACAATTAGAGAAGGAAAAGGGCTTGGCTTGCACCTTAGATAAAGAAGAACATGCATTGTATAGCATATAGTAGTTACATTTAGTCGTACTATATGCCCCTTGTATCAAGATACTATTGGTACATATGTACAAAGACACAGTAAATAAATAAAAAAGATGTTATGATGACAGTTAAATCTTCTGCTTTGTCAAGAAGATCCAGATGTAACCAATGAGTGTAAACTACACACCCCTTTCTCAGGAACTACCAATGAAAAGTGCAAAATGCAGAGAGGTGCCTAAAATAGAAGTTAATAAAAAAGGCCATGTCCTCACTGCAGGGGTGTGTGTGTCCAACCTGGCTCTGCACCATTGTACAACAGTAATATACTCCTAATAGCTTGTTGAAATTGCAGCCATCAACCCCAGGTTACTGACAGTGAAGAAAAGACCACTTCGCATTCACACCTTATGTTGGTAACCCAACCACAACAATACAAAACTTTCCATGCATAATTTGTTTGTCATTGAAGAGGCCGTGTGCAGAAGCAAAAGCAAAACCAAATTAAATAGGATAAAATCCAAGTATACAAAATAACTCATCACAAAGATTTAAAAGTGTGTATGTTTTATGAATGCAGGAAATGGAAAACGTTGTTGTCAATTGTTTTAACATTACAGTACAGGTTTTGTTGCCACAGTTCCTGCAGTTGTACTATTGTGAGGCATTGATCAGGCATTCCTGTCATTGTTATTGTTTGCTGTGTAGACGCTGACCCAGGATTAAGTTAAAAACCCCAGTATTTGTGTAATATGCTTCCTTTAAAATAAACAAAACTGTAAATTGGCATGTGAATGACTTTCTGCCATAACTCTGTAATAGAGTGGTGCTCTGCTACTGCCTTTCACCTAATGAATGTTGTGATAGGCTTCTGCCGAATACAGCAGTTAGGGCAGAGTGGGCAGGTTATCAATGATAATGGGTAAAGGTTGTTGTCCCTGGTTAAATTTATGTTTCAAGGTTGCGATTGGCTGGGTAGATTTTTAGCCATGTTAGCAGATTGGTTCTAGGAACGGCAGTCGATCCATCCGTCTTTTCCAAACTGAATTATCTCAGCAACTATTGAATAGAGTGATGTGTTCTGTCCTTCCACACAAAAGACTGCATACTATGAATGCACAAACATCCTTTAGCTTAACACTACTGTGGCTTTTCAAATGAGTGCAAATCAAATGGATGAGTTAAATTCATATTTAATTGAGGATTTCATACATGATTTTGATATGTATATTTTAATAAGAGTCATATGGGTAACACTTTATTTGAAGGCATATACATAACGGTGTCATAAGACTGTCATTACACTGTCATGACACATGTCATGAACATTATGAATGGTAATGAATGGTTATGACTGTTGTCATAAAGTGTCATTCGGAAAATTATGTCACGTTTAATGACACATTGACATTGTATGAGATGTCTTTTTTATGACAACCTGACATAAGCTAAGACAAAATAACTTGGTAATGACAACCTGACATAAGCTAAGACAAAATAACTTGTCCGTGTCTTTGTAATGACAACCTGACATTAATAAAGACAAAATATCTTGGTTATGTCGACTTGACATTAACCAATAACATGACCTGTCATAAACATGTAATAGTAAGCCTAATAATCAAATGCAAAAAAAAGTATTTTGATTTATGTTGTAAGATTACATTAAACTGTCATATGTGGAAGGTTTTGATATTGACTGTCATGAGACCTTTATTATACTGTCATGAATGTTTCTGTTGGCCTGAAGTAAAGTGAAACAATTTGGACAGTTCATTAACATGTCATGAAGCGTTATTACACTGTCTAATGCCTTTATAACAGGCTCATGAATGATTCTGTTGGCCTAAAGTAAAGTGAAACAATTTGGACAGTTCATTAACATGTCATAAAGCGTTATTACACTGTCTAATGCTGTTATAACATGCTCATGAATGATTATTTTGGCCTAAAGTAAAGTGAAACAATTTGTACATTTCATTAACATGTCATGAAGCATTATTACACTGTCTAATTTTGACATTGACTGTCTTGAAACCTTTATTATACGTTCATGAAGTATTGACTTTACCTCAAAGTGAAACAATTTGGACTTTTCAGTAAATATTATTACACTTAATTATACACACAGTGTTAACTGCAGTAGTATCCCCTTTATAGATGTAACATGAAGCATATCAGTATTACATGTGGAAAATACCTTAACAAAAGCAATATAAGTCAAGTCATAAGTCTGTTTTATTTGCATTGAGACACTAAACAAAAAATATATACATACACTTAAAACAGAAATAAGAACTACTTTAAAATCAAATGCACTTTCCAGTCCTTAAATTAACAATCCAGAGATTGTATGTTATATAATATATGTTATAATGGCTGCTAAAAATCACCAGGAAGAGATCATCTTAAAAACAAAAGGAGGGCAAATGGCACTCAGCCTTCAAACTTTGTAGGCATGTTAGCTTCAGCATATAACTAGTGCAAACTTGTAAGTGAATACGGTGCTTAAACAGGCAGATTGCAGATCAGCAAATCATAGAGCTATTAGCACACACAATAATAACAGAAATATACATTAGATCAGGTTGAAGTAAATAAAAGATACATAAAATAAAAGAGACTGTGTAGGCCTACTGCCCTGGCAGTGCGTAGTATGGAGCATGACAGCCAGCTAACATTTAAAAGCCCAATAAAGAATAAAAGACACAAAGCTTGACTTCTCTTGTTTCTTCGTGAATCTTGTATTGGTAGGTTTTTCTTTGTAAAACTGTAACATAGACATGCAAAAATAAATCAATATACACACAGTACCAGACCTATACAGACAGTAGACAATACACACTAAGTAGTATATGGTAAGTATACACACTATGCTATTCCTATCTAAGTATTAAACAACACATGACTGTAAAAACACAGCTTAGCATGTATGACAAAGTATAGTGAGCTAACAAACAATTAGCTTCTGTAGTAGTGTACCTGCTAGCTAACAGGGCCACATGTGCAATCAAATAAACATACAAGTAGCTTACTTTACATTCTTACACCTGAAAGCTAATGTTAACATTACAAACTATCAACACTTACAGACAAATAGTCTCCAAGGCAAAGGCGTTATAAAGAAATACCCTGCAGCATTTATCTGTAGGCTATGCTGGTCCTATAGTCTGCATACAACTGTGAACACAATGTAGGCTACATGAAACACCGGAGATGTGGCGCTAGATCCTGTATGAAACACGTGAGGGCTCACTCTGACACTTTTTCCAAAAACCAAGATAAAATAAAAAATATTAACACTTCATATTCACTTAGGAAAACTGCTATAACAATACTTGCAATTGCAATATGTCAAGACAGTCTGTGCTGCCTTAACTATAAGTCAGTAATTATTGTTGTATAGCAGTTTTTCAAAGTAAATATGAAGTTTTAATATTTTAATTTTTAGAAAAAGCGTCAGAGTGAGCCCTCACGTGTTGCATACAGGATCTAGCGCCAAATCTCCGGTAGTTGCCTAGCTTACATTTTTTTTCACAGTTGTATGCAGTCTACCGGGACATCATAGCCTATACATGCTGCTGAGTATTTCTTTATAACGCCTTTGCCTTGGAGACTATTTGTCTGTAAGTGTTGATAGTTTGTAATGTTAACATTAGCTTTCAGGTGTAAGAATGTAAAGTAAGCTACTTGTATGTTTATTTGATTGCACATGTGGCCCTGTTAGCTAGCAGGTACACTACTACAGAAGCTAATTGTTTGTTAGCTCACTATACTTTGTCATACATGCTAAGCTGTGTTTTTACAGTCATGTGTTGTTTAATACTTAGATAGGAATAGCATAGTGTGTATACTTACCATATACTACTTAGTGTGTATTGTCTACTGTCTGTATAGGTCTGGTACTGTGTGTATATTGATTTATTTTTGCATGTCTATGTTACAGTTTTACAAAGAAAAACCTACCAATACAAGATTCACGAAGAAACAAGAGAAGTCAAGCTTTGTGTCTTTTATTCTTTATTGGGCTTTTAAATGTTAGCTGGCTGTCATGCTCCATACTACGCACTGCCAGGGCAGTAGGCCTACACAGTCTCTTTTATTTTATGTATCTTTTATTTACTTCAACCTGATCTAATGTATATTTCTGTTATTATTGTGTGTGCTAATAGCTCTATGATTTGCTGATCTGCAATCTGCCTGTTTAAGCACCGTATTCACTTACAAGTTTGCACTAGTTATATGCTGAAGCTAACATGCCTACAAAGTTTGAAGGCTGAGTGCCATTTGCCCTCCTTTTGTTTTTAAGATGATCTCTTCCTGGTGATTTTTAGCAGCCATTATAACATATATTATATAACATACAATCTCTGGATTGTTAATTTAAGGACTGGAAAGTGCATTTGATTTTAAAGTAGTTCTTATTTCTGTTTTAAGTGTATGTATATATTTTTTGTTTAGTGTCTCAATGCAAATAAAACAGACTGTCTTGACTTATATTGCTTTTGTTAAGGTATTTTCCACATGTAATACTGATATGCTTCATGTTACATCTATAAAGGGGATACTACTGCAGTTAACACTGTTGTGTGTATAATTAAGTGTAATAATATTTACTGAAAAGTCCAAATTGTTTCACTTTGAGGTAAAGTCAATACTTCATGACAGTATAATAAAGGTTTCATGACAGTCAATGTCAAAATTAGACAGTGTAATAACGCTTCATGACATGTTAATGAAATGTACAAATTGTTTCACTTTACTTTATGCCAAAATAATCATTCATGAGCATGTTATAACGGCATTAGACATTGTAATAACGCTTCATGACATGTTAATGAACTGTCCAAATTGTTTCACTTTACTTTAGGCCAACAGAATCATTCATGAGCCTGTTATAAAGGCATTAGACAGTGTAATAACGCTTCATGACATGTTAATGAACTGTCCAAATTGTTTCACTTTACCTGAGGCCAAAATAATCATTCATGAGCCTGTTATAAAGGCATTAGACAGTGTAATAACGCTTCATGACATGTTAATGAACTGTCCAAATTGTTTCACTTTACTTCAGGCCAACAGAAACATTCATGACAGTATAATAAAGGTCTCATGACAGTCAATATCAAAACCTTCCACATATGACAGTTTAATGTAATCTTACAACATAAATCAAAATACTTTTTTTTACATTTGATTATTAGGCTTACTATTACATGTTTATGACAGGTCATGTTATTGGTTAATGTCAAGTCGACATAACCAAGATATGTTGTCTTTATTAATGTCAGGTTGTCATTACAAAGACACGGACAAGTTATTTTGTCTTAGCTTATGTCAGGTTGTCATTACCACGTTATTTTGTCTTAGCTTATGTCAGGTTGTCATTACCAAGACATCGACAAGTTTTTTTGTCTTAGCTTATGTCAGGTTGTCATAAAAAAGACATCTCATACAATGTCAATGTGTCATTAAACGTGACATAATTTTCCGAATGACACTTTATGACAACAGTCATAACCATTCATAACCATTCATAATGTTCATGACATGTGTCATGACAGTGTAATGACAGTCTTATGACAGTCTTATGACAGCGTTATGTATATGCCTTCAAATAAAGTGTTACCGTCATATGTATTTAAAGATATATCATGAGATACTGTGCATCAATATTTTAAGATTGTTGACATTAGGGGCTGTAATGAATTTCAAGCTGGTAAACACAAATGTTCTTTGTCAAACTTTTCATAATTTTTGAAAAACATGCTAATCACTACAATGCCAGTTAGAATCTGACATTCTTGATATCTTAGTGCCTGATGTTAACTGATTGCACATGGAAATACCTTAAAGGGATAGTTAGGTATTTTTGTAGTGGCGCTGAGGTACTGCATAGTTAGCCTGTTACTTCACCATCTGGTCCAGTCCGTCCAGGAGACTTCATGACTCTTCAGTGTTCAGTCCTCTCTGACTCTGAGAATAAAACATGTCCAGGAGATCACAGTGTGTACTAGTTCAGAGCTGGATCAGATCAATCTCATCCAGACATCATCTACACTGATGGAAATACACATGATGAATATGACAAGAGATCTGACACTCAGAAAAGCTGTGTTCATCGCTTCTCTAAGAACGTCAGCTCAACTGATGCTGGGACTTATTACTGTGCTGTGGCAATGTGCGGGGAGATATTATTTGGAAATGGAGCTGAAGTGAACATTCAAGGTAACTTTTTTTTATTTGTTTTTATTTCACATGATAAGTTATAAAAATCCATTAAAGTATTGCCTTGTTTTTGAAATGCAAAATCATTTGTCACAGAGGTGAAATTAGACCTAATTACCTTGTATGCGTTGTTAATTTCCGTTGTTTGTTTGTTTTTGTTGCTGTTTCAGAAACCAGTTTGTGGTTCCAACAAATAAATGTCATTTTTGTTCCGCTGTGTGCAGTACTGGTTATAAGTCTTATAGCCTTCATCATTTACGCCATCAAGGAAAACAACTCTGAATCGTCCAGTGGTAATATAAGTTACTCAAACTTCTATAAACAACAATGATAAATAAAAAAACAATAATTTCTCACTTGTTATTTTTCTATTTCATATCCAGCTCTTGTTGCCTCTCGGAGTTGTGGTCAGAAAATTCAACCGGTAAGGAATTTAAATGTAGGACTAACCATATTGAAACAGTGTATAAATGATTTTTAACTACTTTTTCCTTTACTTTCTCAGACAGATGAGGACACACTGGTTTATTCTGCTGTCATCTTCACTGTGATAAAAACTGACAGTGGTGCGAGAAAGAATGAAAAAGCATCAGAGAGACAGAGGGTCTATGCTGCTTTGAAAGCTTTTGGGTTGGATGAGTGAGTTAACAGGTCTATTTGTCATCAGTTGGTACTGTGCCTTCTAGTTAATATTAGTCTGTTAAGAACAAAATGAAGATTTTCCCACACATTTGAGACAGGTTTGATTAAAAACCACCAAAAAAAACAATGTTAGTTTAGATAGAACTTTCTTTACTTTAAGATTTCAAAGTGAGAGAAAAACACTGAAGGATCAGCATTCTCTATCATTCACAACCCCGTCGGAGGAAAGTTTTATTGCGTCAAAATGCATGCATCTTATTTAGAGACAGGGGCCGTACGGCTCTGTTATAAGTAAACTGTATAACAATTCATGAATGTTGCTTTCTATTGATTGGGTTTCTGGTATGACTGTACAAACTGTTTGTGAACATGATTTGAAAAGCATTTGTATTTCATCAATAAATAAAGCATGCTGTTTTTTATTATTAAACTGTTGTAGTTCATTTGATTCATTACAGATGTTTAATACAGTTACAGTTTAATAAATATTTTTATTCTTTATTTTTATTTTACTATGGAAAAGGGGTAGGATTAAATAAGTATATACTTCTTCCTGCTCCTTTTCAGGCATATCTCAGCAATACAGATAATTTGTTTTCTTTTATTTTTATTTTATTTTTAATTTCTTTTGCGAAAACATAATTTGTTTTGTATTTCCATGCTTTTCATTTTGTTTTGTATGTTTGATATGTGTACTGTTCTCTCTATGTGTTATGCTCTTGCGTGAACACAGATTAAACAGCCAGCCAAACTCCTTATTCAAGAGCCAGGAAGTGAGCGGCTTGCTCCTTTAATATCTTCTTACACATAAGTCAGCATTTCTGACTGCACTGAATTCGGTGTAAAAAACCATTGCTTTCTGAGAGATAACTGCATTGATGCGGCCGTGAGACGATGTACACACACTCGTTTTTCCTCTCGTTTACGTTTTTACTTCCTACATCCGGTTCGGGAGATTTTCAAAATAAAAGCGCCGGAAATACATATAAACGTAGAAAACAGTAAATTAACATTTCAATGTCATTTTGAGTGTCTTTTAAACATATTAAACATATTCAGGGCAGAACACTCCCCGTCTGGCATTTACTGATGCCACTTAAGACTTAATTGTCCTGATTTGACCTCTGGCTTTCCTTTGCCAGGAGTAAGACCACTTCAGTGACAGGCCTTAAGAATGTCTTTACTTTGTCATGTGATGTTGTCCTGACCTCAACTTTGCGGACTTTCCCATCACCGCTTGGACTGGTAGATGTGACCAGACCCATAGGCCACTCGTTGCGGGGAGAATCAGTCTGTTTAAGTAGCACAATGTCTCCTACTTCCAGGTTGCGACATGCTGTGTGCCACTTACGCCTTGGCTGAAGGGTGTGGAGGTATTCAGTTCTCCATCGACTCCAAAACTCATTAGCAAGTGCCTGCACCTGTCTCCATTGACACTTGAAAAGATCCTTTTCCCCGAAACTGCCGTGTGGAGGAGACACACCTGGTTTTTGGGTCAAGAGCATAGCAGGGGTCAGCAGCATTGGAGAGGAGGGATCGGAGGAGACCGGGACTAAAGGTCTGGCGTTGATTATAGCACACACCTCTGCCATTAAAGTACAGAGCACATCATGAGTCAGGTGAGCATGTTTGGTTCGCAGCAACATGGCATCGAGTATCCTCCGGGTCACGCCAATCATGCGCTCCCACACCCCTCCCATGTGGGATGCGTGCGGGGGGTTGAATTCCCATGTGCAACCATTCTCATGTAAGTACTTCAAAGTGCTGGTTTGCTTTGGATCATCCGGTCTCATGCCCAGTTCAGAGCTGGCTCCGATAAAGTTTGTGCCCCGATCTGATCTCAGCTGCTTCGCTGGCCCTCTTAAAGCGAAAAACCTTCGGAGGGCGTTGATGCAGCTGGCTGTATCCATGGACTCTATGACTTCTACATGCACAGCTCGGGTACTCATGCATGTAAAAAGTATGGCCCAGCGCTTACTCTGAGCTGCGCCACCTCTGGTGCGTCGGGTGAGAACCTCCCAGGGGCCAAAAACGTCCAATCCTACATAGGTGAATGGCGCTGATGAGCTCAGGCGCTCTGGAGGGAGGTCGGCCATCTTTTGGACCTCAAGTCTTCCCCTCAGCTTGCGGCAGGTTACACAACGATGAAGGACTGAACTTATCAGCCTCTTGCCAGCAACAATCCACAGGCCTGCAGCCCTGATTGCACCCTCGGTGAATTGTCGCCCTTGGTGTTCAACTTTCATGTGATAATGATTCACCAGTAGTGTTGTTATGTGACTTTGTTTCGGGAGAATGACTGGATTTCTCACCTCTGGACTGATTGATGCATGTCTCAGACGTCCTCCGATCCGTATGAGGCCATCATTCATGGATGGATCGAGGTTCAGGATTGTACTTGTTCTTGAAATTTCTCTGTCTTCTTGCAGTGCAGTGTACTCTTCTGGATAAGCATCTCTTTGAACAGACTTGAGTATGAACCGCTTGGCTGCTGTCAGCTCTTCTGGAGTACGAAGTCTGCTGCATCGATGCCATCCTTTACATGTAGCTGGTGAGTCAGATCTGAATGAACGAGTTTGATGGATCAAGAAGGAAACTGCCCTCAGCAAAGACCCCCAAGTGGAGAAGCGTTGGAAACGTCCTGAGGTAAGTTTACATTCACTAATGCAGGTAGCGAGAGTGGTCACTTGAGGTCTCACATCTGCATCTGTTTCAGGATCCACCAACTTAAAGGTCTCCTGTGTTTCAGCCAGAAACGGTTTGTGAAGGAACTCTGGCCCTGTAAACCACATGCTGCTGGTAAGTTGGGACGCTGGAACAGATCTGGTGGCCAGGTCGGCTGGATTTTGACCTGTAGGCACATGATGCCACTGTTGAGGGGAAGTTGTCTTGCGTATACGGTGAACACGGTTGTGTACATACACAAAGAACCGCTTTGATTCATTGTATATATAACCAAGGACAACTTTACTGTCACAATAGAACCTCACTGCATCTGGTTTGTGGTCAAGCTTGTCGAGGATCAGTTCAGCCATCTCTACGGCCAGCACAGCTCCACACAGTTCGAGGCGAGGAATGGTGGGCTCGGGTTGAGGAGCCAGCTTAGCTTTTCCGAGCACAAAGCCAACTCGACACTATCCATCTGTCATGACAACTCTGAGGTAAGCTACTGCCCCTATTGCCCAGTTTGAAGCATCAGAAAAAAGACATAACTCTGTGTATGTGGCACTGGAGAGGGACCGTTGTATGTAGGAGCGGGAAATATGTAGTGCACTCAGGTCCTTTAATGATTCTTTCCATGTTTCCCATTTGTTTAACTTGTCTGCAGGAAGTTCAGTGTCCCACTCGTGAATGTCGGCAGAAAGTTCTCTGAGCAAGGCTCGCCCTTTAATGGTCACTGGCGCAACCAAGCCCAGTGGGTCGAAGAGGCTATTGACGGTGGATAGCACTCCACGGCGGGTGAATGGTTTGTCGTTAACTGCCACTTTAAATGTGAAAGTGTCAGAGTCTATGTTCCAGCACAAACCGAGACTTCTTTGCACTGGAAGCTCTTCTTTGTCGAGGCCCAGGTCTCTCAGGCCTGCAGCCAGGTCGTCAGGTGTGAAGGCTTGCATCACTGTGACACTGTTAGATGCAATTTTATGCAGTTTCAGATTTGATTCTGCCAGCGAAGCTTGAGTGCGCTTGAGCAGATCGATGGCTTCAGTCTCAGATGGGAGGGAGATGAGCCCATCATCCACGTAAAAGTGTCGCTCAACGAAGTGGCGAGAGTCAGAGCCGTACTTTTGTTCGCCTTCTTGGGCAGCTCTCCGGAGGCCGTGTATCGCGACTGCCGGCGAAGTGCTGTTCCCGAACACATGTACTCGCATCCTGAGCTCCGTCACTTCCTTAGTTAGATCATTATCCTTGTGCCAGAGGAATCTTAAGTAGTCTCTGTGGTCTTCTCTCACCAAGAATCCATAGAACATTTGTTGGATGTCAGCAGTCAGTGCAACAAGCTCTTTTCTGAATCTGAGCAGCACTCCCAGGAGCGAGTTATTTAAGTCAGGGCCTGAAAGCAGGACGTTGTTAAGAGAGATGCCATCTTCTTGTGCGCTCGAATCAAATACAACTCGTATCTGACCCGGCTTTTGGGGATGGTACACTCCGAAAATGGGTAAGTACCAGCACTCTGCACTCTCAGGAAGAAGGGGAGCTTCTTCAGCATGTCCGTTTACAAAAAGCCTCTCCATAAAGGCTACAAACTGTTCTTTCATTTCAGGATTTTTACTCAGAGTACGCCGCAAGGAGTGGAGACGGGGGAGGGCTTGAGTACGGTTATTAGGAAGGCGTGGCCTGGGGGACCGGAAAGGTAGGGGAGCAGTCCAGATGTTCTTTTCATCTCTGTGGAACTCCTTTTCCATGACCTTCAGAAATGTTTCATCCTCGAAAGACAAGGCTGGTTTGTCATCATTCTCTGTTCTCATGAACACACTGCATCCAAGCTTGTCTTGAGCTGCCACACCGTTGCCAGAACAGCTGGAGAGGTGAGTAGAGGTGCCGTGTCTGTGCTCCCCGCCGTAGCTCACTTTTTCTTTGACGCTGATGTGTTTCTGACAAGGCGTCAGATAGGATGGACGTCCATTCTGCAGGACGTTGGTCTTAAAGACGGCGACAGTGGGTTTGTGAGCACTATCAATACAAACTTCCCCCACTATAACCCACCCTAAATCCAAACGCTGGGCAAAGGGTGCATCGTGGGGCCCACTGATTTGTTGCCTCACCTTGTGGACACGTATGAGGTCTCTCCCCAGTAAGATCAGGATCTGCGCCTCAGGATCAGGCTCTGGGATGTAAGGCGCCACAGGTCTCAGGTGAGCGTGGGAAAGAGCGACCTCTGGTGAGGGGATTTCTGATCGATTGCTCATGATCTCATTACATTCAATGAGTGGCGGTAAGTTTAAACATACTTCACCATTTATTGCTTGTACCTGGAAACCGACTGCCTTCCTTCCAGTCATTTCCACAGTGCCAGCGCATGTTCTCATCAGGTAGGGTGAAGCGTTGCCTTGGATACCAAACAGCTGGAAAAACTCAGCTCTAGCCAGCGAGCGATTGCTTTGGTCGTCAAGGATGGCGTACATCCTGACTGAGCGTTCCTTTTGTCCTTGTGGGAAAACTTGAACCAAGCATATCTTTGCACAAGATCGTGCTGGGAGGCCTTCTCCGCAGACTTCAGTGCACCGTGACGTAACCTCTGAAGGCGTGTTGCTTTGCTGCTCTGTGTCTGGCTCAGTCACAGATGACGCTGCTGGTGAGAGGTGTATGTCTGGATGCATGGCTGTGCAGTGTCGATCACTCTCACACTCGTAGCAGTTCAGCTCCACAGAACAGTCTTTGGCCATGTGAGTTGCAGAGCGGCACCTAAAACATCGTCTGTGCTCTCTTAGCAGTCTTTTGCGTTCTGTCAGCGGCTTCATTTTAAAGGCTCTGCACTTTTCCAGAGGATGAGCTTTATTGTGAAGTGGGCAGTATTTAGCTGGATCACCACTGTTTCTCTTCTCCATCTCTGCTCTATACGTTGAGTTTGGACCTGCTGTTGCTGACAAGTCTGTCTTGTGGACGGCTATAGTTGTTCTCACACCCTCATGCTTTGCTATGGGCCTCTCATTACGGAAATGAGTGCGGCTGTTGTTCATCACGACAAAGCTGGGGTCATTTCTAGCTTTTGCCTCACCGTTGACAAAGTCAGCAAAGAAGGAGAACGGGGGATAACTTACATCATAATGTTTTTTATATCTTGACCCAGTAGACAGCCATTTTTCTTGCAGGTTTATTGGCAGCTTTTCGACGATGGGGTTAATGCCCCGAGGTGTGTCAAGGTAGCTGAGTCCAGGTAAGTACCCGTCATCTTTGGCTGAGAGCAGCTCCATGAGCAGGTCACTAAGTTCTCTTAGTTTAATATTCTCCCTTGAAGTGAGACGAGGAAAATTGTCCAACCGCTTGAATAGAGCGCTCTCTATCGCTTCAGGGGCGGCGTAGCACTCTCTGAGCCTTGTCCAAGACATCTGAAGTGCGGCTTCAGGGTTAGTGACATGTACTGCTCGAATTCTTTTTATGTGTTCAGATGATTCCTTTCCTAGCCATTTTACCAGGAGATCTAACTCTTCACCAGCTGTTAGGTCTAAGTCTTGAGTGGCGTTATAGAAGGAGGACTGCCACGCTCTGAAGCTCTCAGGCTGGTCATCAAACTTGGTAAGACCTGTAGTTACTAACTCCCTGCGTGCCAGATATTTAGCAAAGTCTATCATGTTAGCAGCTGGAGCAATAGCAGAAGTCTTTGTGTGCGTTGGTGTTGTGGGTGAACCATCATGACGGTGGATGGGGCTTAACTCAGGGGGCTCCTGCGTTGTCAGTGGCTGTGTCTTTTTTATATGGGGAGGGAACAGTGTGTCTGAGGCAGGTGTGTTAGGACTGAAGTTGGTCTGAGCTTGATGGTCCAGATATGCCTCTGTTCGCTGTTTAATTACCTGTGGTGAGACGTCACTCCTGAGGACACTGCCTATATCCCCATATTCTGATCGTGCTGCAGCTTCCAAAATCTCAGCCTCTGCGTTAGCAGCAGCAGCTGCTTTTTCAAGTCCTAGTGCTTCTAGATCCGCTTCTATTGTAGCTTTTTCCAAATCCAATTTGGCTCTTTGCTTTTTCAATTCCAGCTCTTTTTGTCCATATGTGACTTTGGTGCGTGCAGCTTCAGCTGCGGCTCTGGCCTTAGCAGCAGCGCTAGCCACTGAATGCTTGGAGGAAGATGTGCGCTTTGAGCTGGCCTCTGACGCTGCCTTTTCATCCTTCTGCGTTGTCTGGGCTTCCATAACTGCAGCAGGCGAATCCCTCTGATGATATGGTTTTTTACTGTACTGTTCTCTCTATGTGTTATGCTCTTGCGTGAACACAGATTAAACAGCCAGCCAAACTCCTTATTCAAGAGCCAGGAAGTGAGCGGCTTGCTCCTTTAATATCTTCTTACACATAAGTCAGCATTTCTGACTGCACTGAATTCGGTGTAAAAAACCATTGCTTTCTGAGAGATAACTGCATTGATGCGGCCGTGAGACGATGTACACACACTCGTTTTTCCTCTCGTTTACGTTTTTACTTCCTGCATCCGGTTCGGGAGATTTTCAAAATAAAAGCGCCGGAAATACATATAAACGTAGAAAACAGTAAATTAACATTTCAATGTCATTTTGAGTGTCTTTTAAACATATTAAACATATTCAGGGCAGAACAATATGTCTGAAATAAATTGAATCAAATCAAATCAAATGTTATCTCTAATTGTGCAAGTGTACGAACTGGTGCCTATGAAGGAATCTTTCATTCTTTATGCTAAAGGTCATATGACACAGGTCATGGCCTGTCTGTCAGAGTTATAGTTCAGCTCTGTGACTGGGATGCCTCTGTTTCCCTAGAAAAACCAGGCTGTGTTTGCTGTATTCAACCTCAGGCTCAAACTCTGATGAGCATGTTGCCCCTTATTGCAGAACGTGACTTAGGTATTCATAGTTTCTTAGTTTTGATAAAATACTCAATAGAATCTTCTCTGTTTGTTCTCCTAATTCCTCATTCTTTCCTGTCAGCTAATTAATAGGCATTTTGTCCACAGCCAGTTATTTCACGAAAAATGTCAAGCACGCCCCAGTAGCTCAACTGGTAGAGTGCGTATAAACGGCAAGTCTTTGTACCAGCGGCCAGTCTTGGATTCCAGCCCCCGGCCCTTATATGTCTCTTTGATCCCTGTCTCTATCTAATGAAGCATAAAAAAATGACCCAGAAAAAACAAGATCAAATGAAAAACTAAATTAATTCACTTTCATCGTAGACCTTTCTTTTCACATCCAAGTCAGGTAATCAAATAATCAACCATGCGTAGGAATTGATTACTTTTGAAGTTTTAATAAATAAGGAAATGTACACATTCTGATACACACTATTTACCTTTCACTGATGGTTTTCAGTTGGGGCATACATACATGTAAACACACATTAATAAAGCCCTCTGTAGAGACTTTGCAGCAGTGCACAGGCAGCGCTATGACTATAGAGAGGCGTGTTGTGGTTGTGTTAGACTGCTCTAACAACAGAGTACACAAACTCTGGTGGTGACTTGCTCTTTTTCTTTCTTCCTCTTATCAAGTTCGTTCTGGATAAAAGCAATGCTGCATTTGCTTCACCACCCTGCAAAAATACAAATATCTCCAACCCATCTTTATCCTTAAACTACTCATGTAAATTGTTTTGATATTAATACTTGATAAAAAAGATAAAGCTTTTCTAACTTCCCTTGCATTTAAAAAAAAACAGCAGTCGAGCTCAGCTTCCTGGGGCTCAAACAGAGACTGAGAAAAGAAGAAAAAGACCTCTTTGTGTTCATACCTTAGTTTTTAGCCCAACCACAACACTGTTTATGTTTCCATGCATCATTTAGTTGTCAGTGGTGACTGTGTCTGTGTGTTGATCTGTGTATGTTTGTGTGTGTGAAGGTACAAAGCAGGACAGAAAGTACATACAAGTATGCACTGCGGGGCTTCTGTTCGAATTTACATTTAAGTTGGTACTTTCCATGTGTCTACCCTCTGTACACTTAAGTGAAAAGAAGCTGGACAAAGCATTGTGTCAGGGAACTACTGATTTAACTGTGTGGTAACCTTTCTGTCATGTTTGAACAACTCCCTCAACAGTTTTAGTTTTAGGAACAACTTTATTGTCAAACCTACCTGCATGTATTAGCTTGTGGTGAACAAGTTGAACCGGATGAAAGGCGCAAACCACAACACGCTGGTCAAACAAATATACAGTATTGGCTGAATATTTAAGAAGGCTTATCTCAGTCAGTCAGTCTGTCTAGTGGCAAATGGCGGGATCAAGCCCCAACCTCAGCGATTTTTACCAGCATCCAATAAGGAAGTGACCACAACTGTAGCAATTTTTCCTTGACTCACTTGTTAGACAGGCCATTTTCAATGTCTTATTAAACCTATTTACAGCCTAGTCCACAAAACCATTTTAGTCTGTATGTTTAGGTCATATCTCCATGACAACACTGAGGGGGGTGAATTTTTTTGGACCACGCTAGTTTTTATTCTTTTGGAGGTTGAAATGTATTGGCGCGATCTCTTAAGTGACAGCTCTCCGCCCGTTGTCCCTCACTTTGCCTCGGTCAGCTATCTCCCTCCCCCCAACGTGAGGCGGAGTAAATATCTCACAAAATGGCGACGCGCACAAACCAGGATTATTGGATGCCGTGTGAATAACTGAGGTCAGACCGGATGCTACATCCATATTATTTACTATCAATGGTTGGGATGCATTTTTTTAATGCACACAAATAATTGTTTAACTTAATGGCAACACAAATGCTGTATGGTTTAACATTTTGATTATTCTGGAACTTTTATAGTTTGAGGCTATTGGGTTCGATACTCCATTTTAAAATGATGACTTTTGTGATGTGAACAAAGACAGTTGTTTTGTAAACCTGTTCACACTTTGTCATCTGATTTTCATCTAAGGACATTAGGGATTTAAGGAAAGAACAGATTATACCAATTTTTATCAAATCTCATTTGACTCACAAACTAGCCCCAAAACTACAGGATAAGCAGAAATGTCACAATTGTACATTTAACAAGGGAAGTTTTGATTTTTAAATCATACAATCATTAAATTCAAGTAGAAGTAGAGTTATGCATATACATTAGCAGTAAGTAAGTCCAGTTTCTCTTTTCTGCAGTTGATAATTTACATTCTGGGAACTACTGTGTTCCATAGTGAAAAGCTTGACCTTGAATTTAAAGGTGAAGTGAGCGATATCTTCATGTTAAAATAGCTGTTAAATCGCTCTACATTCATACAGTGATAACTTAAATACTGTGCGCGTTTCATAACTCCGACCTCTCAGTCACCCACTCTGCATGTAATCGGCAAATAAACTTATCTAGGATCCCATAACTGATATCCAATCAGAAGAGAGAACGCTACAAACCGGCATGTCTCACTGCCGGTGCACACGCAGAGCAACAGAACGGGGTGAATGTTTATGCGCCTACAATGGCGGAGCAGGTAAAAATCCTTCCTAATGTCTGTTTTGATGGTTTTTATCATGTTTTATCGCAATTACGGATCTGAGATGATACAAGATAACGCGCTGCTTGAAGACCACAGTACATTAAAGTGGTGACGTAGGGACGAGGGAGGGGCCTGCTAACTGCAGTCACTCCAACGAGATTGGATTAAGACATATACCGAACTAGACACTCGAACGGACCGCGTCACTTGTCTGAGTATACATGGCCTTTCAGGAATCGGATAAACGTCTGATGCATGGCTGTCTCCACTATGCTAGGTGGCGCTGTAGCCCTTTCAACAAGTGGTTATAGAGGCACGTCCGGTTCCCTTCCGGCAACAACCCTTCTATTTTTTTATGTCGTCTCCTTCCACTTCCTTGTGAAATCCTCCGCAGGGATTCTCGAGCAAGAGCAGAACGCAAACTCCGATATGCGATATCCGATCCCTGTATACATGCAGGGAGAATGCCGATTATGAATGAGTTATCTAGGTGTTCTTATCCAACTTCGCTTGTCCGTTAATGTGCCAATTTGTGTGCGAAGTAGATCGGATAAAGGTGTTTACATGCATTTTACAAGTCCTGTTGAAGTCTTATTCGTTTATTTACCCGATTATGAGTGTGCATGTGAACACACTGACTGACAGGAAGTTAGCTAAAAGGACCATTTCTCTCACAGCACCTTTAAAGGCCTTGCACACTCACAGGTGTTTTCAATCACCCTATATGATTACACCTCTAGTCAGGTGGAATTTGGGTGAAGCTATGCTGTAAGATACATGATGTCAACAAACTCGATGTAACTACTGAGAATGATGGAATGTTTGTTGTCTCGTTAACAAGTGAGACAAAACTGAAGAGGGGGATGAAGATAGGTCACGCCCACACAGTTCTGAGGGGACTCTTTGTCTCTTATTTAAAGGGAAATTCTCCAAATACATGAACACCCCACCCCACACAGACACACACATAGGAAACACACACACACACACACACACACACACACACACACACACACACACACACACCTAGGTAAAATGGGGTAAAATAATATATGTCCTAGACAGCTTGAGCATACTAACGAGTATCCGGTAAAAAGTTTGTGTGAAACAGATTGTTTCGGACTAGTTCACATTAAGAACAAATCAAAACATCACCCTTTTGCTCTCAGTTCCAGCGATAGAAACTCACCATGAAGGAAAACCTAACTGCTGGTGTTGTTTCATGTGTTTAGGTTGGAAAGATGGTAGGTATTATTTCCACTGTGGTGGTACATTGAAACACAAACATAGCGAGAGGCCAATCACATTGCTGTGAAATCGTTCCCTCCCACCTGATGTTATTATATTAAGGTGAATCATTTTATAAAACAAGCTCATTTAAGTGAAGTCTCAAGTGTAATAACAAGAAAATGCTGATTTTTTTATATTTACTGCTGATGCTCAGTGTGGGGCGTAAGTATAAGTTATTTTAGGTAAATTGTTATATTCTTGCTTTAACTTAGCACGGGATATATGAATCTCTCTCTCTGTTGTTTAATCACTGCTTGATATATTTTTTACTTTTTAGGATGCACAGATAATCTGATCTTTGACTCAAAGACAATTGGTGTTGGTGATGATGTGACTCTGACATGTCCCCGCCAGACATCTGGGGAGATAACATTCTTGTTTTGGATCAGGCTTGTTTCTAGAAACTTGCCTGAAGTTTTAGGAGGAACATTTAACTTTGATTATGATGTTGTAAATAAGACTCCTTGCATTACAACAAAACAAGGGCCCGGAACCTTTCTCCTGATTATTAATGAAGCAAAGCTTAGCGATACTGGAGTTTACTACTGCATACTAGTAGACCAACTTAACATGGAAATTTTGGATGGAACATTCCTGAGAATAAAAGGTAAGTTCCATATTTATAAGAATGTGTTTATTTATGTAGGGGAGAGTGGCCTAAGTTGTGCATTTTGGAAGTTGTGCCACCCCTTGTTTCTAGAAAACCGTGGAAGAAATTGGAAATGTGACCACATATTTAAGAAGAGCCATCCATTTGACTCATCCTGTAAAGAAGGGAGACACAAGGAATAATATATAAGCACATTTAAGCTAAAAAAAAACTGTGTTTTGCCTTTCAAAGTAAAATTTCCATGATCAAGGTTTTTTGATTATTGTGTCTGAACAATTATAGACGAGTTTGAAAACATTTGACACATTATTATTTGACACATTTGACACATTATCCAAATTTCTGGGGTTGGGGTGATTTGTGCCAGAGGGCCTAGTGAGTTATAAGTGAGTAAGTAAGTAAGTAAAATGTATTTATAAAAGCACATTTATGACAGTTTGCACTGTCCAAAGTGCTGTACATAGTGCATTCAGTAGGTAAACAATGAAGGTAAAATAACAATGACCAAAATAAAAGACGTAAAGCCCATACATCCGCAAACAAACACAGATAGTAGTGCAGAAGTAAGATAGTTAATGGGGAGGAAACACCAGGGTGTACATATGGGTTTTGAGCCTTGATTTAAAGGCAGAAATGTAGAGGGAATCACATTTGTCAGGTGGCAGTTGGTTCCACAAGCACGGAGCAACTAGTGCAAAGTACATTTCTGAGAGTTGTGCCAGTGGCATGGCTGTATACGCTGGTCACCAAAAGAAAGTGATTGTCTACAGTAGCTCAGAAGAGACTGACATCTCAATTCCACTTTACGACACCACTGATGAGAGTTCAGATGGCCAGAAAGATGATGATGATGACTTTGTCATTGTGAGCTTTGCAGGTAAAACCATTAGATCTGCTATGCCTTGTTTAAGAAAATTGTCCTTCAATCTTTGTAAACTATTTACTTTATTTACACCTTAAATAAGTGATCGTCTAATGGATTTGTCTTGTATTACAGTTTATGAGATATATAGCAATGGCACAATTCACCCCATGGTATTCTCTCCAACCGCACAACTTACACCACACCGGGGGCAAGTTGTGCAACAAGACAACTCTTTTTCCGAAAGCTATATTTCTTCAACAGTTTATTCCAGATCCAAAGTTTTTATTGCCAGGGATGCACAACACCCTGAAATATATGTACATATTTGAGTTGGAGACTTTACTGTCAAGGCCTTACTTTAAAATCACTTTGAGTGAAAAGTTGCACAACTTATGGCGCTTTTCCACCGCACATGTAGCTCGACTCGACTCAACTCGACTCGACTCAACTTGGTTTGGTAGCAGCACGGGTCGTTTTCCACCGCAAATAGTACCTGCTGAACGTGGGCGGGGTCGTCGTAAGGGGCTGAAAGTCTACTCCGGAGCAAAGTAGCAAAGCAGAAATTACGAGCAGTTGTTGCACTATTAACTGAACCAACCGCCAAAAACACGGATGAAAAATGTTTAAGAAATACCCCCCTTGTATCTGTTTGCTAAAAGAAGTAGAAGAATATTGCTACGGGCCATTAAAAGGGATGGTTGTTGTTCCGATGTGTGACTCTGCCACACAGTCAGCTGTAGGGATGCGTCACGTACATCCCTATGCACGTAAACACGGGCATGATAAAGTTGACTGTTTAGTGCTTGTTTCAGGATACGTGTTTTCAAATGCAAGCCGTGTCTCAGCCTGAATATTTTATTGAGGTAATCAGTTTAGTCCGAGGCTTGTAATGTAATCGCTCGCTATCATGTCTGTCCCAGCTGGCTACTATTTAGCCTAGCTGCTAGCTGCCCTACATGTCTCCTCTCGTATGTAAGTAACTTCCCCAACAACCAACACTGGGTGAGCTTAGCGAATATATGGAAAATAAATTCGGATCTGTGATGCAAATCAAATGAAAGAGAGCCAGAGAAGGCTGCACGCGGCGTAAATACACTCAAAAGTCCCGGAGACTTGGGGAGAATAAACAACAGAATGAAGCCGGTAGTCTCTGGCCACTGATTGGCCAGACAATAGTCTCTGGCCAATCAGTGGCCGGCCGTCTGCCGACGTCACCTTTTAGCATCGGCTCAGCTCGCTTGGACCCTAGAGCGAGGCGATACCAAAAAAGCAGCCGCTACGTGGTACCAGGTACCATGAAATTGCGGTGGAAAAGCCAAAAATGCGAGTCGAGTAGAGTCGAGTCGAGCTGATACCATGCGGTGGAAAAGCGCCATTAGGCCACTCTCCCCTATTATCATTTTGAACTACTTTTTTTTATTAAAGTGACACTAACATTTTCGTCTTTTCCAGGACCAGAACCTGATATAACTGCCATCATTCAAAGCTTTCCATCTGATCCAGTCCGTCCAGGAGACTCAGTGTCTCTTCAGTGTTCAGTCCTCTCTGACTCTGAGATGAAAACATGTCCAGGAGATCACAGTGTGTACTGGTTCAGAGCCGCATCAGATCAATCTCATCCCAGTTTAATTTACAATGGTGGAAACAAAAGTGACGAATCATGTGAAAAGAGTCCTGAGGCTCGCTCTCTACAGAGATGTGTCTACAACTTTACCAAGAGTAGAGTCAGTTCCTCTGATGCTGGGACTTACTACTGCGCTGTGGCCACGTGTGGGGAGATATTATTTGGAAATGGAACAAAACTGGACATTGACGGTAACTGCACAACAACTTCGATGAATCATTAAAAATCATGAATTTCGAATCTGGTGGAATCCATCAAAATAATGTGTTACATAACTTGAGTTTCTAATCAAAGTAAAATCTTATAAAAATATTTGATCATTATGTTGCCCTTTTATTGTCTCAGGACTAAACATGATGGATTTGCAGACGGCAAACACAGTTGTATTTCTGTTATGTGCTGCATTGGGTCTGAGCCTAATTGTTATAGCCTTCCTGATTTATACCATCAAGAAAAAGTCACGCGGTTCTCGGAATGGTAATTTAGGTTTCTAATCAATCTATCAAACTGTATTTTGTGAAAGCTATGAGTTACATTACTGATTTGTCCAAACTAACCAACAGCATTTTTATTTTATTATGCAGCTTCTGTTGCTCTGCAGACAAATGCTACACCAGCCATTGGTGGGCGGCAAATTCAGCAGGTAAGGAATTCAAACGAAAAGATGGGTCAGTAAATTTTTTATCTCTTTACTTTCTTAGAGTTAAATATTGTCTATTTTAAGAAAAAAATTCTATATATTTCCTCAGACAGATGAAAATGTACTGGCTTATTCTGCACCGACCTTTACCAAGAGGAAAACGGGCAAAGCAGAGAGAAGGAATGTTAAAACAGCACAAGGAGAGACACTCTACTCTGATGCAAGGGCTATTGTGATTGATTAACAATCACTGGATTTGCTCATTAAAGGTCACCTGCCTTCTATTTATTGTGATCACCTTTACTATGTTTTATGTATCATTCTGACAAAATATTTCGTATGTTTGCGATCATTGAATGCCTTTTTTAATCCTGTTATGGTATAAAATGGCATGGATTATCATGATGTAGAAACATCATAATTCAAGACTTTTATGGCTTGAGTTGATGACATAGAGCATTGCTTATCCAATATCAACGTACACATACTTTGGCAAATTTTTGTGATTTTTTTCTGTAAGTCTTTGAATAGGTTTATGGTAGTGCTCTACCAGGCTTTTTGAAAGAGTGTGGAGGAGGATCAAGTCCTATATGGATGTTTCAATGCAATAAAAAAAAATGTATTCAATGAAATTGATTGTTTATGTAAATGTGTCTCCTTCTTCCTTCCTGGACAAACGTGTTAAAACAACTTGTAAATAAAACCAGTTTACTTAATTCTAACTAGCACCATTCTCAGTTTCTTTGCTTTTGTAATGGCATAATTCTTTGTTGAATTTTTTTGCAGTGGTTAATCACTTGGGGGATTTGGTGGGCCAGTCAGGGACACTTTTTCAATTCCAGTCTGTCCCTGTCCAGACAGTATTGGAGTTGTCATTACCAAGTTGCTACTTATCCCTGCATTTACCAAGTCTTGATGTCTGTTGTGGCTTCACTTAACATTATTTCAATGTGCACAATGAGATTGAGAGAGAGAGAGAGAGAGAGAGACCGTGGTTTAAATTAAGTTAAGTTATCTTTATTTTCAGTTGTACACGAGGCACATTGAAATTCGTCTTTTCGCATATCCCCTCTCAAGTTACCACACTTCGGAGGGGGTCAGAGCGCAGGGTCAGCCATAGTACAGCGCCCCTGAAGCAGTTTTGGGGTTAAGTGTCTTGCTCAAGGACACAATGGTAGAGATGGTGGGCACCGTAGACGCAATACCAGCCTCTGCTAGTTTTACAACTAACACCCCCCTGTCAGGTGCCGGGGATCGAACCAGCGACCTCATGGTTACTGGTCAGCCACCTTACCTCTAGGCCATCCTACCACCCATTTTGACAGAAAGCTTCTGTTTATCTGTTCCCCTCAACTTCCCAACTATAGACAGAGATGTGGCTCACAATAAATATATTGGGATGAAGTTATTTTGTAGGCGAAATTAATCTAGATTAAAACATATATTAACACCAAAACAAAAAAGGAAGGGAACACCTCAATTTAGTAAACACTTCTGTCCTTGTGGTTTCACAGCACATTGTAAGGGGCTTCTACATGTCTGTCTGACCAACAAGCAAAGCCACATGCAGCAGCTACACTGGCAGATAGAGGCTGTGGTGGGCTGTTTCTCTGCCCTTAGACCAGGGGTGTCCAAACTACGGCCCCGCGGCCCGCTTTTTTTTGGCCCGCGGACGATTTTAAAAATATATTATTATTATTATTATTATTATTATTATTATTATTATTATTATTATTATTTATTTATTTATTTATTTATTTTTTTTGGGAAAATCCATGTGTCCTTCTTCAATAGCTTCTAATTCATCTGACACAGTGTCTCCAAATAATTTTTTCATACTAAATTCTTCAGAATAAGCCTCTTAATTTTCCTCTGAAAGTGCAACAGATTCATGCATTTCACTCTAAAAAGTTTTAAAAAATCTCCCGGGGGGGCATAACCCCAGACCTCCCTAGGAGGGACGGGATTTCGGCTGGCTACTACTTTCACCCAGCTGTACATTGGAGGCAATAGCCGAAAACACTGGGATTCTGAATGGCATCTAACAATAGTCAATGATTTGGTCAGCCCTAACATTGGAGAGGGGCCTAATAAAACTATTATTATTATACACGTGTTCGTTTCTTAAGAGGAAGATGAGGATGCAAAAATGTTGGAGGAGACGTGGATAAAAAGTCACAATGGATTGTTTAATGAAAAAGTGATGTCAGCAGGTTACAGCTTATGCAGTAGTCAGGTAGACAACGAGCAGCAAAAAAAAGAAGAACTTCTCCGGACATTCAGTTGGTATTTAACAGTTCGGTTATACATGTTTATTGGATGGTTTAGCTTGTCATTCATAGAAATCATCCAATCTTCTGGCTCCTGGCTGTAGAACCTGCCCAATGCGGAAGCCCTACGCTATCTTGCCGATGTCCTTGATGCAATAAGTATCCTATCAGCTGCTAACTTGTTATGAAAGGTCTACAGAGGCCCATTGTGGAGAAAAGGATACATCTTTAGCCTCAGGGTGTGGGAAAGTACATTAAAGCTTTCTCTACAAGTTGTGTTCTATCTATGTCAGTTTACGAGTTTGTGCTTGTGACTTAAAGAGTGTTAGTTGACCTATAACATAACATGCTATCAATGTGCTCAATTGTTAGTTCGATTATATAAGATACATGGAATAAATGCAATTAATGATTTGGGTATATACTTCATTAATTATTAAAAATTAGAATTCTAACAGGCCCCCCTAATCAAATTCTGCTTAGGGCCCCATGAAGGCTTGGGCCGGCTCTGAGGGGAAATGTGTCTGTTTAATTTGCAAGGAAAGTGTTGCCGTGAAGAAGGATTACAATTTACGAAGACACTATGAAACTAAACATCAGAGCAGCTACATGTCCTGATAAATGTGTTATGTTTGCAAAGTGGCCCGGCCCTTCGTAGACCCCTGCCTTAGACCAACCACTGAAGCTGCTTACTCAGAACAGATCTGAATATATGGGCCTCACCAAGATATGTAGTACGAGAAGAGCTACAATAAATTTCAGCTGGCTTATTCTTGTGCAACAACTTACAATTATTGATTTACTTTTTCTTGCTATTCAATGAGCTCATTCAGAGAACAATTTATATTTATAAATAGTTTTTTCAAAGATGTAACCACGGGTACCTGCAGTCATTTGGGATCTTCAATATACAATACTTAAATCAGTTCATGTTTTTTTTTTAATTTACGCGTTCAATAGCCATTCATTTGCACAAAGTGATTCCCATTGGAACACATTTTATCAATGATTTGAAAACTACTTGCAGATTGTCATGAAGCAAAGTAAGCTTAAGAAATCAGTTCATGTTATTGCTTTTGACAGAAAGACCTGGCTGGGACCAGTGATGTTTAGAACCTCCAACTTTCGACTGTCATAATAAAGTGTGACGTGCAGGCAGAGGTGGAAAGAGTACAAACATATTCTACTCAAGTAAAAGTATGATTACTTGGATGAAATTTTACTTAAGTAAAAGTGAAAGTACTGGTCTAAAAATCGACTTAAGTAAAAGTGGAAAAGTAGCTGATTTAAAATTTACTTAAAGTACAAGTTACTAGTTACTTTTTAACAGCGGGAGGGGGGGGGGGGGGCTCTTCTGTGTAGGGCATTATATATATAGACAAGGGTATATAAATCTTAAACTAGTTTTGTTTAATTAATTCAACACTTTTACAAATTAAAGTGCACAAATTAAACAAATAATGTCACCAGTGCCACACATGTATGGATGTACACTGTGTCATTATACTTTAGATAAGCAAATATGGAGCAAATAGTCTGTAATGGGAGAATGGGAATGTAACCGGTCTACAGACCTAAACAGACTGCAGCTGCAGTTCTAATAATGTAATTCTGTATAATTGATCTAAACCATGGACATTGCAAGGTTAGGATGCTCGATTTTGACAAAAATCATAAGCATGATTATTTTGATTGACATTGTGTAATCACAATTATTATAGACAATTATTCATTGATTTAAGAACTGCAACATGCACTTATTTAACATTTGAAACCATGACTTTGGACTTTAAACATATCCTAATTGAACTGAAAACAAGGAAAATGCAAATAAGTAAAACATATTTTTAATAATTAAATAAAATAAGTGTCCAAATCAAAATAAACCGTTGCAAATGTTGTTAATAGGGCACTCTTTTGCTAGCAGGAATGTGAGGGCATATTTTATTTATATCTCATGGAGCTGGCTGGATAAGCAAGTTGCATTGTAGGCTACAGTGTTCTTAATTGATGACAGTTGTGGTGGCAAGAGTCAAGGAGCTTTAAACTTCCTGTGTTTTTTATTCCTTTATTGCTTGGTCATAGACCACTTAGATTCGACTTAAAGTGAGTAAACTAATTGGTCATGATGTTTTGAGGTGCAGCAGGGTCGCATATACCTTTTTCTCTCTCTCACGGTCGCGCTGGGCATGTCATATGACTCGCGTGTCCGCGCGTAACATATCTTGCACATTATTTCAGTCTATTAGTTTTACCTTTCTTCTCGACCGAAGGCTGACTTTCTGCCGTCTTCTGGAGGTTTTTCAAAGCTCCCGGCAACACGCACCGTCTCCATCCTACTCTGCACTGTTAAACTGAAAGCACAACTATCAGGTGAGGGAGGGGCCGATCGCACGGCTGGATGAAAGGTTCGCTGCATTTAAAAGCCTTCACGTCTTCACGTGCGGTACAATGAGAGTTTAACTATGATTATTTTGTTTTAATGATAGAGGGAAGCAATGTTTGTTGTTATCATTTAGTTACATTGTGTTCTCTCCTCCTGTCGATCATTCACTGTGTTAGTTTCCGGTATTGTGCCGTAAAAATAAAAGCCCCCGCGATATTTCTTTTCTTTTCTCTCCTTTAGCCTATCTATTTTTTTACTCAGTAACGCAGGTGATATAAAATGTAGCGAAGTACAATACTTCAAAATAAACATACTCAAAGTAAAAGTAAAAGTATAGGTTTCAAAAATCACTTAAAAAATTACAAGTAGGGGAAGGTGGGGTGATTTGTGCAACTTTTTACTCAAAGTGATTTTAAAGTGAGGCCTTGACAGTTATGTCTCCAACTCAAATATGTACATATATTTCAGGATGTTGTGCATCCCTGGCAGAGGTGGAAAGAGTACAAAAATATTCTACTCAAGTAAAAGTATGATTACTTGGATGAAATTTTACTTAAGTAAAAGTAAAAGTACTGGTCTAAAAATCTACTGAAGTAAAAGTGAAAAAGTAGCTGATTTAAAATGTACTTAAAGTACAAGTTACTAGTTACTTTTTAACAGCGGGAAGGGGCAGGGGTCTCTTCAGTGTAGGGCATTATATATATATAGACAAAGGGATATACATCTCAAACTAGTTTTGTTCAATTAATACAACACTTACAAATGAAAGTGCACAAATTAAATAAATCATGTCACCACACATTTATGGATGTATACTGTGTCATTATACTTTAGATAAGCAAATATGAAGCAAATAGTCTGTTAATAGGGAATGGGAATGTAACCGGTCTACAGACCTAAACAGACAGCAGCTGCAGTTCTAATAATGCAATTGTGTACAATTGATCTAAACCATGGACATTGCAAGGTTAGGCTGCTCGATTTTGACAAAAATCATAATCATGATTCTTTTGATTGACATTGTGTAATCACAATTATTAGACAATTATTCATTGATTTAAGAACTGCAACATGCACTTATTTAACATTTGAAACCATGACTTTTGACTTTTAACATATCCTAATTGAACTAAAAACTAGGAAAATGCAAATAGCCTAAGTAAAACATATGTTTTACAATTAAATAAAATAAGTGTCAAAATCAAAATAAACCGTTGCAAATGTTATTGATAGGGTACGTCTTTTGCTAGCAGGAATGTGAGGGCATATTTGAATGTATATCTCATGGAGCTGGCTGGATAAGCAAGTTGCATTGTAGGTTACAGTGTTCTAAATTGATGACTGTTGTGGTGACAAGAGTCAAGGAGCTTTAAACTTCCTATGTTTTTTATTCCTTTATTGCTTGGTCATAGACCACTAGGATTCGACTTAAAGTGAGTAAACTAATTGGTCGTGATGTTTTGAGGTGCAGCTGGGTCGCATGACTTTTTTTCTCTCTCTCACGGTCGCGCATGTCATCTGACTCGCGTGTCCGCGCATAACATATCTTGCACATTGTTTTAGTCTATTGCTTTTACCTTTGTTCTCGAGCAAAGGCTGACTTTCTGCCGTCGAGTTTTTCAAAGCTCCCGGCAACACGCACCGTCTCCAACCTACTCTGCACTGTTAAACTGAAAGCTAGGTGAGGGAGGGGCCGATCGCACGGCTGGATGAAAGGTTTGCTGCATTTAAAAGCCTTCACGTCTTCACGTGCGGTACAATGATAGTTTAACTAGGATTATTTTGTTTTAATGATAGAGGGAAGCAATGTTTGTTGTTATCATTTAGTCGCAATGATACTGTCGATCATTCTCTGTGTTAGTTTCCGGTATTGTGCCGTAAAAATAAAAGCACCCCGCGATATTTCTTTTATTTTCTCTCCGTTAGCCTATCTATTTTTTTACTCAGTAACGCAGGTGATATAAAATGTAGCGAAGTACAATACTTCAAAATAAACATACTCAAAGTAAAAGTAAAAGTATAGGTTTTAAAAATCACTTAAAAAATTACAAGTACACGAAAAAACTACTCAATTACAGGAACGCGAGTAAATGTAATTCGCTACTTTACACCCCTGATCCCTGGCAATAAAAACTTTGGATCTGGAATAAACTGTTTAAGAAATATAGCTTTCGGAAAAAAAGTTGTCTTGTCGCACACGTAGTGGGGTGATTTGTGCGTCATTGTGTCACAATGACAAAGTCACCATCATCATCTTTCTGGCCATCTGAACTCTCATCAGTGGTGTCGTTAAGTGGAATTGAGATGTCACTCTCTCCTGAGCTACTGTAGACTATCACTTTCTTTTGGTGACCAGCGTATACAGCCATGCCACTGGCACAACTCTCAGAAATGTACTTTGCACTAGTTGCTCCGTGCTTGTGGAACCAACTGCCACCTGACAAATGTGATTCCCCCTACATTTCTGCCTTTAAATCAAGGCTCAAAACCCATATGTACACCCTGGTGTTTCCTCCCCATTAACCTCTGCACTACTTACTTACCTCTGCACTACTATCTGTGTTTATGTGGATGTATGGGCTTTACGTCTTTTATTTTGGTTATTGTTATTTTACCTTCATTGTTTACCTACTGAATGCACTATGTACAGCACTTTGGACAGTGCAAACTGTCATAAATGTGCTTTTATAAATACATTTTACTTACTTACTTACTTATAACTCACCCAGGCCCTTGCGCACAAATCACCCCATCCCCAGAATTTTGGATAATAGGCATGATGCAGCAATTTAGGGTTGACATTGTGCTAACTATATAGACTCAAAGTGTAGCATACCAAAGCACTAAAACATGTGTCAAATGTTTTCAAACGTGTCTATAATTGTTCAGACACAATAATCAAAAAACCTTGATCATGGAAATTTTACTTTGAAAGGCAAAACACAGTTTTTTGAGCTTAAATGTGCTTATATCTTATTCCTTGTGTCTCCCTTCTTTACAGGATGAGTCAAATGGATGGCTCTTCTTAAATATGTGGTCACATTTCCAATTTCTTCCACGGTTTTCTAGAAACAAGGGGTTTTGCAACTTCCAAAATGCACAAATCACCCCACCTTCCCCTACACGAAAAAACTACTCAATTACAGGAACGCGAGTAAATGTAATTCGCTACTTTACACCCCTGCGTGCAGGTGTGTCATTGCTCCAGTACTCTTTAACTTCTCATGTAAGTTGTTGTGATATTAATAACAATCAAGAATACATTGGTGTTATGCTTTCATTGAAAAGAAGGTCAAACAGCGACAGGACACTTTCTTTCAAAGCCCACCTCCAGAACACCAAAGCCAAGGTCAACACCCGCAACAACATCCCGCGCAAATTGGTTAAGTGGGGCGCTGATCCACCAACCATCCGTGCAACTGCCCTAGCCCTGTGCTTCTCCACAGCTGAATATGCGTGCTCTAGCTGGAGCCACAGTCACCACACCACACTTGTTGACACACAGCCCTCAACGACACCTGCCGCATCATCACTGGATGCATTAAGACAACGCCAGTCCCGTGCCTCTACGCCCTAAGTGGCATTGCCCCCTCCCCACATCAGACGATCCATCGTCGCCCAAGATGAGCGGAGAGCACAGGAAACCGACACAAGGCACCCCCTTCACGGACACACAGCACCTCCACCCCGACTGAAATCCAGAGCCAGCTTCCTGCATACAGTCCCACCCCTCCAGACAACCAAAGAAACAGCAAGGACCAAAATCTGGAAAGATGAATGGAACCAGCTCTACACACAAGCCCATGACTGGATGGAGAGAGGAATCACTCCTACGGAATGCCTCGCCAGCGGGCACAACCTCCCATGGCCAACCTAGAAGACTCTCAACAGGCTACGAGTGGAGCAGGGGAGGTGCAAATCACTTTTGAAAGCATGGGGCTACCAGCCAGAAGACAGATGCATGCAGCTGTGGAGCAGTAGGGGAGAACGGGGTAAGTAGGCACACTTTTTACTCTAGTGAGAATTGCTTATCACCTAAACATCTTTCAATAGTCATTCCTACATTAAATTGAAGCTTAAGGTGTTGGCTTGAAATGTGTACCCCTCACTTTTTCTATCTTATTGTAATAAAGAAGAAATTAATCATCAAAGACACCCTTACACATTGTAACAACCAACTCCATCAAGGGGTCGGTTGTCAAACACTATGGGTCACAATGTTATCTTAATGGGAGTAATCTTAAAAAGAAGGCAAGCAAGTAGAACTAAATTAGAAAGTTTAATTGCATTGTCAAGTTGACAAATAGGCCTACATAATTTACTGTAGCCTTGGCAGCTGGTCTAGTTTGGGATGCACTGGGTTGTTTTGATTTTGTTGCCCTTTTTTCTTTTGCATGCTAGCTGCCTTTTCCTGCTCTATTCTTTCCTTCTCTGGGGTGTCAGTGAGGATACAGCTTGACAATTTATTTCGTTATTGGGTTCCTTTTCTGGCTGCAGCCTTGAGATAACATGTGACAACCAACCCCCCAAAAAATTTGACGACAAACCCTAACTTGAATTTCTTGCTAGCATCAAGGCCAACAACCATCTGACAACTAATTAGCTTGCTAACCACAATCTAAACTATAGTTTACCCTTCACACTTTGTATGGGTAACAAGTGTTTTGTTATAAACCCATTGTGTAAAAGCCTAGAAGAAAAATACTGGGCAGCTAAACATTTTCAATTTGACATAAAAAACACAAACAGTCGTCTCACCTCAAATACAGCAGTCTAACTCCAAGGAAGACTATGTAGGTGACCTCTGATCCCAATTCTGGATATTTACATACCAAAATTTCACAGACAGCGCCTTCTGGTTCCGAGATATAACGATTGTGACAACCAACCCGCGTGACAAATTACCCTGTTCTCCCCTACAGACAATGTCCCACCTACTGCAGTGTGATGATGCCCCCAGTGCAGCCCCCAGGACCTGGCTGAACCGACCCCATGGCAGAACATCATCTGAGATTGCAACGGACTCGAAGAAGAAGAAGAAGCGATTGAGAAAAGAAGAAAAGGCCTCTTTGTGTTGACACCTTAGTTTGAAACCCAACCACAACACTGCTAATGTTTCCATGCATCATTTGGTTGTCAGAAGTGAATGTGTGTTTATCTCTTTGTTTGTGTGTGAAAGCACAAGCTGGATACAAAGTATTCACTTCAGGGCTTTCATTTAAAATGTTACAGTTGCTACTTGTCCACACTCCTGCATATTTAACTGTGGTTTCAATATGTTGACCCTGATGTGATCACAATCACAGACCATATCAGTCTGACTAATTTGCCTGAAGCTTGGACCCTTTCAGCCATCTTTCTATGTGTCACTTTAACTGTTATTGTGCGGGTTTTTTGCACTGTAAAAAGCTTATTATCCCTCCTCAACTCAAAACATACAGGTCGGTTGAATCAACATTTCTTGTAGGTGAACGATCAGCGATAGCTCCTGCCTTTTGCACCCCTGACAAGTTATTTAGCAGGTTTAGTCCTACGATAATCGGGGTGACCGTGGCTCAGGTGGTTAAGCGGGTTGGCCAATGATCCTAGGGTTGGCGGTTAGACACTTCACCCACCTTGCCTCGTGTGAATGTGTATGACTGCTGTATGTTTGAGGTGGTGGTCGGAGGGGCCGTAGGCGCTGAATGGCAGCCACGCTTCCGTCAGTCTGCCCCAGGGCAGCTGTGGCTACTATGGTAGTTTACCACCACCAGTATGACTGTGTGTGAATGAATGGAACCTGGAACCCTGTAAAGCGTCTTTGAGTGCCTTGAAAAGCGCTATATAAATCCAATCCATTATTATAATGTAACTGCTGCCTCACTGCCATGCCCTTCCTTAATTTGTTTTTCTACAAGTGGCTGATACAGTCGTGCTGAACGTTCCACAGTGAGGGGAGCTAACACTGCCCATAGCTACTGATTCAGTCAGTGACAATGGTGAAATAGTACAGTATATTCCCTGTAAAGAGGTTGTATTAATGATTTGTTCGTACATGTACTGAGCGCAATCTATTTTCAGCAGAAAGCCCGGTAACACTTTACAATAAGGTACACAAAATTGTAGTAGCTACTACATACCTACTACATAGTTTTTTTTTTTTTGCGCTACCTATGTGTTAGGTAGCACAAAAAAAAAACCCTATGTGTTAGGTAGCACATAGGGTTTTTTTTTTTGTGCTACCTATGTGTTAGGTAGCACAAAAAAAAAACCCTATGTGTTACCTACTACATAGTTTTTTTTTTTTGCGCTACCTATGTGTTAGTTAGCACAAAAAAAAAACCCTATGTGTTACCTACTACATAGTTTTTTTTTTTTGCGCTACCTATGTGTTAGGTAGCACAAAAAAAAAAAACCTATGTGTTACCTACTACATAGTTTTTTTTTTTTGCGCTACCTATGTGTTAGTTAGCACAAAAAAAAAACCCTATGTGTTACCTACTACATAGTTTTTTTTTTTTGCGCTACCTATGTGTTAGGTAGCACAAAAAAAAACCTATGTGTTACCTACTACATAGTTTTTTTTTTTTTGCGCTACCTATGTGTTAGGTAGCACAAAAAAAAACCCTATGTGTTACCTACTACATAGTTTTTTTTTTTTTGCGCTACCTATGTGTTAGGTAGCACAAAAAAAAAACCCCTATGTGTTACCTACTATATAGTATTTTTTTTTTGTGCTACCTAACACATAGGTAGCGCAAAAAAAAAAACTATATAGTAGGTAACACATAGGGTTTTTTTTTGTGCTACCTAACAGATAGGTAGCGCAAAAAAAAACTATGTAGTAGGTACACATAGGTTTTTTTTTTGTGCTACCTAACACATAGGTAGCGCAAAAAAAAAAACTATATAGTAGGTAACACATAGGGTTTTTTTTTTGTGCTACCTAACACATAGGTAGCGCAAAAAAAAAACTATGTAGTAGGTAACACATAGGTTTTTTTTGTGCTACCTAACACATAGGTAGCGCAAAAAAAAAAAACTATGTAGTAGGTAACACATAGGGTTTTTTTTTTGTGCTACCTAACACATAGGTAGCGCAAAAAAAAAAACTATATAGTAGGTAACACATAGGGTTTTTTTTTTGTGCTACCTAACACATAGGTAGCGCAAAAAAAAAAAAACTATGTAGTAGGTAACACATAGGTTTTTTTTTTTGTGCTACCTAACACATAGGTAGCGCAAAAAAAAAAAACTATATAGTAGGTAACACATAGGGTTTTTTTTTTTGTGCTACCTAACACATAGGTAGCAAAAAAAAAAACTATGTAGTAGGTAACACATAGGGTTTTTTTTTTGTGCTACCTAACACATAGGTAGCGCAAAAAAAACAAAACTATGTAGTAGGTAACACATAGGGTTTTTTTTTGTGCTAACTAACACATAGGTAGCGCAAAAAAAAAAAACTATGTAGTAGGTAACACATAGGTTTTTTTTTTTGTGCTACCTAACACATAGGTAGCAAAAAAAAAAAAACTATGTAGTAGGTAACACATAGGGTTTTTTTTTTTGTGCTAACTAACACATAGGTAGCGCAAAAAAAAAAAACTATGTAGTAGGTAACACATAGTTTTTTTTTTTTGTGCTACCTAACACATAGGTAGCGCAAAAAAAAAAAAAAACTATGTAGTAGGTAACACATAAGGGGTTTTTTTTTTTGTGCTAACTAACACATAGGTAGCGCAAAAAAAAAAAACTATGTAGTAGGTAACACATAGGGGTTTTTTTTTTTGTGCTACCTAACACATAGGTAGCACAAAAAAAAAACCCCCCTATGTGCTACCTAACACATAGGGTTTTTTTTTTTGTGCTACCTAACACATAGGTAGCGCAAAAAAAAAAAAACTATGTAGTAGGTAACACATAGGTTTTTTTTTTTGTGCTACCTAACACATAGGTAGCGCAAAAAAAAAAAAACTATGTAGTAGGTAACACATAGGGGTTTTTTTTTTGTGCTAACTAACACATAGGTAGCGCAAAAAAAAAAAACTATGTAGTAGGTATGTAGTAGCTACTACAATTTTGTGTACCTTATTGTAAAGTGTTACCGAAAGCCCTGATTAACAGAATGTTTGCTTCCTTCACAGCACCAAAAAGCTGATTGACAAAGTTAACTTCATTTCTTCGGGCTACTAAAGCGTAGAACCAGTTAGTTTGCAGAGGCTGTGTCAGCACTTACTCTAAACCCAGTAGTCCTGCAAATAAAAGTCCAGTGAGGTTTTATATTATCTTCTTATATAATCATGTATCAAGATAGGAGCCATTTCTCAGTGTAGGAGGAATACATTTATACCAAAAAATATTTTTTATTTTTTTCAGGTAATTCGGAGACATATATATATACAATATGCAAACAGACAATACAGAAAAGTAACCATACAGATCATATCATCACAACAAAAATATATAAGTAAAAAAAGGTGTGGGGATGGAGTATGTTGTTTTGATCGAGAGGAATATGGAGTATCAGTCATCTAGCGAGCAAGGTTGGGAACGCTATGATCTCAACCTGATCAGACGTTACAGATGTCTCCTGAAAAAATTAGCCAAACAACAAAGCTTCTCAACACGAGAATGTATTTAATATACCTGTCCAGATTTGGTTCAGGAGTTCATGAGTTATTTCTCATGTAGGAAGAATAATGTGCCTTAAGCATAAAATCTCATAATTAAGGTTGCCAACATTGATTCCTGTATGTTGAGAAAAGAGGGCTGAAAAATTCAGATTGTTTGGACTGTCTTTAAAAAGTTGTATTTATTTAATGGTTCCTCTATTGCACTTTTAGTTCCTTGGTTGGTTTGTGTTGCTTAATGTCTGAAAGGTCATTCCACAGCTAATTGAGTCCTATGTATAATGATTTAAATTGCATCTGTGTTTACAGAAAGAGTTTCATCCCCCTGCTTACATGGGGCTTAAGACCTCTTCCTTTTTTCAGTGTGACTCTGACTATGGTACTGAGGCCCTATTGATTTTGAAAGAGAAACTACAAGCAACATGGTTGTGGTGGTTTTGACTAAGGAACTGGATTGTGCCTACCACTGAATGTACGGTTTGCACTTTATCATTGAGTAAGACACTGATCCATCAAATCTCTCCCTTTGGTCAGGCCAGAACCAGGTGTAAGCAGGCTGCCATTGGCATAACATTTATTGAGTGCCAAAAACCTTGTGAAGCATTTTGGGTAAAAGCACTATTCACAATGAATACAGCTATCAAAAAAGAGCAGTCTCTATGTATATCTCAAATGACTCACAATCTATATGGTCAGAATTACAGCAGTTGGTGATAAGAAAAATACTTCAAAATAAGTCTCTAATTTGTAAAAACGACCAACTACCTCCTATAACCAGGACAGTCACAAATCAACAGTTAACATTCACAAACCATTTGAGACATTTACTTTCATAATCTTTCTCTATATTGTATATCCTCAGATGTCAAAAAGAAATTGTCAAATGTTTTTTCAAACAATAAAATAAAAGCAGAGACGCAATGGTTACAAAGTAATGTAACAAAATAGATAGATAGAATAGATTAATAGACCTTTTGAAGTTTTGTTTGCCTATTTTTTCTCATACATCCAGCAAGTATTAGAAGATATTTCTGAAATAAAAGAGCAACAAACTAAAGCAAATTCAAACTGTGCATCAAGGATCAATGTATGGTAAAACATGGAACATAAAGTTCATGTCATTATTAAGAGGTAAGGACTAAACCAACACACAGGTTTTCATAGATACACATTCACATTGAGCATTTAACTGGAGAGTAAAGACTTTCTTCGGTCTTCAACTCTTTCTTCCTCCTTCCTCTTGTAGCTTTCCCTCCAGAGAAATGCAACGCAGCATAGTTCAGATCCTCTCCACCTTCAGACTGTGAAGCAACAAAAGACTCACTATATAATCACGTTGTAACATAGTGATATTTGGAATTATGCTAGTGACATAGGAACACATTTGATTGGGTATCATTACTTACAATAGCATGGACTGTTGTTGTATCTTGGCTCGAGTTGTGATGTCTTGCTTCTGAAGAGGCCCTTTCCACTTCTAACAATGAATAAAACAGGATATTCTTGTAGTCTGATTGTTCAACAAGGGCCCTCAGCTGATTTAACCAATATTACTTAAAAATAAATAAAATTGGAAATTAGTCTTGATTTTTGTCATTGTGTTAAAGTTGAATGGGGGGGAAAAAATAAACAGCAATGTGAAGTCCTGAATGTATTAGACTTTAATTTATTACCTACAAAATAACAGACTTCTACTCATATATATTATTTTACCCCCGAACATGAGGTTGATGTTCTGTCATGTAGTTACACTGCCTACACTGTATTAACTTTTCAAGTACTACTATCACAGTGAGAGCAGATTAAAAATGTCTACACAAAATCAAAGTAAAACATCAAGAAGACAGCGTTCTTATGACCAGGGCAAAGTGCGTTAATAACGTAAAATCAAAGTAAACATTATTTTTCAACAATTATTGAAATAAAGTTATAGGCCTTCTTACATGAGTGAGTTTATAACTGAGAGTTAAAAGAAGTTAGGGAAAATTATTTAGATAACGGTTCTTACCTCTACTTTTCGCACGTACTGCTCTTGGACTCAGGTAAAAGATGAAAACTATATTTCCAATCATAGAAATGACCAAGAAGACTACTGCTATCACCAGGGCAATCCTTTCAGAACTTGCATTGCGCTCTAGACAAAACAGAAAAAAAGGTTTCAATGATAAATGTATTGACATGTTATGATATCACCTCCTGGATTGAACAGAGCATCATACCTTTTTGCAGTGTTGCTCCATTTCCAAATAATATCTCCCCGCATGTGGCCACAGCACAGTAATAAGTTCCAGCATCAGAGGAGCTGATGTTCATAGAGTAGCGATGAACACAGCTTTTCTGAGTGTCAGATCTGTTGTCACGTTCATCATGTGCATTTCCATCAGTGTAGATGATGTCTGGGTGAGATTGATCCGATCCAGCTCTGAACCAGTACACACTGTGATCTCCTGGACATGTTTTATTCTCAGAGTCAGAGAGGACTGAACACTGAAGATTCATCAAGTCTCCTGAACGGACTGGACCAGATGGTGAAGGAGACTGAATGACAGTATAGGTTGATGACCTCTGAGGGTTTCCTTTGTAAAAAAATGGTAAAATACAAAGACAATTTTAAAAAGCTTAAAAAGCAATGATTTACAGTATTTCCAATATAAACTTAACTTAGTTCAATGACACTGTAAAACCTTATAAAAGTCTTACCTTTTACTAACAAATATGTCCCACTCCATTCAGTATTAATCCACTCTGAGATTCCACAGTGATACATCCCTTCATCTTCTTGGATTGTCCTCTGAATGGTCAGATTGAAAAAACTGTAATCATGGATTACCTCAAATCTTGATTCAGAAAACTCTAAGGCATACTGAGGTTTTGTAGATTTGTAAAGTGTCACAATCAATTTCAGAGTATCTCCAGCACTCTGCTTGTACCAGTGGAGTACCCTACTGTTCCACTCTTTATTAGGCAGAGCACATGTGAAGATCGCAGGTTCACCAAGATGAGCTGTGGTGACTGGAGTCAGCGTATCTAAATGAGATGAAAACGTGAACATGATATAACAGTGCATGAAGCAAAATGATCCAGTTGGTGTTAAATGAAAAAAATAAAATAAATACTACTTACACCCCTGATGAAGGAGCAGCGTGACCCAAAACAGGATCATCTTGACATTGTCTCTTTGTTAGGAACAATTTTGGTATTTGAGATGAGAGTGAGATGGTCTTGATAGGTTAAGCCTGTCAAATGCCCCTGATTGGTTATCACAGAATATATTCAAACGTAAACTTCCTGTCACATTAGTCCATCCTGAGCTTAGTGAAGCAGCGTACCTCCCCTTTCATAGTAGCCAATACCGAGATTGTTCACTTATGACTTCTTTTGAACACACATGCCTTTCTCTGGGTAATTGTTTGTCCTTGTGCCTGGACTTAAAGTGGCGTTGTCACTGATGGTGCATATGGTACCTGGAGAAATGTCTGAAGTGCGTCACATACTGTATGTCAGAAGAACGATTCACAGGCTGGATCTTACTAAGGCTGTGAAACTGTGTCCTTCAGAAGAACTGATCCAATGATGAGAAAAAAAGCATTATACTTAGCATAGCCAATGGGCATTTTGTTATTTGGCGGCTGTGGCGAAGCGGGTAGGGCGGTCGGCCACTGGAGTGCAGGGTCAGAGGTTCGATCCCCGCCTCCCCGCCACATGTCGAAGTGTCCTTGGGCAAGACATTGAACCCCAAATGGCTCCCGATAGTTAACTTGCACCCTGCATGGTACCTGCTGCTGTCGGTGTATGAATGTATGTGTGATTGGGTGAATGTTTACCAGTGTTGGGAATAACGCCGTTTAAAATAACGGCGTTAGGTAACGCCGTTCTTTTTTCAGTAACGGCGTAATCTAACTAATTACTTTTTCCGTTGTTACAACGCCGTTATCGTTACTGAACGTTAAATGCGGTGCGTTACTAAGAATTGATTGAAAAAACTGTAATGTGTAATCCGAACGCACCCCTGGCTCCATACTACACAAACTGCTAGTAAGGAGACCGGTGGGTTAACAACAAAATAAGCGATTATTATTTCTTATACAGTTTTAAGATGTGTTTTATTCAGTGTGGATGACATTATAACTGTAAGTTAGCGCCGTCACGTCAGTCAGCCGGAGCGCCTGTTAAGTGAAGTTTCTTTTTCTTTCTCTCTCTGTTGTGTGAGCTTGCGCGTTGCCGCAGTAACCACCTATCAATCCACGGTTGAAACGTGCTCTCCCTGAGTTTGTTTGCATCGCCCTTGTGAGTAAGTGCATGGAGTTTCCCAATCTCTATAAATTATAATTTATGCACGTTATTAAACGGCCGCGATTCGCCGGTTGCAACAGCTGTTTAGCGTGTCATCACGAGCCGAATATTGCTGCTGTTATTTTCTTGGGATCTGTATGCTGCTGTGCATGAGGAAATAAACATAGGATAAATCCTTACTCCTCCTCTCATCGTCTCATGCTTCATAGTCTGACGTTTTTGGCCTTAAGTGGTGTTTTAGCCGACACCCCTGAAGTGAATCCAGTGATAGCAGATCAGCACGGTAGGCTACATTCAGCAGTTTCCTCTAGTAGCCTACTTTTGTTGAGAACAAAATAGGCTAGGCCTGCTTGAAGTGCAGGATAAACCTCTGGCTGTCTGTTGATGTGCAATACATAGGCCTATTGAATGTTATGCAGCCTACAAGTAGGCCTACCTGTCTGTTCTACTCATTTCAACTGACTTGTGAAAACTGCTCAGAAAAATCCAAATTTGACAGGCTACAGCAACTTTTTTTTTTTACAGTAGGCTAATGCAAATAGTTACTTTCCCTGGTAACTAGTTACTTCTATTATAAAGTAATTCAGTTACTAACTCAGTTACTTTTTGGAACAAGTAGTAAGTAACTATAACTAATTACTTTTTTAAAGTAACGTTCCCAACACTGATGTTTACAAAACAATGTAAAGCGCTTTCAGTCTGTGAAACACCAGGGAAAAGCACTATATAAGTGGAGTCCATTTACCATTTTTTTTAACTCATCAATTCAAGAATTTTAATATTTCTGTGTTCATCAAAGTGAGCAAAGTCGTAAATCTGACATATTTATATCATAACCTGGTATTTAGAGGCTCCAGTGATGTTGCACGCCACTATTACCAGCAGAAAGGGACAGTATCTGCAACATTAAAGGAGTTATGCTTGTTGAGTCTACAGTCATGCGACTTACATTCAGAACAATAATGTGTTCAGAATGGCTGACTCATGTTCACCATCTTAGTTTCGCTTGTTAGCATGTAAACATTTGCTAGTTAGCACCAGGGCCGGCGGTAGCCAGGGACAAGGGTGCCAAATGTGGGCTGTGCCCACCCAATCAAAATTGAATTGAATTGAATTTTTTTTCAGGTGGAAGTCCAGATCCACTATCGGACAGACCTGTTCATTCGCTGTCCAAGAAAACGTCAAATAAAATTCAGACAATTAATTAATACTAACGAATATACCATTACCATGCATTGCTTCTAATTGTATTATTGGGTGGGCAGCCTGCCTGCAAGTTACCCACCCGCTTATAATGGTCACTGGTCAGCAGAGCCGGCCCGAGTGAAATAAGCGTTTTTTTTATTTTTATTTTTAGTTTGTGTGTTTGATATCAACATCATATTATGTAAATGTAAATTATCATACAATAAAAGGAATACAATGTTTTGGTAGAACAAAACTGCCCTGTTGCCCATGCACTGTGTATAGTCTATAGCCTATTTCTCGTCTGTGGAAAAAAAGAGAGTTCTTCTGCTTCGTTCCTCTCACTGCATTTAAATGAATTCAATATATTACAGAAAAATATGTCCCGTAAAAGAAAAAGAGCACCAAGCCCATCCCAGAGGACCCTGCATAATATTTTATTTCAAATTTACACAGTATTGTCATATGAGAACTTTATGGTCCAAGTGGCTTTTTTCTGTGAAATATTATTGGCTGGATCTGTGTAGCACATTTCAGGTCATTAAGACTTAATGTTTTGTTTATAAAACAGTTTTTTTCTTCTTATGTTGTTTATAGCGCCACCATGTGGTCATGGTGCCTCATATTTATCTGGAGGAGTTGCACACCATATCAGCTATGGAGCCAAATTGAATAGCTCATTCCAGTTTACGGATGATTTGAGCTGTGGAATAAGACAATTTATAAAAAACATGAGCAAACTCAATAAGGATTCAACCTCTGGACACCAGGGATATCTGAGCCTCATATCATAGCCGGAATGTAAACGGTTGGAAAGTGAGAGATCTGACAGAATAAAGAAGCTAACTCATCTCACTGCTGTCAGCTACTGGGCCATATTAATGTGTTTGCCCTAAAGGTTGGTACATGTGTGCACTCCGATTTCTAGGTGTTGCTGGTTTGACTGGGTAGTTGCAATTGATGGCTAGTCTGTGCGAATCATATATCAAGACAACGCTGAATCTCTGCTTCCTAGTTTTCTATAAGCTGAAGAAACTTAAAGCGGCTACGAGTAACATTTAAATATCTTTTAAACAGCCTCATGTTTCCTCTGATAATCATAAATTACCTTTAACAGCAAACGAGACCATCAGTGCAAAGAAAGACGTTTTTAAATAGTTTTATTACTGCTTTTGGTCTGGTCGCACACCCAGTCCGATTTTCGGTTCGCTCGTGCAAGCTCTATGGTCACATATCCGTATTGGTCGCAGATTTCAGTGTGGCGCAGCAACGTGAATTGAGAAGCCCATCCCTCCACGTGAGGGAAGGGGAGCGGGAGCCTTGTTTGATACAGCTATTTGTCGTCATAATGACTGATGACGGGGCTGAACCATCAAAGAAAAAAAAGAAAATGCAATGAAGAAAAGCTAAAAGGGAGAGTGATATAGGCTACGGGGGGACGAGGGCGTTGCCAAGCAACGTGCATACAATTTCACGAGAGCGAAACTAGACTGCAGTGTTTACTCCTAAATGAATGAGCGGTTGGTACTAACACAAAGTTTGCTTTGCTTCACCATCATCAGATAACCATTATCTGAAATAGTCATTATTTACATCAACAACACAAACACATTACCTCATCGTGATCCATACAAACTGCCGTCTATCGTTCATTCGCTTTCTGTGAGGAGTCGGACACTTTCAGCTCCGTGAGAGAGAGTAGTTAGCAATCAGCATTGCAATCAGGTGCGTGTGGCAGTGACTGGCATTAGTTCATGCAGTGTCAAAACCACTCTCACGGAGCCGAAAAGAGTCCTCACACTTTCAACACACGGACATGCACTATATTGCTCCCTTCTCAGTTCACACTCACGCGCCTGGCACGCGCTAGTAAACAGCTTTGCGACAGCGGGCGTCGTAAAAATACTACCGCTTTTGTCCAAAGGGGACGCCAACGTGCCATGTTACTCGTAGTGGCTTTAATGACCTAGGTCGCAGTGAACATCAATTAATGGAGGTTGCGTCACCATGAACTAACTGAGATCCCGTTTGATCAAGTTATTTTTTTGGCATTTTTTTAATTTATTAGATTGAGACAGAGGTCGATTGGAAACACTGAAGAGAGGGATGAAAAACTTGCAGCAAAGGCCCACGGGAAGGAACCACCACCGCTGCGACAAAGATTTGGCCTAAACGGTATGCCCCTCCTGATTGTGGCCAAAATGACCATTAAAAACAGGAGTAAAAGTGAAGTGATGTGCCATCCAATTCCAAAAGATAACTTCCTGTGAGGAGTCTTTTAACCACCGCTTTGCACACAAGATTTACGTCAAGTCCAAAATACAGTTACTTGTGATCCAGCTAATTATACGATCATAACTAAGAAACTATGATTACCTAAATCATGTTGTACGTCGCCCCAGAACACATTCTCTGCCATCTTTAAGGGGCAACAGGCTCATCAGTTTGAGTCTAAGGTTTAATAAAGCAAATATTATGTATATTTTTTTAACACATGAAAGAAAAGGTATCACACAGTTAAATCAGTGGTTATCTGACACAATGCTGTTTAGTGTGTATTTGTTAATAACATAGACCATTAGATATACTGATTGTAGACACAGGAGAGGTACCAACTGTAACATTTAATTTCACACAAAAGCCCTGCAGTGCATACTTTCACGTACTTTGCGTCTTGCTTTGTACTTTCACACAAGCAGGGACAGATAAACTTGCATGTATCCAAATGTGTAGATTTCCTTTTTAATTCAATTAGTAAAAATGACTAGGAGAAGGTACGTAAACTTACGTACGTATTTCTACTTGTATTATTAGTCCAGAGAGCCTCTTGAAAGTGTGCAAGCCTGTGTCTGGAGACGGGAAACTGAGAGGCTGCATAAGTAAAATGAGAATAACTGAGACTGAGACTTTGTGACACACACACACACACACACACACACACATAAACACATACAGTTAACTTCAAATGAATAAAGTAAACAGATTATAAGGAAGTTTATTTTATTAGCATAGGAAACAACACATTTGGTATTGTTTTGCATTGAATTGATCCATAGACTTAAAACTGCATAATACAAGATACAGAAAAGTAACTCTTCTCACTTCTCTTGCTATAGGTATTCTCGAAAAAGCCAACTTGGGGTCATGTACTGTATATCATAAGCTTTCTTTGGAAATACACAGCCACACACACACACACAGCGCCACACACACACACGCACGCACACACACACACACACACACACACACACACACACACACGCACACACACACACACACACACACACACACAATACAAATAAAAATAAATGTCATGGATAAAAGTACCTAATTAAAATGGAATACCCTTTTCTAAATTAACAGGACTAAAATATGCTGACCAAGTTTTGCACACAGTTTGGTGATAAAAATATTATTTGGTCTGTTAATCTATCACAAAAGCCCTGACATCAGAGTAGATCGTCTCTTCCTTTGCTGATGCATTTCTCCTCCCTGCTTTGCCAGCTTTCCTCCTGCTGAAGCCCGGTGTGGAATATACCAAAGAGTCCTCATTTTTCTGGAAATTAAGTGTTAACGTTGAAAATAAGGGAGCTGATTTTCATGCATGTGCATGTGTAAAGATAAAAATTGCGTATTGGTCGCAGATTTCAGTGTGGCGCAGCAACGTGATTTGAGAAGCCTATCCCTCCAGGTGTGGGAAGGTGAGCGGGAGCCTTGTTTGATACAGTTATTTGTCGTCATAATGACTGATAACGGGGCTGAACCATCAAAGAAAAAAAAGAAAATGCAATGAAGAAAAGCTAAAAGGGAGAGTGATATAGGCCACGGGGGGGGGACGAGGGCGTTGCCAAGCAACGTGCATACAATTTCACGAGAGCGAAACTAGACTACTCCTAAATGAATGAGCGGTTGGTACTAACACAAAGTTTGCTTTGCTTCACCATCATCAGATAACCATTATCTGAAATAGTCATTATTTACAACAATATAAACACCTCATCGTGATCCATACTAACTGCCGTCTATCGTTCATTCGCTTTCTGTGAGGAGTCGGACACGATATCTTTCAGCTCCGTGAGAGAGAGTAGTTAGGTGACACAGCTGCAATCAGGTGCGTGTGGCAGTGACTGGCATTAGTTCATGCAGTGTCAAAACCACTCTCACGGAGCCGAAAAGAGTCCTCACACTTTCAACACACGGACATGCACTATGTTGCTCCCTTCTCAGTTCACACTCACGCGCGTGGCACGAGCTATAAAACAGCTTTGCGACAGCGGGCCTCGTAAAAATACTACCGCTTTTGTCCAAAGAGAACGCCAACGTGCTATGTTACTCGTAGTGGCTTTAACGCAATGAAAGAATCCAGTTATTTATTTCTCTTTTTAAACTTTCTTTTCAAACTGATTTTTTAATTTCTTGATTTATTGAAGACATTAATTAATGTATTTTTAAATAATGTACTTATTTACTGTTATATGTTGTTTTTGTAACTCCTTCATAATGAAGATTTATTGATTTCATTTGTAAATTAGTTTAATGACTCCTCTCTTTATTGCCCATTAGAATATCAAATTCTAAATACATTTTAATTGTCTTTTAATACATTCATTGTAAAATTCTTACTTTTTTTTGTAGAATAAGATAATTAGATTAGATTGATGAAATCCTAATGAGTATTTCTGTGGCTATTTTGGTTCTCCATTGACACGACAAGTGTGATAGGAAATGCCTTTTTATCAATATATTTGTTGTTTTTTTCTTTTAAGAAGAAGAACAATTTAAAAAAACAATACAAATATAAAAACAATACTGACATACAAAAACAAATAAAATACAAAGTACACCCAAAAGAAATTAATCGATAAGGAATTAAAATTAAAATAAGTTATAAAATAGTCACATTTACGAAAGAAGGAAATGCCTTTTGATGGTATATTCAGTGATAACCAATCAGATGCATTTGATGGACTGTCCAATCATCTGTCATCTCCGTCATCTGTCATTTGTCACTGAAATACCAACAAGTCTCGCAGTGAAAGACAGTGTCAAAATGATCCTGTTATGGGTTACACTCTTTCTCCTTCATCAAGGACGTAAGTGCTATTTAATTTAACTGAATATTTAATTATTTAGGTGTTTGCATGCAGACTAGATGTATGGTGTTTAATGTGATTATCTGTTTGGTCCAAACATGTTAACATTATAGACAAATAGTAATTTATTGTTTCATGTGTTCATTTAATACAGATACATTGGTTCCAGTGACCACAGTTAATCTTGGTGAACCTGCAACCTTCACATGTGCTCTGCCTAAAAAAGATTCAGGCAGAAGAGAACTCTTCTGGTATAAACAGAGCGCTGGGGATAATCTGAAATTGATTGTGAAACTCTACAAAACTACACAAGAAACTCTGTATGCTAAAGAGTTTTTTAAATCAAAATATGAGGTTAACCAAGAAAATAGTTTTTGGAATCTGACCATTCTGAGGACAATCCAAAAAGATGAAGGAATGTATCATTGTGCAATTGTTGAAGTCTGGACTGAGAATATTTTGAGAGGGACATATTTGTCAATAAAAGGTAACATTGCAATCTTTTCCTCCCAATGTTTCAGAATTGATTTTTTTTTAACGTAACTGTGATTATTGTGATAATGTTTATGAATATAAGCTTGACTTATTGTAATGTTGTAGATTCGAATAGCCTCTATTTCAGGTTTGCTGAGCAAATAGAATCTAAAGGTTAAGGTCAGATCCCTGTAAGGACATGTGTTTGACTTGGTATGAAACGATCTGTCTATTTGTAGATATGATACACTTGATACCCCCCACACATGAGAATATAAGACACTGTTCTCTAACTAGCAACGAGAGTGCCATTGCGGCCTCCAGCCCGCTGCTATCATGCTCACTCATGAAATCCTCTGTATGTCTGATGGAATCTCCTTCTGAATAAACCTGATCACTGATGATAAGTCCAGTCTACTACCTCTCGTCTTTGTCAAGCCATGGGGAACAATTCGGCTACCACATTTGGCGTCACGAACAGGATATAACAGGAACATTGATGATGAGACTACCTGTACACTTCGGGACACATCTGGTGGATTGAGATCAGATGGACTGTTGCTGTTGAAAAGTGTTTGTCTGTTCCAGTATCTAAAAGTAACTGAGAACTGCGATGGGAGATAAGGTGTACTCGGCTGATAGTGCTCTGTGTCAAGGTCAAGGGCACGGCATGATTGTCCGGTCTGGGGACTTCACGGAGGCTCCGTTATGGCCAGGTATCCACGTAGTTCCACTGTTATAGCAAAGAACCGTGTGCACGTTTTATTGACTAAGACTTTGGGAAAAAGGCTGGACTGGATTCGAGCTTGTTAAGTCGCTCTGTGCTTTATGTACGCTGAGGGAAAAGATTGGAGACCAACGTCTGTCATCAAGAACTCAGACTGCTCGGGTTACTGCCCCCGCGCTGTCGCAAGTGCATTCCGTGGTCATGGCTGATAATGGAGATGGCCACACGCATGCCAACCGCATACCATCTTGGACTTTCCTGGGCGGCTGGCCACGTCTGGCGGAGTCTGCCAGCTATGTAATGGAGGACCCTCTTCTGTGCCAGAGTTGGATGGACTACATCCCCCATGATCATGGCTAAAAATATCTGAACTTGAGACTCTTGAGATTCGGCTGCAGAGGGCTCTCGCACCCTATTCTCTATTTATCATCGTTCAGTGTTTAAGCAGTTGCTTTGTTGGTTCCATTCTTTTGTAGTTTACTGCAGTAATGCTTTCATCTATGCATTGTATTCTACTTCACTCATAAAGAGTGTTTCTGTGTTTTGTTGGAGGTTTCTGTTCAAATATGTTTGGTTACATCTTGTTTTGGTAGAATTATTTAATTCTAAATGGAGGAATGTTGTAGATTCGAATAGCCTCTATTTCAGGTTTGCTGAGCAAATAGAATCTAAAGGTTAAGGTCAGATCCCTGTAAGGACATGTGTTTGACTTGGTATGAAACGATCTGTCTATTTGTAGATATGATACACTTGATACCCCCCACACATGAGAATATAAGACACTGTTCTCTAACTAGCAACGAGAGTGCCATTGCGGCCTCCAGCCCGCTGCTATCATGCTCACTCATGAAATCCTCTGTATGTCTGATGGAATCTCCTTCTGAATAAACCTGATCACTGATGATAAGTCCAGTCTACTACCTCTCGTCTTTGTCAAGCCATGGGGAACAATTCGGCTACCACAGTAACAAAGATAAAAAAAAGATTAGTCAGTGTAGAGTGTATCGACAAATATTCTCATCGAAATGTCAAGTTAGTTATATTTATCTGTTTTGTCAATATGGAGGTTTCTCCCAGGTCTGCACACGTCTGTTACCATTTCTGCAGATGATAATTAAATCCTTATACGTTGCAGTCTAAACATAGACATTTACGACTTTGTTTTTTGTACAAAGGACACAATCAGAGGACATCAAACTATACTGTAATTCAGTCTCCTTCACCATCTGGTCCAGTCCGTCCAGGAGACTTGATGACTCTTCAGAGTTCAGTCCTCTCTGACTCTGAGAATAAAACATGTCCAGGAGATCACAGTGTGTACTGGTTCAGAGCTGGATCAGATCAATCTCACCCAGACATCATCTACACTGATGGAAATACACATGATGAATATGACAAGAGATCTGACACTCAGAAAAGCTGTGTTTATCACTTCTCTAAGAACGTCAGCTCAACTGATGCTGGGACTTATTACTGTGCTGTGGCAATGTGCGGGGAGATATTATTTGGAAAAGGATCAACATTGCAAATAGGTATGATTCTGTATTTGGTCCTGGAGGTAATAACATGCCAATCACATTATCATTGATACCGTTTTTTCTGTGTTGTCTAGAGCGCAAAGCAAGTTCTGAATGGATTGCCCTGGTGATAGCAGTAGTCTTCTTGGTCATTTCTATGATTGGAAATATAGTTTTCATCTGTTACCTGAGACCAAGTGCAGTATGTGCGAAATGTAAAGGTAAGAAACATTATCTAAATAATTTTCCCTAACTTCTTTAAAATCTCAGTTAAAAACTCACTCATGTCAGAAGGCCATTTTATTTAATACTTTTATTTCAATGAATGTCTTGTTTGTTTGTTTTTACGTTATTAACGCACTTTGTCCATAATAACTTATAATTAATTTCTTTCCTATGTTTTACTTGGATTTTTTGTATACATTTTGAATCTGCTCTTTGAAGCACTTTGTAATCTTGTTTTGAAAAGTGCTATACAAATAAAGATCATTACTGTTATTATTACTCTGATAGTTGTACTTGAAAAGTGGTGAGTAGAATTCTGTTATTTTGTATAATAATAAACTAAAGTCAATATATTTAGGACTCTATATTGCTGTTTAATCCCCCCACATTGAACTTTAACACAATGACAAAAATCAAGGATAATTTCCAATTTAAAAAAAAACAATCTTGGTTAAATCAACTAAGGGCCCTTGTTGAACAATCAGACTACACGATTCTCCTGTTTTTATTCATTGTTAGGGGTGGAAAGGGCCTCTTCAGAAGCAAAACATAAGAACTCGAACCAGGACACCACAACAGTCCATGATATTGTAAGTAATGATACCCAATCAAATGCGTTCTTATGTCACTTGCTTAATTCCAAATAACACCATGTAACAACGTGACTATGAGTCTTTTGTTGCTTCACAGTCTGAAGGTGGAGAGGATCTGAACTATGCTGCGTTGCATTTCTCTGGAGGGAAACCTACAAGAGGAAGGAGGAAGAAAGAGTTGAAGACCGAAGAAAGTCTTTACTCTCAAGTTAAATGCTCAATGTGAATGTGTATCTATGAAAACCTGTGTGTTGGTTTAGTCCTGACCTCTAAATAATTTAATGAGGAATTCTTCTAAATTGAATAAGAATGACATTAATTTCATGTTCCATGTTTTACCGTACATTGATCCTTGCATTACAGTTTGAATTTGGTTGTTGCTCTTTTGTTTCAGAAATATCTTCTAATACTTGCTGAATTTATGAAAAAGAATATACAAACACAACTTTAAAAGGTCTTTAAAAGGCCAACAACCTACCTATAACATTTAATTGAAACCACAACCGCATCTCTACATTTATTTTATTGGTTAAAACACAAATCTGAGAGCACAGTGCAGCACAACCGGTCTTCTCAGGGATTAGGGGTTACTGTGTTCTAATCAAATAATAACCTCCATGGGACAAATTCAATGTCTTTCAAAGTCCATCCAAAGCTGTCAGTGCTGTTTGCTGCTTTCACAAGTTAGAGACTTAATTTGAAATATTTTTCTAATCACTGACCGCTGTAATTCTGACACCACACATGTATTTGTGATTTGAGACAGATACATAGAGACTGCCCTTTTGAATTAATGGTAATAGCTGTATTTATATAGTGCTTTTATCCAAAATGCTTCACAAGGTTTTTTGGCGCTTTCTAAATGTCCTGCCAATCACACCAGTGGCTTCAAGCTTACGCATAGGGTTCTGGCCTGATCAAAGGGAGTGATTTGAAGTATCAGTGTCTTACTCAATGATAAAGTGCAAACCGTACATTCAGTGGTCGGCACACTCTACTTCCTGAGTCAAAACCACCACAACCATGTTGCTTGTAGTTTCAATTTAGAAATCAATTGGGCCTCAGTACCATAGTCAGTCACACTGAACAAAGGAGGAGGTCTTAGGCCCTCATATAAGCAGGGGGATGACTGTAGTGCATGTTAAACACAGATGCAATTCAAAGTATTTTATGATTCAATTAGCTGTGGAATGACGTTTCAGACATTAAGCAACAAAAACCAACCAATGAACTAATAGTGCAATAGAGGAACCATTAAATAAATATAACTTTTTAAAGTTGAACAATCTAGATTCTCAGCATGTTTCATCCTTCTTCTCTCAACATACTGTAATCACTGTGTGAAGCCTTAATTATGGAACATCATTCTTCCTACATTGAGAAATAACTCATGAACTCCTGAACCAATTCTGGACAGGTATATTCAATACATTCTCGTGTTGAGAAGCTTTGTTGTTTGGCGTATTTTTTCGGGCGACATCTGTAACATCTGAGAAGGCTGACATCATAGCGTTCCCAACTATGCTCGCTAGATGACTGATACTCCATATTCCTCTCGATCAAAACAACATACTCCATCCCCACCCCTTGTTTTACTTATACTTTTCTGTGATGATATGATCTGTATGGTGCTTTTCTGTATTGTCTGCAAATATGTCCCAGAAATATGTACCAAAGAAAAAAATGTAATTTATTTTGAATTCTTACAGCTCCTATCTTGATAAATTATTATAAAAGAACACAAGATAAAGCCTCACTGGACTTTTATTTGCAGGACTAAGGTGGTTTAGAATAAGTGCTGACACAGCCTCTGCAAACTAATTAGTTCTACGCTTTAGTAGCCCGAAGAAATTAAGTTAACTTTGTCAATCAGCTGTTTGGTGCTGTGAAGGAAGCATACTACAATACATTCTGTAAATCAGAACTTTCTGCTAAAAATAGATTGCGCTCAGTACATGTACGAATAAATCATTAATACAGACTCTTTACAGGGAATCTACTGTACTATTTCACCATTGTCACTGACTGGATCAGTGGCTTTGGGCAGTGTTAGCTCCCCTCACTGGTAACAAGGGGCACTGTGTAACATTCAGCAGGAGTAAGTCTGTCACTTCCTTGTTAAGGCTATTAAAAGACAGCAAATGCCACAAAGCAATCCTAATCTGATAACAATGTCAAAAATAATAGGCTGCTGACCAATAATCTTATGCAGAGCACAGTCGCTGCCAGTATACCACCAAACAATCAGCGGAAAGATTAAACCCTTTGTTGAGCCGAGGGGAAGTAGTGTTGATTTTCTGTGGTTTTGCTTTTGCATGCAATCTCTATCATATACAGTTTAGTCATAAGATCCATTATTGATGTGAAAATATTGATCATAGCAGCTTTTAATAAGGATGTAGAGTAATAGATCTGTGGGACTGGTGTACTTTTTAAACTCCATCCAGTACAATAGAGGAGCAGTCTTGCAGTATATATGAGCCAGCCAATCCAGATGTTTCACACTGCTAATATTGGCCTGCTTCCTCGACCTGTAGCAAAACAAATTAGAAGGAAGAGCATGGCAGACAGATAGTGAGGCAGCAGTTACACTATCGGACTAAACCTGCTAAATAACTTGTCAGGGGTGCGAAAGGCAGGAGCCATCACTGATCGTTCACCTACAAGAAATGTTTATTCAACTGACCTGTATGTTTTGAGTTGATGAGGGATAATTAGCTTTTTACAGTGCAAAAACCCCTGCACAATAACACTTAAAGTGACACAGATGGCTGAAAGGGTCCAAACCTCAGGCAAATTAGTCAGACTGATATGGTCTGTGATTGTGATCACATCAGGGTCAACATATTGATGCCACAGTTAAATAGGTGTGGACAAGTAGCAAATGTAACATGTCATTTTAAATAAAAGCCCTGAAGTGTATACTTTCACTATGTATCCGGCTTTGTACATTCACACACAAACAGAGATAAACACACATTCACCTCTGACAACCAAATGATGCATGGAAACATTAGCAGTGTTGTGGTTGGGTTTCAAACTAAGGTGTCAACACAAAGAGGCCTTTTCTTCTTTTCTCAGTCTCCGTTTGAGCCCCAGGAAGCTGGGCTTGACGGCTGTTTTACCTGATTTTATAAAGCAAGTAGAAAACCAAGTTAAGAGTACGGGAGCAATGACACAACTACAAGTCACGCTTTATCATGACAGTCGAAAGTTGGAGGAGCTAAGCATCACTGGTCCCAGCCAGGTCTTTCTGTCAAAAGCAAGAACTTGAACTCATTTCTTAAGCTAACTTTGCTTGATGACAATCTGCAAGAAGTTTTATCATTGATAAAGTGTGTTCCAATGGGCATCACTTTGTGCAATGATGGAATGACAGCCTCTCCAAATTAATCGCTAATGAATCAACACGTGTACATGTAAATTCAAACAAAATATGAACTGATATAAGTATGAAGATCCCAGATGACTGTACCTGTGGTTACATCTTTGAAAAAACTATTTATGAACATACATTGTTCTCTGAATTATCACACTGACTAGCAATATAAATTAAATCAATAACGTGAAGTTGTTTCACAAGAATAAGCCAGCTGTCTTGTAGCTCTTCTCGTACTACATATCCTGGTGAGGCCCATATATTCAGATCTGGTTGGTCTAAGGGCAGAGACACAGCCCACCACAGCCTCTGTCTGCCAGTGTAGCTGCTGCATGTGGCTTTGCTTGTTGGTCAGACAGACATGTTCTGTGAAACCACAAGGACACATGTGTTTACTGAATTGAGGTCTTCCCCTTCATTTGAAAAAAATAAATAAATCTAGTTTAACTTTGCCTACAAAATGACATCATCCCTGAATGTTTCTTGTGAGTCACATCTCTATCTTTAGTTGTGGGAAGTTGTGAGGAACAGATAAATAGATGTTTGCTGTCAAAACCATGGACGGTCTCTCTCTCTTTGAATCTCATTGTGCACATGGCAATAATGTTAAGTAAAGCCACAACAGACATCAAGACTTGCTACATGCAGGTGTTAAGTAGTAACATGGTTAACTTGAATACTGTTGGACAGGGACATACCCCAATTGAAAAATTAAGCCTTGACCTTTTGTCCCTGACTGGCCCACCAAATCCCCCCATTGATAAACCACAGCAAAAAATTAAACAAAGAATGATTTCATTACAAAAGCAAAGAAACTGAAAATGGTGCTAGTTAAAATTAAGTAAACTGTTTTTATTTACGTATACATGTTTTCAACAAGTTTGTCGAGGAAGGACAAAGGAAACACATTTACACAAAAAATCATATTCATTGAGTACATTACTTTTTTCATTGCATTGAAACATCCATGAAGGACAAGTGAACAGCATTAAAACTTCATCTAGGACAAAAGCAATTGATCCTCCTCCACACTCTTTCATAAAGCTAGGTTGATCCCTAGTATAATAAGCAAATTCAAAGAAAAAAATCACTAAATATTAGCCAATATATACGGTGATATAGGATAAGCAATGCCATTGGACATCAACTAAAGCCATAAAACTCTTGAATAATGATATTTCTGCATCATGATAATCCATGCCGTTTTATACCACAACAGGATAAAAGAAAGTCATACAATGTTCCAAACAATTTTAAAAAATCGATTGTCAGAATGATACATACAACATTGTTAAGGTTATCCCGATGATAAAAAAGAAGATGCCATTTAATTAGCAAAACCAGTGATTGTTAATCTATCACAAAATAGCCCTGACATCAGAGTAGTGTGTCTCTCCTTCTGCTGTTGTAACATTCCTTCTCTCTGCTCTTGGGTTTTTCCTCTTGGCAAAGGTTGGGGCAGAATAAACCAGTAAGTCCTCATCTCCCTGCGGAAATACATAGGACAATTGTGAGATATGTGCCAATATTTCTATCTAATTACAAAGAGCGCATAGTGAGAGAAAAATATGTAATTACTTTTTTCTTGTCATCTTTTCTTTGAATTTCTTACCTGCTGAATTTGCCGCTCACCAATGGCGGGTGTAGCATTTGTCTGCAGAGCAATAGAAGCTGCACAATAAATAAAAAATGCTGTTGGTTAAATTGTAGAAATCAGTAATGTACTGTTACTTAATAATGCAAATGTAGCTATTGGAAAATACAGTTTGATAGATTGATTAGAAACCTAAATTACCATTCCACCAACTGCGTGAGTTTTTCTTGATGGTATAAATCAGGAAGGCTATAACAATTAGGCATACCAATGAAGCCAAATCATCCAGTTGACATGAAAATTCTTAAATAAATAAATAATTCAAATAGTACTCACATCCCTGATGAAGAAGCAGCGTGACCCAAAACAGGATCATCTTGACATTGTCTCTTTGTTAGGAACAATTTTGATATTTGAGATGAGAGTGAGATGGTCTTGATAGGTTAAGCCTGTCAAATGCGTCTGATTGGTTATCACAGAATATATTCAAAAGTAAACTTCCTGTCACATAGTCCATTCTGAGCTTAGTGAAGCAGCGTACCTCCCCTTTCATGGTAGCCAATGCCGAGATTGTTCACTTTGACTTCTTTTGAACACACATGCCTCTTTCTGGGCAATTGTTTGTCCTTGTGCCTGGACTTAAAGTGGCGTTGTCACTGCTGGTGAGTATGGTATCTCGAGAAATGTCTGAAGTGCGTCTCATATGTCAGAGGAACGATTCACAGCCTGGATCTTTCAAAGCCTGTGAAACTGTGTCCTTCAGAAGAACTGATCCAATAAGGAGATGCATTAGCATTATACTTAGCAGAGCTAATGGGCATTTTGTTATTTTTTTCTCAGCAATTCGAGGATTTAAACATTTCTGTGTTCATCAAAGTGAGCAAAGTCGTAAATATGCCATATTTATATCATAACCTGGTATTTACAGGCTGCAGTGATGTTGCACGTGACTGTCCCCATCAGAAAGTGACAGTATCTGCAACATTAAAGGACAGAGTTATGCCAGTTGAGTCTACAGGCATGCGACCTGCACTCAGAACGCTAATGTGTTCAGAATGGAAATGCTGACACATGTTCACCATCTTAACTAAAAAGACACACTACTCTCGCCATAATGGCCACTTCAGACTTGAGGCAATTGACAATGTACCTGATAATACATTTTCGATAGAAGGCGAGCGGATAAAGATGGATGCGGGAGCATTCTACAGGCGGAGCAACAAGCAGCCACACTGACGTGAAACTGTCAAGTCTGTGCTTGTCTTGCAGACAAGCGCTGGCACAGCCTGGCAGAGGTGAAAAGTTTTTTAAACGCGACATTCATCATATGCTGATATTCCACATTCTCCTGAATGTACGTAGGCTACCCACAAAAACCTTTATTGCTTTCTCTTGTAGTACAGTAGCTACATGATTGACACAGCTGAAGCTATTCCCTGTTCAATTCAGGTAGCCTATAACCTACTGACTGGAAAAAAGTTTGAATAGTAGTTGATATATACGGCAGGGATACGGTAGTAAACAGAAGCCTTAATTTTTAATAAATTTTTTAGGGGGCTAACAGTTGAGCAACGGTACTTTCAATGTTCAAATACATTCACACACATAAGCACCAGAGGGTGGCGGGTAGTTCTGCTGTAGGCAGATGGAAAAGTAAACTCCTTTAGCACATAGGCCTATATGGAGAAACGTCAACTGACTCTCATCCTATCCCATACCACACGTTCCATTAATGTTCTGTCACCAGAACTGTTTTTTTGCATTACAGTAACTCAATGGGAACTTTGCACATTCACCTGCTCACCTGCACTCCATTCTCTCATCATCCAGACAAAATGTATACACCAGACTCATTCTTTAGTTCCAGGCCAGTTGTTGTCAGGATGGTTGTTACCTGTTCCTCTGCGAAACTAGTCGTGCCTTTACCTGTAACTCTATTAAGTGGACAGCATAACATAGATAAGTTATTCTGTCCTACTGAGCACCTTGCTTGGCTTATAACATATTACTGTATCCCTTCTTACTATCAGTGTACATTTCTACCTTTAGAAATGTTAAGATTTTCTGTTTGGGCGTGTGGACATATTGCCTGGCATTAGGCTTTCTTGTACTTTTCGTGTTCAGGGAACTTCACATTACTTACATAGTTCACTTCTAAGCATTTGGTCCCGATGTGACACTTACTTAGAAAAGCTCTTTTCAAATATGGCATCGTCCTCTTGGCCCTTGCTCGTCATGACAACACATTGTAAAGGCTGTTGGTGGCTTGGATTTCCTGAGTTGTTTACAAACAGTAGTTTTCCTAACATGCTGGTCTACCTGTGTCATTCAACTTCCTCTTATGCTGAGAAAAGCCTAAACAAAGGGCTGTCACATCTGAAAGTGTGATAGGTGTTTTCCACTGCAGGAACTTAAGGACCTGTAACCTGGCGCTTCCCATACATGAACATGTTTGAACTTGAAAGGATGCAGTTCTAGCTTCTGTCTTCCACTTCCATTGTGTTTTACAAACCAGAAGATATTGGATGCACATGTATGTACTGTATAAGCAACACTAGGACAAACGTTTCAGTATTTGGACAGAAAGGAATAATAACTTTGGCTAATATTTATTTTCTTTCATGTACACATTTTTCAACAGTTTCATTAAAGTAATGGGTTTAATTTTTTTGCAGGTTCAGCAACTTCCATTAGTATCCAGCTGCAGCCCCAGAGACAAACACCCTGGCGTGACAACAACACCCAGGCATGACGGAAGTACTGTGGTGTGACGGACGTTACCTGTAGATTTTATTTTTGACACAATAAACTTCTAAGTTGTAAACAACGTCAAACAGTAAACAACGTCAAACAGTAACAAGACCGCAGACCGATACTAAGTTTGTGTTATTTATATTGTTTTGGCGATTAAGCTCAGGCATCACAGCAAAGTGGTTAGGATTAGGGCAAGGGGACAGGGAGTTTAGAATATAGATAGAACATTAGATTAGCCACGGCTCGGCTGACGGAACACCGCGGCGGCCATCTTGAGTACGTCACGTCAAACAATAAAAAGACCGCAGACCGATAGGCTACTAAATTTGTGTTATTTATATTGTTTTGAAGATTAGGTTCAGGCATCATAGCTGGGTGGTTAGGGCAAATGAGTGACATAGCAGACATGTTATGGAAGCTAAATAGTCAAAAATCACATCCGTCACACCACAGTACTTCCGTCATGCCTGGGTGTTGTTGTCACACCAGGGTGTTTGTCTCCGGGGCTGCAGCTGGACTCTACTCGCAACTTAAGACCCCACACAAAAAATGAAATGGCATACATGCAATCGCATGACAGGCGACCTTAACTAACAAAATAAATTATGAAAAATATTAACAAAATGTATAATATCACAATCGCCAATCACGTAAAAGCATGGATTTGTCTTCTTTAGTTGTTTTCTTAAATGTACATTTCATTCAGATTTTGAGTGATTATTATTATAAGATCCATCGAACAAGCAATAATGATAAAAACAAATACAAATAATAATGACAAAAAATTACATATATTCTTGGTTCAATCATGCAGGCATAATCACAACACATGACAGCTGTCTCTCTGTTAATGCTTTTAATAACATTACTGCAACATTATTTTAACATGACAATTTGTCATTCATTCTTCATGGGGACAGCACTTCACTGACTCGTGCCAGAGTACAAACACTCCTCTGCTAACTCCCTGCTCTGCACCCATCTTTGAGCTTTTCTTGAGGGGAAATCTAGCGCTACATAGTTTATTGCTGCCTCTTCACCATCCTGCAAAAAGAATCGGGATAGTTAGAGGTTAGGGCTGTAATTCTGCCAGCAATTAATATTGGATTCTTTAATTCAAATATACAACATGAAAGGCTAAGGTATATTATGTGCTGCAAATGATCCAAATATTGTTTGATATTGTAACAAAATTATTGAAGCAGTTTAAGCAGTTTTAAAAGCAGACAGAAATTAGCCGCCATGATGCATAACAGCAGAAGCCATTAAGCTGTCAATCCTAATGCAGTTTAATGTTGTTAGTGATGCAGCATTGCAGGCAGCTTACAATGATGGAGATCTGTTTCACAACTATAAATAATTTTAGCTTTTGGTAAAGCTTTCAGAAAGACTGTGGTCTTGGTTTAATACCGAAAAAGGCTGCAGTGACATGTTTTTGTTAGCATTTGACTGAAACCACAAAGTTATAACCTCAATCAAAGCAGTTGCCTAAACCAAACCACAGATTGGACCAGAGCCGGCCCAAGCCTTCAGGGGGCCCTAAGCGAAATATGATTAGGGGGCCCCTCTCCGATGTTAGCGCTGCTGAAACTATAGATCTTTGTTAAATATCATTCACACACCCAGTGTTTTCCGCTAGTGCCTCCACTGTGCAGCTGTGCGAAAATATTAGACAACCAAGATTCAGACCTCCTAGGGGGGTCCGGGGGTATGCCCCCCCGTGAGATTTTTTTAACCTTTTTAAAGTGAAATGCATGAATCTGGTGCGCAATTTCAGAGGAAATTTAAGAGGATAAATCTGAGAAATTTTGTGTGAACAAATAATTTGGAGACACTGGGTCAGACGAATTAGAAGCTACTGAAGAAGGACACATGGATTTTCCATAAAAATATTAATATAAAATAAAATATTATGGAGGGTCCTCTGGGTTGGGCTTGGAGCTCTTTTTCTTTTACGGGACATATTTTCTGTAATATAGTGAATGCATTTAAATGCAGTGTGAGGAACGAAGCAGAAGAACTCTGTTGTCCTGCTACTGTATCTTTTTTTCCACAGACAAGGCTGAAATAGGCTATAGACTATACACAGTGCATGGGCAACTGAGGACAGCCCCATTTCCAATTGTTTTTAAATAAACTCAATACACACTGCGCATGGATGTGAACGTGACATGATCAGATAATTTCGGATTTCCTCCCAGATGAACTGATTACATTTTTAGGCTATTAATTATCTAGACCAAAACATTTTATTCCTTTTTTGTATGATAACTCACATTTGCATAATATGATGTTAATATCAAACACACAAACTAAAAAAAAAAAATTTTTTTTTTTTTTTAGGGGGCCCCCCAGGCAGTCGGGGGCCCTAAGCGGCCGCTTAGTTCGCTTATGCCTCGGGCCGGCTCTGGATTGGACTCACAACATCAACTCCTGTCTGTGGAGTCATAGTCCTGCAGGGCAGAAATATGTCTCACTGTGTATGTCTAGCACATTCTCATTTTCTTGATTTTTATATTACGCTAAAAAGAGGGGTCACCAATTTAAACTGTTTCCTCTGACTGCCGGTCTCTCACCAGCACCAGCCATCATGCTCCTTTAAGGGGATTTGCTGCTTCTCAGCCAAAATTAATGTGAACTGCCTATGGTTTGCCATGTTCTATGTCTTCTTATCCTAAAAACCAACATTCACTTTGACTTTGCCATCCATGATGCCATGTTTCCAGTGTGCCATAACCATATATATTAACATTACCGATTATAGTCACGCTTTAGATGATAATTAAATCATATTCACCGCATACTCAGCTGATCTGTCATGTTCCCCATGATTGGAAGCAGTCACCTCTCCTATTAATGAAAGCAAGACAATAAAGAGATAAAGATAAATAAAAAAGTGTATTAGTATATTTAATAACACACCAATACAGACACGCACACGATTGACCTACCTTTACAATGTTCACAGATTGGCTTTTGATTTCTGGAGACACATAAAACAGCATTCAGAATCAAACAGAAGGCCAGCAGTATTCCAAGCAGAATGACAGATGGCAGCAGTTCTTGCCCTGGAATTTAAAAAAATGTGTACTTAGCAAATATAAAAAATAGTAGTTGCTCAAATGCATTACTGCTCATTACTTTACCTATTCTGTCATTTAGGTATTCTGACCTGTTTGCTTTACCACACAGACATAATTTATAAAGTTCTTTCTGTCCATCATCACCAGGGGCGTAGCACCAAATTCAGGGCCCCTATACAAAAAGTCCTGATGGGCCCCCTGAAAAGCGGTCTTACAATACACATGTCTCTCTGAGCCAGACAACTCCACAATATTTCATCTGATGAATGACCAAATCATTACTTTTACCGGTGTTTCCCCCATAATATGTCTTAGTTAAGGTGGTCACTGGGCAGGGTCACAGGAGGCGCGGCGCTAAGCGCCGCAGCGAAAATTTTGGGGGTATTTTGCTCAAAGATGCCAATGCGCACTATAGAAATAAACAACTGTTTATTTGAATACAGAGGTGCAATTTTGTTTGCTATGTGCAAGTATAATTTTACAGACAGTACAAAACACAATTAAAGAAAACTTCTACTGTTTTTGTGCAATACTATGCAGACACACTAAATACAAATAATAGACCATACACTTGTGTAGGCACATCAAGTGCAAATTAAACTTTTTAAAGTTCCTTTATGGATGGGGGGCTGTGAGTATTGTGGACAATAGGCCCACTGTGATGCGATAGCCTTTCATTAATTAATGGTTATTATTAGCCTACTTGCTTGATTTCTTTTTAAATACAGGTTGTTTTGGAACATGTCTTTCCCAATTTAAAACATAAAAATAAAGCAGCATTGAAAATTCATAAAATAGGACTTCCGGGTTACAGAGCATGGGGTAGGCACGATCGCTCTATAGCTCCCACAGAATATTTCAGACCTAACTGATTAAACCCTATTCTCGTCGATTTTTTTTGTGCTTGTGTTGCCGGTAACACTGATACTGTTTTGGAGAAATGCCTAGAAGCAAGAAAAACGCAAAAAGAGATTCGGCAGAGTCAGATATGTCCTCGGACAGCGTGGTTAGCATGGACGTTGGTGCTAGCTCAGTGGCTTCCATTCCGGGTCTGCTTGAACAGCACAGAGCAGCGATAGCTGCCGAGTTTAAATCAGCTTTCGCCAGCATGGACGCTAAACTGGACAGCATCCAGGCCGTGGTCTCAAGCCAGGGGAAACGTATAACCGATCTCGAGGATAATGCAGAAACTGTTTGCGGACGCCTGGAGCAACTTGAGGCTACGTGCTCCTCACTGCAGGAAGATAATACGCTGTTGAAAGCTAAACTGTCGGATTTGGAAGGGAGGAGCAGGAGACAGAACGTTCGTATCGTGGGTTTACCAGAATCACTGGAGGGTGCGCGCCCCACTGCCTTTTTCTCTGAGCTCCTCGTTGAGGTGTTTGGTGGTCAAGTACTCCCTTCTCCCCCGGAGCTGGACAGGGCTCACCGCACTCTGGCACCCAAACCGGGCCCGCATGAGAGGCCGAGATCCGTCGTTATCCGCTTTCACCGATACCAGACTAAAGACCTGATCATGACGGAGGCACGTAAACAGGGCGAGCTGGAGTACCACGGCCACAAGCTCCGGTTCTACGAGGACTACAGCGGAGGTCGTGAAGCAGCGGGCTGAATACAAACGGGTCATGGCTGAGCTTTATCAGCGCGGTCTCCGCCCCTCTCTCCTCTTCCCTGCGAGGCTTCGCATTACTCTCCAGAGCGGCGAGAGAAAGTGGCTGCGGTCTGTCTCTGAAGCATCTAACTACTTATCTACACTGGGTGTGAGTCCGTAGTAAATACGATTGCCTGCTGTGAGTATACAATGTGGACAAATGCTCTTTTCATATCCCCAGCCAAACTCTCAGACTGATGGTACTATACGCAATTGTATTTTTATTTTTAATGAGTAAAGTAGCTGGGTGAACGTGACATTTTTGTTGCTTGTCATTTTGACGTATTGTCTAGCTCACTCGCTTTTTTTATTTTTTATTTTGTATCTCTATTTCAAAACGGCTAGATAAGCGTGTCTGTTCTTTATTTTTTCTTTATTTTTTTGCCATTTGGACAGATTGTCTAACTCACGCCTTGTTCTTTTTTTTGTATTTCGAATTTGTTGGTTGAGCACGGTATGCTTGTTTAGTGTGTTGTCATTTTGACAGTTTGCTAGATTGTTCATAGTGTTACTAGCAGTTATGGGGTGAATTGTACAAGACTTATGTGGGAAGCTAGCATAGGCTAGAAAGTTAAGGCTTGGAATGTTTGTTGTGAGACTAGTAAGGGTCTTTCGGGGTTTGCTGTTGAGAGCAATATATGGGGTGGGTTCTGGGTGGGATGGGGTGGTGTCAACTGGGGGTTTAGCTGATGGGTTATCACCTGTTGTGTTTTCAGTTATCTGTGTTTTCCTTTTTTTTGTGTTTTTTTTCCTCTGTATTTTGCTACTCTTTTTGTTATCGGAGCAACTCTTTTTACTCTCACTATAACTGAGCTAGATGAAGGGCAATCTTAATTTAATTAGTTGGAATGTCAAGGGGCTTAATCACCAAGTGAAAAGGGGTAAGGTCTTAACCCACCTAAAACGGCTCAGGGCTGGAATAGTTTTCCTTCAAGAAACCCACTTACACGACTCTGACCATGGGCGACTAAGTAAATGCTGGCGTGGACAATTTTTTCATTCTAATTTCAGGGCTAAGGCCAGGGGCACAGCTATCCTTATTGATAGTAATATTCCTTTTGAGTCCTCAAACATTATATCAGACAAAAATGGACGTTTTATTATTGTTTCAGGCAAACTTCACAATAAGTCAGTCATCTTGGCCAACGTCTACGCGCCTAACGTCGATGATGTAGAATTCTTTAAGAGATTTTTTTCTCAACTCCCCGATCTCAATTCCCATTCTCTTATTCTTGGTGGGGATTTTAATTGTTATCTAGATCCAGTCTTAGATCGCTCGTCCCCCAAACCTGCCACTCTTAACAGATCTGCAGGTTATATCAAATCATTTCTTGCTGATTATAGCCTTTCTGATCCATACAGGTTTTTATACCCCACAGGAAGAGAATATTCATTCTTTTCACATGTCCACCACACTTACACCCGAATTGATTATTTTTTTGTTGATAATTCATTGATGTCAGACCTAAAGTCATGTAGTTATGAAAGTATTGTGATCTCAGATCACGCTCCTCTGCTCCTTCAACTGGCTTTCTCTGACGTTGAGTATACTAGAAGGCAGTGGAGACTGGATCCATTGTTGCTCACAGATGCGAGTTTTCTTTCACACATCTCTACACATATTAAAACTTTTTTGAGTATAAATAGAACACCAGATGTGTCTAATGCAACAATTTGGGAAGCCCTGAAAGCCTATTTGAGAGGTGAAATTATATCATTTGCAGCATACAAAAATAAGTGTACAAAACAGAAACAAACTGAAATAGCTGATCAGATTCTGAACATAGACAGACTATATGCTACCTCACCTTCATCTGAACTTTACAAAGAACGTTTAAAACTTCAGACAGAATTCAACCTTCTTTCCTCTCGTCAGGTTGCTGACCAGTTGCTTAGGAGCAGAAGTACTTTTTACGAGCATGTTTACAAAATTGGCAAACTCCTGGCCAATCAACTGCGCGGATTTAGAGCAAAGCAACTCATCCCTGGAATACGGACAGACAGTGGGTGTACAACATCAGATCAGAAATTGATAAACGAAAAGTTCAAAACATTCTATTCAAATTTGTATAGTTCTGATTGTACAGTAGACGCAGCGGTGATGGACACCTTTTTCAGTAACCTAAACATGCCTTCCCTTTCTCAAGATCTGAGACATAGCCTTGAGGCACCTATTACTCAGAGGGAAATTATTGCAGCAATAACATCTATGCAATCAGGCAAATCTCCGGGTCCAGACGGACTTCCATCTGACTTTTTTAAGAAATTTTCAGCCGAATTATCGCCTTTTTTATGTTTAGTATTCTCAGACTCATTTGACTCAGGTAAACTCCCGCCTTCGTTCTACCAGGCCTGTATTTCCCTGTTGTTAAAAAAGGATAAAGATCCTCTAGATTGTGCATCATACCGACCAATTTCACTATTAAATACGGATGTGAAGATACTTGCTAAAATTCTCGCCCACAGATTGGAGGATGTTCTCCCCTCTATTATATCCCCCGACCAAACTGGGTTTATAAAGGGACGCCAATCATTTTATAACATCCGCCGGCTAATGAACATTTTATATTCCCCCAGAAATATTGAATCAGAATGCCTTGCTTCTATGGATGCTGAAAAAGCATTTGATAGAGTAGAATGGAATTATTTGTTTTTCACCCTTGAGAAATTCGGTCTGGGTCCCGTTTTCACTTCTTGGGTTAAATTGTTATATGCATGCCCTTCTGCCTCAGTATTAACAAACAGCCGTTACTCAAGTAGTTTTGATCTGCATCGTGGGACCCGGCAGGGTTGTCCTTTGAGCCCACTCCTTTTTGCTATTGCAATCGAACCACTTGCGATTGCCATTCGCGGTAACAAACAGATTCAGGGGATATGGAGAGGAGGAATTGAACATAAGGTATCATTATACGCCGATGACTTACTTTTGTTTGTCGCCAAGCCAGCCACCTCTTTACCGGAGGCACTTTCTGTGTTGGAGGTCTTTAGTCAGTTTTCTGGCTATAAACTTAACCTGAGTAAGAGCGAACTCTTTCCGATTAATAAAGAAGCTCTTAAACTTGATTATACAGCTCTCCCACTCAAAGTGGTGACAGACCATCTGAGTTACCTTGGGGTATGTTTCACCAGAAATTTTAAAAACCTATTTAAATCGAACTTCCTCAAATTATTGGATCAGGCGAAGCAAATATTATCGAAGTGGTCTCCTCTGGCTTTCTCTCTCATAGGTAGAATAAATTCAATTAAAATGACATTACTCCCAAAGTTCCTATATCTATTCCAATGTCTCCCCATCTTTCTCCCCAAATCATTTTTTCAGGCCCTTGACTCATTAATGATAAATTATATTTGGAATGGTAAACACCCTCGGTTAAGGAAAGCATTTCTTCAAAGACCAAAACAAACAGGCGGAATGGCCCTCCCTAATTTCCAATACTATTACTGGGCTGCTAATATCCGTTCTTTAGTGTATTGGGTGCATTTTCACCTTGACGACTCAGCCCCAGTCTGGGTAACAATGGAGTCCAGCGCTGTTAGCCCATTGTCTCTATCTGCCCTCTTAAGCGCCGCACTTCCACTCTCTTCGGCTATTCCCAACAGTAATCCCGTGATTAAGCACTCCCTTCGAATTTGGACCCAATTTAGGAAGAATTTTGGAATGCAGAATTTTTCACTTTTCAGCCCAATTGCAGCTAATCATTTGTTTACTCCCTCGACGGTGGATGGTGCATTCAAGATCTGGCATAAAAAAGGCTTAAAATGCATTGGTGATTTATTTATTAATGATCTATTTGCTAGTTTTTCCCAATTGACAAAACATTTTGGTATCGAAAAGACAAATTTTTTCCGATTTCTGCAAATCAGGCATTTTACACAGAAGTTAATTCCCCAATTCCCTTATAAACCGCCAGCCAATCATGTCGATTTGTTTCTTTCTGTAAACCCCACATTAAAAGGCTCAATTTCTGTGTTTTTCAACCTTATTTCAAAGTTGCATAGCCCCTCATTAGCAGCTATAAAAACCCTGTGGGAGCAGGACCTAGGTTCTGCCTTCACAGATCACATGTGGGATTCAGTCCTGGATCGAATACACTCTACCTCCATGTGCGCCCGACATGCTCTTGTGCAATTTAAAGTAGTACATCGTATCCACATATCTAAAACTAAATTAGCTCGTATGTTCCCCGATGTAGACCCGACCTGTGATAGCTGTAAGAGCGCACCGGCATCACTCTTTCACATGTACTGGTTGTGTCCCACTTTGACTGGGTTCTGGACATCAGTTTTTAAAACAATTTCTGAAGTACTTCAGCATCAAATTGAGCCGAACCCTTTCACTGCAATTTTTGGCATCGCCCCCAATTCAGGCTTGCCTAAAGTGAAGCTAAAGGTACTGGCCTTCACCTCTTTACTTGCTCGTAGGGCTATTTTACTTAAATGGAAAGATCCTGCTCCTCCTTCCCACTCACATTGGATTAGAGACATTATGTCATGTATGAATCTGGAAAAAATTCGTTGCACTACCCAGGGATCTGAGACTAAATTTCATAAAATATGGCGCCCCTTCCTAGATTATTTTAACAAACCGACCACATTAATTGAAGAGTAGCTACCCCCTCCCCTTTTTTATTTGATTCAATTTTATTTCTTTTTTTTTCTTTCATATTGATTGTTTGTTTTTGTTTCTTGTGGTGTGTGTTTTGTGTTGTTGGGTATGAGGGTGGGATGTGGGTGGGGTGTGTTCGGGAGAAAAAGGGGAAAAAAATGTTGTACTTGATGTGCTACAATTTTGTTGTTATTAACATTTAATAAAAAAACCTTTGAAAGAAAATTCATAAAATAAATCTTGTTGGCCTACACTAGCATGCTGTTCTACAAATAACTCAATAGTTGAAATAATAAATACAATGTGTTTTCCCCTTAAAATGTCGAAATGCATTTCAAAGACAGTAACAGTGTGGCACTTCTTTAAACTTACTGAAACTTGCAGGGGCCATCACTCTCATGTATTCATCAGACTTTTCTTTGCGCTGTCTGAGCTGATAGATAGGTTGTGTTGCCACAGTGATGTGGAGTCTTAAACTGTCCTAGCTTTGCCAGCACTTATTTCTGTACAGCTAAATATCCCCATAGAAACATCGCTGCGTTTATTTTCGCCACCAGTTCAATTCAATGTCGGCTTGCTCCTGCTTACTCTCCCGCATACATGGCTTAGTCATGCGCAGGCCCCTGATCTCCTTGCAAGGGTCAGGGGCCTATCACGAGCCAGTCAATTATTTCTTTTTTTGGAATGGCATTGTTCAGGGCCTTCAAAGATCGGGGCCACACATTTAGCTTGATAGAAAAAAAAAAAAAAAAATTATGGGCCCCCCTCTGCCTTGGGCCCCCCCACGACTGTATCACTTTTCTACCCAGTCCGTCGGCCCTGATCATCACACGAGAACATTTCGTCAAGACGCTTAATTTTATCTATACTCCATCCCATGAAAAGGAAGTTGGAGGGATAATGAAATGTCAGCCATTTCAGGTAAAGTCTTCCACAGGGTTGGAAAAACAAAACAGCATTACATGGACAATGTAATGCGATCTAATACAACCTTTACAAAACGTATCGAGCCTAAGATGTGTGAAAAACTTCTTATGATTTAACACCATGAAGTCTGTGATTGGTAGCATTTTTGCTTTTGGATTGTTTTCCAACGCAGAACCAGGGAAAGAGAAAAAATCAAAGTGAACTTGTTTATTATTTGGATTTAAGGGATACATTCATGAATGAAAAAAACTCACAACTTTATTACAAAAAAAACATGAATATTCTCTGATATTATAAAGTTATAAAATTAAGTTTTGGATTGTTTATTTCTGGAGCCAATTCACCCCAATGTCTCTTCAAAGGCAAGAATCCTATTGTGATTTGTTTATACCAAATAGAAACGAGCGGTCTGTTGCCTTAATTTACATGGCGTAAAAACTGTCCAACAAGCCTTGCTCCCTGTGTCCAACGTGTTTACTTTGTCTTTTTCTCAACACTGTACTGTTTAGCCAACGATTCATATCTAATATAGATGGATTTTGGTGTAAATAAGACTTTGAAACTTACTTGGCTCCACTCTAGTTCCGTCTCCAAACAGGATCTCTCCACATGTGACCACAGCACAGTAGTAAGTCCCAGCATCAGAGGAGTTTCTTATAGTTTTGGACAGACTATAGACACAGCTCCTTCCATCAGTGCTTTTCCTATCAGTGTAAATAACACCTGGAAGAGATTCTACTGATCCAGCTCTGAACCAGTACACACTGTGTAAATCTGGACACTGCTCTCTGGTTTCTTCATACTTAAAGAGAAGTGAGCACTGTAGAGTCACTGAGCCGCCCAGTTGGACTGATGCTGTCTCCGGACTTTGTTTCACTTTTTCAGACTTCTGCTGATTTTTATGATCTGTGTGATTTACAAAAAAGGCAAAAATGAACTAATGGAATGTTTTTGGCCTGATCTGTGTGAATTACAAAAAATACAGCAATTAACTAATGGATTGTTTGTGGTTTAACAAAAACAAAGAGACTGAATTGAAAATACCTTACCATTCACAGTCAAAAGTGTGCCATTGGAAACTTTCATCGTATATGCTGATCCATCTTGACAGAAGTATGTTGCTTCATCTTCTTTGCTCACATTTGTGATGTTTAGATGATACAGGTTATTCCCTTTGGTGACTGTAAATCTTGAGTTGGCAAATTCTCCTTGAAGTGTAACTGTTTCAAAAGTTCCTGATGCAACCATTTGGACCATATATCCAAACTTCAGCTTATACAAGTAAAACAACCCGGCTCGATCCATGGAGACTGGACACATTATAGTCACATTATCACCACGTCCAGCCACAGTCATAGAGATCTGGTGAGGAATGGCATTGATCTGAGCTGAAGAAAAGATACAATCAATACCATTTACTAGACAACAGAACAATATCAGTTAAATGTGGGAAATTTCTCTAAAATGTTATATGGCTTTATATGCTTCGGATATTTTTCACAAACTATCGTGAAGTAGACAAGAAATGCACTCACACAATGTACTTAGAAGAATCAAAGCAGCCAGTCTTCCGATCATCTTGTTGAGGGTCTTTCTTCTTTCTTGCACAACTGATGCCTTCCCACTCAGATGGAAGCTTTAGTCACAAGGTGAACAAAGTTTACCAAGTGAAAATCACAGTCATTGGTTGAAACAGAGAAAATGCACTTCCTGCTATATTTCCTAAGCCAGTGACCTATTTTCAGTTAATCTGATCTGTAGACTAGTTTATCATTTGAAAGCAAGTCACAAAAATGTAACAAAATAATCATGACTGGAAAAAGTGAATTGTATTCATTATTATAAGTAGGAAAACAGTTGGATAATAATGCATAAATACAGATACAACTTTATTGTTTAACTATGTTTGTCCCATTTGTTGTGATATACCCTCACAGTGATGAGCTTGAAAAATCATCTAGATGTTTTATTATTTCATTGTATTACTCAAATTTATGCAAAAAATTAAATGGATATAAAGTTACAGATGATAATAAGGAATATAATGTTAAATTATGTTATGCTATGTATATAAGCTCAATTAATACAAAAGAATAAGAGGAAAAGCTCTCACATGGTATTTACAACTGTTGTTATATGTAGGGGAGAGTGGCCTAAGTTATGCCAGTGGGGAAGTTGTGCCACCCCTTGTTTCCAGAAAACTGTGGAAGAAATTGGAAATGTGACCACATATTTAAGAAGAGCCATCCATTTGACTCATCCTGTAAACAAGGGAGACACAAGGAATAAGATATAAGCACATTTAAGCTAAAAAAAACTGTGTTTTGCCTTTCAAAGTAAAATTTCCATGATCAAGGTTTTTTGATTATTGTGTCTGAACAATTATAGACGAGCTTGAAAACATTTGACACATGTTTTAGTGCTTTAGTATGCTACACTTTGTGTCTATTGTTGAGATAGGCAGGAATATTGCAACTTTTCATTGTACATATCTTGTTCTTAGGAGAATGTGAAATGTATATTTCTTGTTTTCGTAGGGAAAAGTATGATATTTTTAATAAGACAGGCAAGGTAACAAGTGACCTTTAATATTAAGGTAGAATCACTACAAGTGTTGTATTCAAGTTTTTATCCTGAAATATATACATAATTGTGAATTCATAAGGCCTCTCTGAAAAGGCATGCCTGGGCTTGTCCTGGGACAGGTCAGGGGTGAGAGAGACAAGGGGGGCAGTGGGTCCTTGAGCTGGACACACACACCCTCATCTTTACCCCCACCCTCTCTCCTCCTAATACACACACCCACTCTCTCTGTCTTCAGACTATTTAAGGCCAGGGTTTTGAGCAAGAATGTCTGAGGGTTTTTGGGGAAGTCTTGACTGTTCCACTTTTTTGTTCTTTTAGCATGGACGAAATACTTAGAAGAAAAACTCGAAAGAAAAACTGAATCTTTTTGAGTGCAAAATACTTAGAAAAATTGAGGGCAGTTATTTTTTCTTTTTAAGAAGGGGAAGAAGCTCTGAGCCAATTCTTCTTTTTTTTTGAGAAGTTTGGTAAGGGAACATTTGGGTTACTAATAAGAATTAATTGATGAACCATGCATAAAACACATAAGTTAAGTCTTATACTTCTCTACATATATTAATCACATTAATGGGAGTGTAGGTACTTATTTTCCTTCCTTTCATTTTATTTTTTTTTTTTTTCTATATTGTGAACGTATAATCTTTTTATATTGGTTAAATAAAATTTCTTGAAAACGTTATAAATCTTTGGCCTGCATTTTTAGTTTAGTGTTGGGAACAAGGACCTAATTAGGGTTTTCCTTTAAAGAGATCGCGGCGCCTCTGAGGTAAGCAATTCAAACCTACACTACGGCTACACTACTGATAACAAAGAATACACATCCCATAAACACCCTCCTTGAATTAGGAGGGATTTGCATTTATCTATTGGCCTAGCTCATCCAGGTGTATGAACTTAGTGAGGACTTAACGGTAGTCTTTTGAAGCCAGGGGTAAATGTGAGGTATTCATCCACCAGAATAATTAAAAACCTATTATCTAATCTCCTCCTTTCTAAAAACGTATCTAGGATAAAAGGTCTGAAAACTGGATTTAACCTAGGATAAAATTAGAAGTGACAATTGTAAGGGTCATTAGGGGATCAACACAGGGGGAGATCTGGAGATAGGCAGGGGTCAAAAGGGTCACATGCTTTAAAACCAGAGCCTTTAAGGTAATATATGGTGTGAAGGTTTTTTGGTGAAAAGTAAAACCTTTTGAAAAATTGTGTAAATCGGCTTTTGGTCTTTTTTTGCCATATAAAAGTGCAGGGGTTGATGAACACATAAACTTTATAGTGGAACAGGTTTATTCAAGGAACAAATAAACTTGGCGGGCTATATTTACATGAAAACATCCTGATATTAATTTAGGGGTGTTTAATCTGGTGAAGGGATACCGGCTATATTCATTACTATATAGTTAGCACGATGTCAGCCCTAAACTGCTGCATCATGCTTATTATCCAAATTTCTGGGGTTGGGTTGATTTGTGCCAAAGGGCCTAAGTGAGTTATAAGTAAGTAAGTAAGTAAGTAAAATGTATTTATAAAAGCACATTTATGACAGTTTGCACTGTCCAAAGTGCTGTACATTGCATTCAGCAGGTAAACAATGAAGGTAAAATAACAATAACAAAAATAAAAGACATAAAGCCCATACATCCACAAATATAAACAAAGATCGTAGTGCAGAGGTAAGATAGTTAATGGGGAGGAAAAGCCAGGATGTACATATGGGTTTTGAGCCTTGATTTAAAGGCAGAAATGGAGGGGGAATCACATTTGTCAGGTGGCAGTTGGTTCCACAAGCACAGAGCAGCTAGTGCAAAGTACATTTCTAAAAGTGGTGCCTGTGGCATGGCTGTATACGCTGGTCACCAAAAAGAAAGTGATCTTCTACAGTAGCTCAGAAGAGACTGACATCTCCATTCCACTTACAGTTTTTTTTACTGCTGAACCACAGTGGGCACAACTGGAACAACAAGTGCAAAACTCTAACAACAGTATGCAGAGCAGCGGTTCATTAGGACCAAACTGTAGCTCGTTTTTCATTGCTTGAACATAATTTTCAAAACTCTACACACCTATCTCATGGCTTAACCACAGCCTGCACAACACTGTGGATTTCCAGCACTTTTTTCAAATGCTAACACACTGCTGCCACAACTGTAAACCACACATTCAAAACAGAATGAATGCCTTTCAAACACTGCGGATTGCAATTTCAATTGAAACACTAAGATGTCTTGTTTTAGACTTGTTAGTGAACATATATACAGTATAAAGGGAAAGCTCAAAAAAATAATATTTTTTGGAAATGGACCAAGGAAGACAAGTTGTTGGAGGTAGAAGAGTGGCAGTGAGAGTGTGGATGTGTGGAGGAAGACCTAGAAGACATAGAGCTGTAATGTCTGATGAAATACAGTAAGGGCAACACTGATAGACCCTGTTGTGAATCATGGTCTTGCATTGAGAGAGGCAGGATTGAGAGTGCAACCCAATCTGCAAAAATCTAAAGTTGCGTAATACGAATTTTCCAGCAAACAAACAGCGTAGAGTTGCATCCTTGCAGTAAATGACAACATTACAGGAATTGATTTCTGTATTACAATTATAGAATATTTACACAGATAAATACTACATTTGGAAATGTTTTCAATAAAATATACAAAATGTGTATCTATTGAAGCAAACTTCTGATTTTCATTTCTTTTTGTTTTCCTAAAAAAACTGGTATGTTATAAAATAAACAATTTCATGTGAAATAATTTCACCCTTTCATCAAAGAAAATATTATGTAATTTGTGTGAAATAATTTGAATTATTCAAACTGTAAAGATTAAAAGTTTGTAATTTGTGTATTGGGGTTTGATGCTAGTGTTTGTACTCTGAGCAGGTTTTGAGTGACAGTGTGTGTTATCTCAATGAGGCTGGTTCATAGTGTTTGCTGCACTGAACCTGTTTTGCAGGTGAAGTGAGCTGTTCAGCTCCAATGACTGTTGGTAGTGCAGACTGTAGTTAGAGTTTTGCACATTGAGCTACAGTTGTGCCCACTGTGGTTTAGCGCTAAAAAAAACTGTAGCAACACCACTGATGAGAGTTCAGATGGCCAGAAAGATGATGATGGTGACTTTGTCATTGTGAGCTTTGCAGGTAAAACCACCTAGATCTGCTAGGCCTTGTTTAAGAAAATTGACCTTCAGTCTTTGTCAAATATTTACTTTATTTACTTTAAATAAACCTTAAATAAGTGATTGTCTAATCATGGATTTGTCTTGCATTACAGTTTACGAGATATATATCAATGGCACAATTTACCCCATGGTATTATCTCTTGTGGCACAACTTACACCACACCGGTGTGGCAAGTTTGTGCCACAAGACAACTTTTTTTCCGAAAGCTATATTTCTTAAACAGTTTATTCCAGATCTAAAGTTTTTATTGCCAGGGATGCACAACATCCTGAAATATATGTACATATTTGAGTTGGAGACTTTACTGTCAAGGCCACACTTTAAAATCACTTTGAGTAAAAAGTGGCACAACTTAGGCCACTCTCCCCTATTAGGAAACCTAGTAACAATGTGGAAAATGTGACAAAACATTCACTACAGTAAATTTAACACATTATTATTATACTTCTTCTGCCCTATGGAATATTCTTAAGTATTCTGTACTGAGTCACTGACCTATGCTACCCTGTTTGGAAAGGAAAATGCTAATTTGTCTCCGTATGTGTAAAGTAGTCATTTAATGGCGTCATATTTTATTTTGTATGGTTATTTATGTTGATCTGTGTTAAATGTCTGTTTTATTATAATATAAGAGAAGTCAAATCATTTTTGAAAAAATGGGATAGATTTAGTCGCAGGTTTCTCGAGCAATGTATTTCTTTGAGATAGAAGCTGGTGAACTTGTTAAAGAGCCGCTAGTGGGCTATAAATGTCAACCCTTGTGGTAGCAAAGTCTGTCACTTCACATAAAGGACATAGTGTGTCGTAACATCCTACACTTCATCCCTCTTTGTGCGAGTACTCCGAATGATCTGAAGGAGTTGCATTTTCAAAGCGTGATTTCTCACGGACTTTTCAACAACAAACAATTGTAAGAAAAAAGCAGGACCAGCTCTCAAGACATATTGTTAAAAACACAATATAAGACACTGTTTTGGTAGCCAAGTACTTGTCACTGTCCTTATAAAATTAATGAATAAAACTGCCACTGTGCTGGGAACTATGTTACACTTAATCTTCCTGTATTCATGTTTACGTTTTTTAGAGCAACTCAAACGCTCCATCACACGTTCATGTCCTTGAACTACTCAATCAGAGGAAAGTAAATGTATGCAATGTAGTCGACTCAGGAACTAAGAGGGGGGGCGAAAAACTGCCTACATGTTACATAAATAGAGCTCGGCTGAAGTTAGCCATGTCAATCTTGCTTTGCAAATACCAATAACAAATGCCACTGATTTCCCCAGTAAATTGTATTGACTAGATACAGTAAATGCCTCATACGGTGTTCATAGCTAACTGCTGAGTGAAATGCCCAGTGAACCCAAAACTTTTCCCATTAACAATGACTTTGTACAAAACTGTTTATATGCAATATAGGTATTTTAAGTTCTTATCGGCCCTGTACTTATTTCAAATATCATTATCATTATTTTAATTGCAGAAAGACCAAGAAAACAACAGGGCACTAGTTTAAAGGGATTTCTATTAATGTAAAATAAATGCACATTGTCACAACAGCACCTTATGTAAAACCTGGCATATTTCATCCTGCCTTGAGTGAGAAATCCCAATAAGAAGTCATGGGTAAATAAGCAAATTCCTAAAAATCCATTAAAATACTGAAGAAAGCAGTAATATTACTTGCATTTAATTACTTATTTTTGATGGAAACACAACACAAACACAAGAGTTCAGAAATGCTAACAACAGATATTTCACATGTAACTGCTCCCAACTTGTTGTTTAAAAAAATCAAAACAGGTTTCACTTCTTCAGTTTCAAAGCACTGTGGTATTTGCACGTCAATGCCTGACAACAAGCAAAGCCACACACGGCCGTTGACTGTGGCTGGCCATTTCTCTGCTTCTGACGGACCAGCTTGCGTGTTTACCCGGAATGTACTTGACTTGAGACAACAACAGGATATGTAGAAAGGGTACATGTAGCTCCACATGCTTCATTTAGCAAAGATGGTTTACCTGATGGTTGTTGAGTTCCCTCCCACTCGTTGAGTTCATCAATGTTAAAAAACAAATGAGTGACCAGTCAACCGCATGCAATCGCAATTTTACCTTAAATAATAGATCATTTTATAACCTTTGATATATTATTTAAAATAAATCATTTGAACAATTTTCAATTTCACAAAACCTTTCATGGTACACTTTAGGAGACATATGCAGTTCAACTATGTAGTTTTGCTCATATATAAAATGTCCTTTTATTTAATTATTATTCTTTAACATTATTTCAAACAGATTAAGCTGACGTGTGCATAATTGGTGACATATGGATTTTGCTGCCTTTGAACTGTGTAAGGCTAGCTATTGTCCCCTATTTCCAATCATTGGGCTAAGATAAGCAAAGAGGCTGCTTTTTTTATTTGTGCAAGCTGCTTTTGTAAAAAAAAATAAAAGTGGTTTATATTCCAACTGCCTAATTGAAAAAAAATACTTTATAAATAGCTGTCCTGCTGCACTGAAACCCCAAGCTAAACAAGAAATAAAAATAGCCTCTGTGAACTGACACCTCATTCTGACCACACAACCGCACCGCTGCAAGATGTTCCATTTGTTATAGGTTAGGTATTGTCAGTGTGCCTGTCAAAGCATCAGCCTACGAATCTCAAGTAAAAAGTCAAATGAATACATTATTGTATCTATTCGACCAACCTTAGTCATATAAACAATAGAAGCATAGCAGATCAGTGAACACCGGACATGAAATGATGTTAAAGCAGTTCATTCCCCCTTCCTTTCTTTCAAACACACTTTAGAGAGAGACAGGAAGTCAAAGTACACGTCAAATTCTCAGAAATAATGTGTCAGAATGTGTCATGAAGCCCACCGATTCCCCCAAACTTGTTTCTTCATAAACTGAACACTAACTCGCTTATCATTGAGTTTCATTATGAATACTAGTATGTCTTGTGTTGGTGCTTAGGGTCAGCTATTAGGGAACACACATTGAGAATGTGTAAAGTGACTTTTCATGCTTAATTTCCATGTTAAAAGTAATACAACAACAATGGCTGCTATAATTGGCATGTCACCTTTAGTCGAACATACACATTGGATTTCATATTATTCTGAATTGAAGCAGTTGTGTAGATGCGTTAGTAGGCCTGCCATTTTATCATCTGGTAATAAATACTCTTGTGCCAGCTGGTGAAACAGTATTCTCTTGATTTCCTGTAGACATTAATATCGTTTTCTCTCATTGTTTTTATGAGACAGTGTTTATTACACCTACACTTGCACTTCTGTATTCCTCAAAGGGAATATCAAGGTTAGCTCATTGCCTTCTCTGTGAACCTGTTGGATGTCACATGTCCTACCTTTAGATAGACTGAAGTGTGTGGAGATGCGCTGCCCTCTGCTGGGTTTGGACAGTACTGCAGTGATGAATGTACAGTCATTCCTCGAGGTGTTTGAAAAGTATAGGCTTGTGATAGGCAGTGAAAAGAATGCCTCTGTTAAAATATATATTTTAACATTTATTTGACAGACAGAAGTACCGTAGATAGTGACAGAGTGGAAATGGGTAAAGAGAGGGGGATGACATGCAGCAAGAGTTGGATTCGAACCCGCAACCACTGCGACAAGGACTGAGCCCATATGAGCCTCTGGCAAATGCCCACCCACTATGACAGTTTTGTTGCTTCTACGTTTCAAACCGATTTTTCGCTTTGTGGCTCTTTGTTTACCTTTTGTCAGGTTTTACCTTTTTACTGTATTTTATCTCAAATTTTCAGTAAATAGAAGTAGGCCTAGATCTCAAATGCAGATACTGTTTTATTATGTGTATTATGATTTTTTGTTGCTGTTTTTGTGAAAAAAAGAATAAATTTAAAAAAAAGACATGAGACATGAGACAAACAATTTTTGGGATTTGTTTTTAATGAACCAGAAAATATCACTCATTTGATACCAAAAAAACTGTTACAACATGAAAAAAGTTGTGCTATATTTTCACCATAAGGAATGTGCAAGTAGTGGGAATGGATGTGAGATTGTACTAGAACATGAAAGTCAATGGAAATATTGCCACCACATCCTAATCTGACTGCTGGTCATCGAAAGCACATCATTACAATAGCCTACTCCTGCTTTGGGAATACTGTTTTTTCATTTGTAGTTGTGCAACATCATACTGTGTTTGTGGCAAAGTCTTATAAATAGCCCCTACTGAGTTTGAAGGGCTTAATTCCAAAATTAAATTCAACATACAAACTCAAACACAAAGATTGCTGAATCACTCACCAATACTAAACCCAATGTTTAGAGCTCTCTTTTACTTACTGTTTATAAATAAGCACTGTGTTAGAGGATCAATTCCTCTATGTCATTGGCAAGTGATTAACAGTAGGAAGTAGGTTAAAACATTTTGGAATTAAAACCTTCTCGTTAGCTTTAGTTCTGCACAGGTGCAACATTTCACAGAATGTTTACATTGCTTTTATATTCCTTGTCTCCGTTCTCTTCTGGGATCACTTATTAAACCTGCAGTGTGTAGAATTTTGGGTTTTATTTCCTAGCAGATTTTGTAGAAAGTAATTATAATATCCATAAGTACGTTTAATTTACTGCATAATAGCTGAACATTTTTTTTTAATTATTATTTTTTCCCTTAGAAAGGGTCTCATATATGTCCATATTTCTGCATATTTTGGACCAAGGCCTAGTGCCGCCATCTTGAAAGTGTCATAGTTGGAATGTCATCAGGTGCATTGTTTAAAATTTAGAATTGTTCTTGTCCTTGAAGGCCACTGTAGCTTCTGTTATTATTCTAAAGGGTTGGGGTTACCCAGGGAGCGTTGCATTCTAGAACTTTCTAGAACTTTCTTGATGATGTCATATTACACACTGCACCTTTAACACGTCATATTTTATTTGCTGAACCCATTCCTATCATTTCTATAAGCTAAGCTAAGCTAACCAGCTGCAGCGTCACATTCAAACATACAAATGTTACCAATCTTCTCTGCAAGAAAGTGAATAGGCATAGTTGTCAAAATGTCAACTAATCATTTTAGTTCACTCTCCTCCTCTTCTCTTTCCATGGATTGCTCCTCACAAATGTGCTATTCCTTCTTGAATATTCTTTGATTTTATCTTTGTAAAAACACGTTCAGCTCGTGAAAATCGAGAGCCACTGCCTCTCAGGTTGAGACAACATCTATCTTTCAGTCAACAATCAATTCAATTTAACGAAACATCACAAGCTCATTCACTGTTTTCACCATCTTTTCTTGCTTTTAGAAAAAAAATAAGTAGAAAACTGCGGCATTAAAAAAACATGCCAGCATCTTCCCAAAACATCCTTTGTGCCTTGAAACCTGAACATAAAGCTAACAATATATATATTAAAGAAAACAAAATACATCATACAAACACACATATTCACTCACATTACACTTTAACAATCTCTGGTTAAGGGTAAATTGACGAAAGAAAAAAGAAAACTATAGCTGGTCGTGTGGCCTAAAACATATGACAATGAATTGTTCTGTTGCGATTGGCTTAACTAAGTTGATTACAATTATAATTTTTTTTGTGTACCAGAGAAGTATAAGACAAACACTCATTTTAAAAGATAAAAACATACAACCCTTGTCTTTTAAATCATAACAAAATATATCACAAATAAATTAAAAGCATCAATATATTACATAAATTAACACTTTGTCATCACAATCAACCCCAAATTAATTTGAGCATCAGGTACATTCACAATAATCCCCTTGTTTGGTTTCAAGAGTCATACTATTGACTATTTTTAATCTCCAAGCCAAAATAGGGAGGTTTATTTTAAAAAGTTAATTAAATCTTACTACTTCCAAAGGATTAAAAAGTTTAAAAAAACATAACCTGACTGAAACCAAAATCAATAGTTTTTTTTAACCTTATTTCATGAGAAAGGCGACATCTCACAAACATCACTAAAAAATTGGCAGTAGACATTATTTTTTAAATATTGTTTTGTACTCATCGATGCCTGATAATGCCTCTTTTGTGCCTTGGGCAAGTAGGAAAAAATACTCACTTTAAACTTATTTATTTTCTTCTGTCAACAGGTTTATGATTATTGCTGAATTAGCCTGTTTTTCGACTTTTGTTTTGCTGGTGTAACCAAATAGAACAACATTTTTTTTTCCTGTTCTTAAAAATGTACTTTGTCAAAAAAAAAAAAAAAAACTCCCCCTCCAGACTGTAACAACAAGCTATCTCCACATGGGGGCAACAGTGACCATGAAAGGCAAAGACAACAAAGGAACCAGGGAGAAAGTGAGCTGGCTGTTAGCGGATCTGACCCGTCCCTGGCCGTTGTTTCGGTTCCACTTGGACCCGTTTCTTTCTCGGACTCGGGGCGGCTTAGCGGGGTTGGAAGCGGGGTTAAGAGGGGCTTTGCTGTAGGGGGGAGAGTAAGGCCCATAACCTGGCCCATCATCATTGTACCTTTCACCATCTTCACCACCTGAACCACTGCCCTCCTCACCTGGAACAAGGAAAACACATGTCTGATTAATGCACAACGGCTAATGAGTCAGCAATTCTGGAGAATGCTGGTTGCAAAAATCACTTTTTGTGAAAATCAGTGAATATTTCCTCATGATCCTGAAATCTGGTGATAAACCACAGCTGTAAGGGAAATCCATTTTGTAATATTTTATATAATAAGAAATAACCATGTAAGCAAATATATATAATCAGTTACTTCAATTTCTGACAGTCATAGTTTGCATAATAAGATATGTGGGAAAATCGAAGCCATGGAAGAAACAAATCTTCTCAGTACAAAGAACTTATAGAAGTCACCATTTCACAAGAGAAGGTCAGATAAAACATGACCATCTCATGATGCTGGCTACAACTAAAGTAGCAGACAATAGCACCCTTATTTTTCCGCATAGAACAGGACACTGGCTCATGTTATTGGACCAAAAACATGAGCCAGCCTCTCGTCCAATACAACCATGGATCACACTGCAACAAATATGGACCAATCATGCAAGCATATTTGCTATAATCCTATAATAACCTTTATACAATTATAAGTAAGCATTCTTGTCTGGGAAGTTCTTATGAACAGACATGAATCCATGTACATGAATATGCATATCCTGCCTGTTCAATTTACTTTAATAAAACTACAGCTTTGAAAATATAAGCTTGAAATAGATCATTTTCTCTGGTTATTCCTCCTCTAACAACTTTGAATTAAAGAACACGTTTTTCAAACGCAGCCTAGGCACTGTAAAGTGGCATGTTGCTAGATACCGTATCTAGCTCCCTTCTACATACCCTTTGTTTACATACCCTTTGTTTACATACCAGTTAGCAGAGCCTAGGCTACGTATTAAAAAAAAAAATCTGAGAACTCACAGTACATACAGGTAGCAGATACTGAGGAGATACTGATTTTGACAAAAGGTGCTTTTGACAACAAGTGTTCCCAGAATTTCTGAGTCCACCTTTTTGCTCTTTCCCTCTGTCAGGATATACACGGTCTAAAGACGGTCAGAAACACTCACTGTCCATGAAGTCCATGTCCTGTCCACTCTGAGCGTGTCTCAGTTTGTTGGTCACCACCCTCAGCTCCATGATCAGCTGTCTGGTCCTCACATCTGGCTTGGCAATGTCCACCTCCACCTCAGGGTTGTTGATTTGGCTGACCAGCCCATCGCCTGTCACATCCGGTAGGTACCTGAGTGTGCGCACACACAGACGTGTTCATGTACAACTTTGAAGGAACACAAGCAGGGATATTTTCAAAGCAGCATGAATTAGCACCTAGCTCAGAGCACTGCTGTATCTAAGTTCTTCCTCACACAGAGCCGCCACATTGCTGTGTAGAGTCTGTGTGTTGTTTGTTAAATGTTGGCCTTTTTGGTTTGTTGTTGGATGTATTGCTGACCATTGTTTTTCATGTAGAAACAATGTTATATAATTTCTAAGTTGTAAAAATGTTTCATAAAGTACATATTGGAATGACTCAAATACATTTTTACCAAAAAAAATCATATAAAAAAGTGCTGATAATTAAGAAATGTATTCATTCAATCTATAATTCCCCTTATATAAAGCGAATGAGATGTGCTGATTGTTTTGCCCATGGACGAATGGGCAAAACAATCATCAGCTTTAATCCTTTGTGATTAAAGCTGCTGAGGTGGGTGTTTTTGCTTTAATATAATTGATGTCTAATGCAGCTGGAACATCACAGACAAAAAAAAATCCATTATGCTGACTTTCTCTGTGACTCTGCCAACCCCCCCACCCCCCTCACACACACACACCCTCTGAAGCAAGCAGACCCACGCAGAGAGTGTGTGGGTGACTCGTGGTGGCCAAATGAAATAAACTCAGTTCCATCTGTTGCACTGCTCGCTCGCTCGCTCGCTCCCTTCCTCCCTCCCTCCCTCCCTCCCTCCCTCCCTCCCTCCCTCGTCCTCCTCAACCTTGACCCTCATCTGCCTCACCTCCCTCGGGTCTGCCCGTTCCAGCAGCGGCCCTCGTTAGTGACGTCGGCAGCCATCTTCTCATCGTTGCAGATGGTGTGTGGGAGGGACACCCAGAAGCCACGCATAGGCCTCAGTCGTTCCTTCAGCTCGGTAACCTGTACAGAGGCGGAAAAGAAACTGCTTATAACTCAGACTGTGTTTATCAAAGTGTCCCTGTTTGGTATGGCTGGCTGGTAGAAGCATATTGACGTGGGGCACGGTCGAAAACTGACATGACACCGTTTCAGGGTCAGTTCTAAAACCACTTGTGTTTTGTGTTTTATAAATAGCGATGAATGCCTTTCATCCGCTTTCTTCCTCCTCTGCACATGGTTTAATTTATTTTTCAGCACTTCCATCTTGTGTGTGGCCTCGGGAGTACTGCCTGCGCAATGACCGCTGCACTCTGTATTATTAGTTTCTTCTACCAAGCTTTGACTTTTTATATATTTATTTTTCTACTGTTTCTTGTCCTCTCTCTCTGATTTCTGCTCAATTGCTAGATCTGAAAATGTTTGACATTCCCTATTGCAGTTTCAACGTGTTTAGAGTCATGACATGAAACTATTTTACTTCACATATTTTAGTACTTTAAGTGGCAATAAGCAATACTTTTACATACGCAATGAGTCAACATAGCATGTGTAATGTGAAAAGACTTGACACAGTGGTGAACCCACAGATAATTTCACCCCCCTTCATGGGTGTCTGGCATTGCACTTTTATGTATTGGTTAACTATCACTGCTTCAATGTTGTTTTACTTTAAAGAAAAATCTATAAAAACCAACGATCAATTCCTGCCCAGCACCAAATGTCAGGCGGACAAAGTTTCCAACTTGCTGGTGAATATAATGGAACATTAAGCAGCCAAAGAGAAAGAAAATAATCCCAATACAGAACTTTAAAAAGGTCCTACATTTGCAAACTGGCAAAATCAATTTTTCCCCATGGCCAAAAATGCATTAATGCTGGTTCACACACTTATATACATATTCACTATATCAACAAATGAATAGCCAGCTACTGCACCCAGTTTTTCCACAGGGTATGTATGTTCCTCACCAGTCGGTCCAGGTTAGTGCCTGCAGCAGTGGTGGGTTTCTCCTCCGGGGTGTAGGTGCGGAAGGGCCTCCTGTTGCCCCCGGACTCTTTGGGTGAGCGTTTGGACCTTGCTGGAGCTGGTCTGGGGTTTCCACAGCCTTGGAACACCTAAGGTATAAAAAACGACAACAAAGCAAACACCAATGTAACAAGCATTTTTATTATTATTCTGAAGTTTTACACTGTTATCTGATCATTTAGAGAAACTTCCAACCTTAGATATCTGTTGCGCACCGATTTTCTCTAGTCTCCAGGATATAGTTTGCACTCACTCTCCATTGTGGTGTTCTACCTCGTTTAGCAATATTTGAGGCCTCCCCCCCATGGCTTAGAAGTTAATGTGCCTCCCATGAATAGTAACAACCCTCTGCATACACCTTAGTTGCATGTCATTCCCCATCATCTCTCTCATCATTTCTCTTTATCAAAATTTAAGAGATAAGTATAAATAAACCCCACCAACATGACCTTGAGTTCAAACATTTTTCTGAATGGCTTTAAACAACACCCCAAGAACGGATGTACAAAGAAGGTGTTGCTCTTTTTGAGAGTCAAAATATTCTAATAATGATTTTGCATTATGCCTTCCATGATACCACCAAACAACCAAAAAGGTTCCGTTTTTTGCTAGCCCTTCTGTTAATAATGAAAATCACAGCCAAGCAGTGGACTATGCTGGGCTTTCATATTTTTTTTTTAAAGATTATTTTTTTGGCACTTTTGCTTTAATAGACAGTTTGAGAGACAGAGATGAAATGGGGCAGATAGGGGAATGACATTCAGAGATTGACCCGGGCCAGATTTGAATCATAACCTACCAAAGTCTACCTCCCAAAAATGTTTCAACTGAACTTGAGACGTGCATTATGACGTTGCAGATATGCTTTCTACAAAACCTCCAGTCACACTCTTTAAAGCTGCTGAGGAAGGAGCTGCCTGTTTGCTTAGACCGCTGCTTCCACAAACCATGGAGCTTTCCTGCTTCTAAGATGTCTCTGTGGTGGATTAGATGCTTGGACGCCTGCCATGTTTTAATCATACTGTCAGGCTGTCATGCCCTCCGAGTATAATTCCTGTCATTTTGACTTCATGCTGTCTCATTAGGAAAATCGCAATTTAAATTGTACAATAATCAAGATTATAGATTTGGCTTGTAAGAGTGGTTTCTTGTAAAATAGCATATCACCTTAATGCAATCGCAAAGGTTTTAAAAAAAAACATTACACATGCACTGTTTTTCGTGGAAGAACTGCTAGCTCAGCTTAGTGCTTTTTTTTGGCAGATAGCAAGAAAAGCACATAAAAGAAAAAGAAACAAATAATATCAATGTCCATTTTATTTCCCCATCATCTGAATCTGCACCCTGTGCCTTGCCTTTGTGGAGATGCTGACGCTGTTTTCCTGCATGTGCATGATCGCCTCCGACACTTTGACGGAGATGGAGTCGGCTGCTAGCTCCATGTTGAACGGCCCCTCCAACTTCTCTGAAATCTGGTAGAGGGCATCTGGTGGACGACGGAGGGAGATACAGAAATAGAGATGGCAAGGTGAGAAAGATTGCTATGACAACACTCACCCAAAGTTCTCATTGACTAGTATTACATACAAAAGAAAAAAAAATCTGTTGGTGGCCTAAGGAAGAACCTGATAAACAGCAAGACAATGGTTCCCTCTTTTGAATGCCTCTCTGGCCAACCTATAGCTAAAATTATCTGATTTACTCATGCATATGAGGCGTTCAGGTTTACAGAACTGTGAGATCAGAAGCAAGCCAACGTTGTATAAAGAGAAGTGGAAGAGACGGGAGGGGAATGCTGGTTGGAGAAAAGGGTAGATGAGGGTAAACTGGTTTGGGTGATAGGTGATAGGTTAAGGCCTGTGTGTCCTGGCCTTAAAGGCCGGTGTGTCCTGGCCTAAGAGGAAGCACAGCACATGAAAACGGAAGAAAAGCAATGAGGGAGACAGATCAACTGTGATGGGGCAGAGAGGCATGAATGATTAATGTGGGAGGAATTCATTAGGGGAAAAGGAAGTCAAAGGAGTGACAGAGGGCAATAGGAGGAGTCTACTTTCAGATATGCTCAATGTAATAAAAATAATAGTTTATTGTGCTTTTAAATGTATTTTGAGATTGGACTTGCTTTCCTTAAGGATCTCATATCATTGAAACTGGAGGTATCTTGGCTCCCTGAAATGTGAGTGCTTTTGCTGAAAAAGTGACGGAGGGCAATAAAAGCAGTCTTCTTTTTGATTTGCCCAATATTTTCATGATAATAATTCATAGAGCTTTTAAATGGCATTTGAGATTTTACTATTGTTTTCCTTAAGGATCTGATACGATTGAAATAAGAAAAACACACTGGATGTATTGTGGCTCGTTGAAATGTGAGTGCTTCAGCTGAAATACATAATATAAATAATTTAAAAAAATAAAAAAGTATGTCATGCACCCCTGCCCTGACCCACAACCCATTGAGACAACACTAGCATGTTAGGATGTACTGTTCATCCCACCGTCACCCACCAATGAAATTGTTCCATTCGGTGTCCAGGTCTGCCTGATTGGCTAAGCAGCCTTTCATGACGTTAAGGCACAGGGAGTGGCAGGGCCGCAGGGAGGGCACGCCACGACACAGAGGGCAGTACCACTGACGCATCAGCCCACGCACACACTCCGATTCAGCAGGCGACTGGAAAAAAAAGCACAATGAACAGAATTATCTTTATAGCTACGGAGACCTCACACGTTGGAGGCTACAAGTTTTTCACTGTTGGAGAACTTGACAAATTTTGGACCTTTGAACCTATTGTGTAAGGTGTTGATACTTAGATTGAAATCTTTTCTTTGTCATATGAGGTGGAGTACTGAATATCCTACCTTGACTGAGGGTCAGATACAACAATTCATTTGAATATGTGACATTGGGACAGTATGTCAGGAAAATAAAGAATATACTAATAATTGATTATGTAAATTATTGCAGCCATGAATATATTTTTTTTGATTTACTTGCATCCAGCTTCTACTGAATGACGTGCTTACTCGCTGCAGGTTTGTCTGTAGTTGGCTTTCAAGGCTAAAAGATATGTATCATTTATAAAGAGAACCTCTTTTTCTTTCTCTGATTTTTAAACTAAAAAGGTTTCTCACATTAAATCTTGCCATTGCCATTGCAGGTTTAGCAGCAGAACAGATAACAGTACAAGGAATGACTCACCTTTGTTGCTTTGTTAACAATATCCCGACCAGTAGCCAAGCCTTGAGAGAGTGCTCTTGCTGCAATGAAAGCCCTTGACACCTGAATAAGGGAACACATGAAGATTATTAAGTTGGTCGTATTCAATATGCATGACTGGAAATAACCGTATGCTATATGAAAGACTCATACTTGTACGCGCAGTTTGCGAGGCACATCCCCAAACGGTTGGAGCTGTTCGGCGTGTTTGCTGACACACTCCAGGTAGTCCTCGCTGAACTCATACTGTGGGTTCACCAGAGAGAAGACTCGCTCCACCAGTCTGGACCAGAAGTCTGAGAGAACCTCTGACAGACTTACACTGCCCCCTGTGGACACACCAGAGAGGCTGTCAACACACAGTATCTGTAATCTGACTAAAACCCATCTTTCTTTTGGGGCGCACTGTTCCATGATGCTCAATGGGCAAGGTTCAAAGGAAAAGTTAACCCCACTATCTGTGTGTGTGTGTGTGTGTGTGTGTGTGTGTGTGTGTGTGTGTGTGTGTGTGTGTGTGTGTGTGTGTGTGTGTGTGTGTGTGTGTGTGTGTGTGTGTGTAGTCAACTGGCAGAATCTGCAGTCTACTACACAGCCTTAAAATTAGCCCTACATGCTGTTTGGCAGACAGCGTCAGGTTGCCTAAGCAGCAACAGCCTGTGGATAGACTCGCCAGCGAGCGGCTGTCTTGCCAAAGCAGAGCGACGCAGAACAGAAATAGAAACAGTCATCCGTGGGATTCTAGTTCCTTTCTCTCCATTTTTTGTTTCCAATCCATCTTGGCATTTACATTCTCCTCAATAGACAATTCATTTGGGGCTACCTTTCTGCGGTCCAGAGCAGCTGTGGGGTTTTCCACAGCAGGGATGTGGACTGAGAAAACTGAACTAAACTGCTAGGCCAACACATAATCATCTCAGTGCTATATATGCCAAATAGGTTTCTTGAACTGCATTATTCATGATAGAGGCCCATGTTGTCCCCTGAAATCTTGGTTTTAAGCATTTAATTTGGACTGAAAGCAAGAGAAGACAGATGGGCGTTATTTTATCACGTCAAATCAGAATATGTACAGCTGACTTTATTGTGTTACATGAGAAATTCAACCCAGCGCTACAAATACAATCTCACTATCTGGAGACGTAAATTGGGCCAAGGTGGATACAAAGCCATTAAACCAACCAGAATAATATCTGCGCAGCTCCACAAACAGCTCCTGGAACACGTGTGCATTCTGGGTGAAGAGCCGGCCGTAGGTCTTGGTAAACATCTGATTCATAGACTTCTCCGACAGGTCTATAAGCTCTCTGAAGAACTCTGCAGAGAGACGTGAAAAGCAGACATCAGATATCATATCTCACCCACCTTCTTTTTCTCTTAAAGGTCACATATTATGCTAAATGCACTTTTTAAATGTGTTCAAACATATCCATGGGTCCATGGTGTGCCTAGAGACTGCCAAAATATAAAAAAAATAACAATCTCTCTTTTCTCACTCTCCCCCTTTCTGAAACCCCCCCCCCTCCCCCCCAATATACTCCAGTCAGAATTCTCCTCGTTTCTGACCTCACAAACTGGAAAGCCAGAAGCTTCCACTGTGCAGCCCACACCCCTATTTCTTATTGGTCCACGGCCCCGACAGACAGAGGGCGAGGTGTATCTGGCTTCGCTTCCGGACAGTGGGCGGGGGGAGCTCAAAGATTGTATATTTACGAGGGGAGCTGCAGCTCTATTTAAAAAATAGGCCATTGTGAGATTAGCTGAACATCAGCATAGTACAATAAATTATCTGAAAGTTTTTTTCAGCAAACAATTAAAGAAAAACGTATTAGGGACCACTAAGACCATATAATATGGTGTATAATAGTACCGAAAAGTGTATAATATGGGAGCTTTAATATCTTATCCACGTGAGTAGGCGCTCAGTCTCCCACTTCCCCTGTTAGAGAAACAGCCCATAGGAACACTGACATCAGGTCCTGCAACCTGGTGAATGAGTGTAACAACGTGTTTAGGTGATTCATCGCTTACGTTATATAAAAGTATGGGGGGGGTCGATATCAGTACACAGCAGGTTGGAGGAGAAGGTGTAAATTCAGCTCGCTTACTGCGGCTGATACAAACCTGCAGCCGTCGGGCAGAGTCTGAGACAGCGTGGGCTGAATTCTCTGAAATATACTCACTAAAGCCATCTAGGAAGTTTTCACACACTGACCATTTGTTTAAAAAAGGGGGAACTTTACCAATTTCATACTTGCAGGTCTCTTTTGTTGGCCATGTTTAGTCCTACACAGCCTGTGTGTTAGAATGTCCTGTGCGGCTGTGCAGGGAAGCGTCCCTAAAGCCACTAAAAATACCACTGATGATCTCAAAATGATGTCATCAGGATTACCTCAAACTGGCTTGGCAACTGTGAATAATTAACAAAAAGTCTTCGCTCAAAAGCTGGAGGGTTTAACAGGCAGAAAAGGCACCAATTAAAGAATTTATTGAGCTGCACTATGGGAAATGTAGGTTCAAGTGTTTCAGAATCTTAATCCCTACTAGGTTCATCACAACATCTGCTGATTCAATTGAGACCATTTTTTTTTTTAGCAATATGTCTCTTGTTCGCCCAGCAACTTTGTGAAATTGCATTTCAAAAATTTCCGGAAGCATCTCTTTAATTTCTCTAAGTTCTTGAGTTTTGATTAAACATAAATAAGAACCACGCTTGTATCTCTGCAATATGTATGCGTTGCTGTGCTTTTAGCTGCCTAAGTCAATTTTGTGGCTCACATATCTAACCGTCTGAAGGGACCTGCGCAGGCTCATCAACACTAAACTCGGTGCACAGGGAGGGTCACACGGGGAGAAAGCAGAGTGCAGTTATTTTTTTTTCAAATTTGCTCATTGTGGTTTCAAGAGGAATGATTCTTGTAAGCTATTTGAAACCGGACAATGTTGATATTAAATGTGATTGAATAAAAATAATAAAAAAAAGCTTCTAAGTCAGCCTCTCACCATCAAACCTGCGATGTGTCTGTGTAAAAGTAGTCAAGAGGAACTCGCTGTTTTCCTCCACGGCTTTGAGAAAGTCTCTCTCACTCTGCAGGGCGAGCGTCTCCTCCATTTGACTGGAGCAGCATGTGTAGTCCTGAGGGCAGAGCCGCAGGTGCTCACCTAAAAGACCCAAGGCAAGAAAGACCAGGCCACAAGGGAGTGAAAGGTTTAGGAACCATCTCAGATATACCGAAACTTTGAGAAACACTGTTTAATCATATCATAACATGTATAATGGTCACAGTAATCCGCTGCATTTCTTCATAAAAAAGCTGCACAGTGATTTATTATTAATAGCTCGACAAAAGCCAAGGGGGGTATATTCTCATCAACGTCAGTGGGTCTACTATCAGGTCAAACCAGATGAGTTCAGAGAGAAAGTTAATTCCTCCACTCATCAAGTCTGTTACTGTGGGGAAATATCCTATCAAAGATAAGGGTGTGATAGAAAATTGTAATTTCCCTGCATGAATTATTCAGATTCAATCCGTCTGTCCTTGTCAGCACAGGTTGGGTCTTTGATATGTCAGAGGTAATGATATGCAAGCGACAACCAGGGGAGACAGACTAAATAAACACGCGCAGCACTCTGAACGGCTGGAATATGTTTGCATTCTTTCTTTCTATAATTGTACACCCACCATGAGTGTTACTGCTGTTGATACAGTTCATAGTGTCTGTCCCCACTCCACCCTCGCTGATGTTCCTCTCCATCTCTTTTGTTCTCTCTGTGCGTCCTCACTGCTAGTCCTCTCTCATCCCTCTATTTCCATTTATAAAACCGCCTCTCTTCATCCTTCTCTCACCCGACCATCTGCTCCCCCTGGCCCACGGGACAGTGAGCCAAGACTCAGGCCGTGACAGCCCAACACACACACAAAATCAATCAATATTGCAGTTGTCTCAGTGATTTACACAGAGAGAGAGCAGAACTGACACAAAATAAATCCCCACACACTACTGACACTAGTGAACTGCAAGGTTGGCAAAAAAAAACATACTTTCAAGTCATACATGTTACTCTTTTTGTGGAAGCTGCAGGTCTGTGTCACACACACGAAATAGGCTACATTCTCAGTCACTCAAGTGCACCCATCATGGGCTCCCTCACTTTGTCAGTCATTCACACTTAAACACCTCAAATCTACGACCCACTCCTCTGCTCTCATCTATCCCACCCTCAAACCAAAACTTCACATTAACCAAAATCTACCAGTTTGTAATCCACGTGATATCTTTCTATTCCACTGATAAGATTATCACCAGTGAACAGAGCCCATGGGTACATACATGCAGGGATTTAACAGTGGGCTGGTAGGCAAAGACTAATTAGGGGCGAGGTTCTTTGTTGCACTGGTGTTGGCAATTTGCTCATCCCCTTAATCATCCCATATAAACAGCACAGAGGGGAGGAGGGGGCCGCTGTAATTTGTTTTAAACCAGTCTGCCTTATTTCTCTTGAGGCAGGCGCACCATGATATTGCTACATTGTGTCTCTGGTGCTTATTATAATGAGACCTTGTACTTTTAGACAGCACTTTCCTATCGTGAGTTTATAATTTCTAAAATGTTTTTTCTTTGTTATTTTTTTACATATATACTTTGGGGCTATATCCCTAATGTCAATTGTGCTGAGCAGGGAGGTTTATAGTGACCTTAATGTGCATGCTGATATTATTCTCCATGTAGGAGGCTGAGACAATTAGAGCATGCATAACATTTTATTATCCATGAATTTGACAAACTTATAAACAGGTTAACGATGGTATGGCGACTACATGTAGACTAAATCCCAGAAAGTGTTTCTTTGTGTAATGTATCCCCGCCGCAGGCAAGATGCAGAGCCTTACCAGAGATTTGAGTGAGCGGTGCGGTGCCTGTGCTGTACCCCTTCTCTGAATACACCTGCCGGGTGTCAGCGCAGCTTCTCCCCGCAGCAGCCACGGGGCTCCGGGTCCCCAACGGCGCACAGACCGTGCAGAGCAGCACCAGCAGTAGGTACCTGGGGAATGATAGCTGGGTATCCATCCTCACCGCCGGACTCAGAACAAGAGGAGAGGCCGGGTTTATGTTAAAGGCTACCAGAGTAGCCTATAAGTGCAGCACCTTTTTTTTTTATAGGCTAAATGAATGAATGGCCGGTTTAGATGCACGCAAAAGTAAAAAGAGAAGTAGCCTTATCCCAATTCGTCAGTCGTTTAAAACATAGTTTGTCCCGATACGAGCAACAAACCGATGCATCCGGCCCGGGGTTTACATCACACGTAGGCTATGTTTCCATCGGCCGTGTCCAGTTAAATTGTCCTTCTTGGGAGATCTGCTGTTGTACGTAAATGTAAGGGGGAGCGTGACTGGGGCACTCCCGTACCTCAGCCTCATCCCACAACCAAGCTACGTCAAGCTCACAGAAGTTATGACGAGAACACCGGAAAATAAGCCTTTCAAAATAAAGGGCTATTTGTAGACCTATAGCTTTTTATTATTTCGAAAAAGGCAAGTAAAAAAAATAAAATCCATTAATAGGCCTAAACGATGTAGGCCTAAAAGAAACACGTCGATGGAAAAAAAAATGGGTTTAACATTTTAAAATAGCATAGGCTACATGTGCTAAAACTGATTTTAAAAGAAAGTGAACATGTCAGCGTGTCAGTAGTGCGTGCCAATTGTAATCTAATAAATGTCAGTGGCAAAGTGCAGCATATCATTTGTAAGCCTCTTGAAGGATCAACATTGAAACAAAACAAAATATGCTAATGCTTTGCAATTCAGTAGAACATTCATGGCGTTTGTTTGGGCTGGAAAATGCTATCAAAGTTAAGTAGGCTAGCCTTGTTTAAAATAAGTTTCTCAGTAACCCAGTCGTTTCTATAACAGCTGTCCATGTGTTTGCACACGGTTTGTAGGCTATAGACATGTCTGCTTCCATCAGACCCAGTCACTGGTATACACTGATGATACTATGTAGCCTGTATAGGGCCTTTATATATTATATTAGGATAGGCTTACAACTGGAGGCCTTTTTTATTTGAAGGTTAGTTAGTTTATTTTGAAGGTTAGGACCAGAAATTGCATTTCTCACCCTGGCTGGTTTGACTCTGGTCAATGCCTATCAAACACAGAACAATGGACCGTGCAGCGGAGGACCAACAAGGGATAGAGGGTGAGGAGCCTGCTGTGGCGGGGTAGAGAGCAGCTGAGCCAACCCACCTCAGGGTCCTAAAATCTAGGTATACAGAAAAGATCATATCCATGGTTGTAATGCAATATATGGCAAATATAGAAACTTATATAACAAAAATTGCATTAAGGATATTAAAGCTGGTTAATGGCAGGGTGTACATATTTAAAGGTATTCTTTAATATTCAGCAATAGTGACATATACCCAGGGGGCAAAGTGATTTTATGGACATGGAGCGTTGTAAAAGGTTGTTCACCAAAAATGACATCTAGGACCTTCCACGCACCTGGGTGGACAACCTTGTCAACAAGCTGCTGGTAAGCTACAGTGGGCCGACATAGCAAATCAGAACCACTGTTTAAGTGAATGGGGATGGGCTAATGGGGAATTTTTTAAACTTATATAGGCTATCATTATGAGACTTTGCCAGTTGATTACTGACATTAAAACAAACACTTTTTGTATTACAGTATTTTCCAAAATGTTTAAATAAATATGAAAAATCATCAATATCTTACTAATGATGTGAACATTTGCATATCTGCAAAGCCCCAAAATCTAGATGTTGGAAGAAAACCAAGTCAATTTGTTTTTAAATTTTGAAAACAAAACAAGTGTCCAACTGCCTGAAGCCTTTCCTAATCACAGTTCAAATTTGATCAATAACCCATAGAAAATTAATTTTTTACAATGTTTTTTCCAAGGGAATGTCTAGCCATTTCCTAAAATACCAGCTGGAGACTCCAAAAGGACACTTTTGGTCCATGGCACATGAAATGTAACTGTGTAAAAAATTTATTTTCTATGGGTTATTGATCAAATTTGAACTGTGATTAGGAAAGGCTTCAGGCAGTTGGACACTTGTTTTGTTTTCAAAATTTAAAAATAAATTGACATTGTTTTTGTTCAACATCTAGATTTTGGGGCGATATGCAAATTTACACATCATTAGTAAGATATTGATGATTTTTCATATTTATTCAAACCTTTTGGAAAATACTGTAATACAAAAAGTTATTGTTTTAATGTCAGTAATCAACTTGCAAAGTTTCATAATGATATATATAAGTTTAAAAAATTCCCTATTAGCCAACCCCCATTTTAAACAGTGGTTCTGATTTGCTCTATGTCGGCCCGCTGTAGCTTTCCAGCAGCTTGTTGACAAGGTTGTCCACCCAGGTTGTGATCGTGGAAGGTCCTGGATATCATTTCTGGTGAACAACCTTTTACAACGCTCCATGTCTGTTTTTCAAAAAAAAAAAGGGGGGTTTTGCCCCCTAGGTAATTCATAATATGAACTCATACATTCAAAATTCGAAATTTTCTACAGACATTCAGAACTACCTAGTGACCAGGTATTGGGAATGACCAATGATTATCAAGTAGCCTCCTAGAAGGACCAATCATCTTCTGAGCTGAGGAGGCGCTGGCCAATTAGCATCTAGAATCGTCTAGAATCACTTGGCATATGTTTGCGCGCCCTTTATTCTCATCAGTTACGAAGAGAGAAAATAAATCGCGATAATCTTCGGAAATCAACATACAGACCAGTAATTATTTTAAAACATATGGAAATTGTTTGATTTGTTTGCTAATTATATGTATTGATTACTTTCCCTCGTAGAAGTCGGCTGGCTACTATCTCAAAGGCTTGTAAATGTGTCCCCTTGAGATCCATAATCGGGCAAGATTCTTTTGTCCGGTTTGTTGTCGTCTGTCTAATTTGCCGGTTGTTCAGACTCCTTTGTACATGTTGGCTGATACAATTGTATTAAGTATAGTTAGTTCGTTAGACTTGTGGTTTTAAGCCAGATAAAGGACGTTTGAAATACTGTAAAGGAGGCTATGCAATTTCTTAGCTAATGCCAACGTTAGCTTGCCTGGTCCAACCAGACCATCGTTCTTCAATGAAGTGAAATGAAAATTGACCGGAAGTAGGTAGGCGGGCAGAGCCAGGCTAAGGGCTAAACGTTAGCTAGATTTTCGCTAATTTTGCCTCCTCTCCCTCACAGACAAATCAAGATAATCCGCAGTTTAAAACCATTTCACAATCCTTGGTTCCTCTTTGATCCAAAATGGCAAGTGGAGACTCATTTTTGGAAAGGTAAAGTTAGCTAAGTGCAAGTCATCTTTTAAATTCTTATCTGAATGTGATTTTAGCTCAATTTAAACACAAAGTCAAAGAAAAACGTTTAGAATGTGGGTGTGTGGTCTGTTTTACACACAAATTAAAAAGGAAAAAATGTGTTAAATAAAATCAGAATAAAGAGATGTTAAAGATAAAAATAATGTGTGTTTAACAGCCAATATTCCGTCCACATTTCAAGTCTGAATTCATAATAATACTATATTAAACCCAAAGTGAATTAGCATTATATGTATCAAACCTAGCCAGCAGAGTCAAGGAGACATCCTCCAATGTACAAAACCATATGAAAAAGATGATTGTAGTGACACGGAAAACATACATAAATGCATTGGCAGCTTTTCGCTAACTGACCCCACTTGGCCATAACAGCAGCCTGCTTAAATAACTTTAGGGGTATGAATGAGTCATTTTTGTGCTTAAATTATTTACATTAATTTATTATAATGCCTGTCTGGCCCTGTCAGAGTTAGTCTGAGTAATAAGTATTTGATGATTCTTAGATTTGACAAGATTATTTTGTTTTATCTATTAGTAATGAGGAGCTGGATGACCTTACAGATTCTGGCAGTGACTATGAGGCCACAACAAAGTCCACAAAGCGGAAAAAGCGGGCAGTGCCCGTCCCTGGACCCTTGGTAAAAAAAAATATATATATTTTCTCTCTCAAAATTCATTTAGATTATTCACTCATAGGTCTGGGCTTTGGTATTGTTCAAGTTTTTTTTAACATTTTCTATACATTTATTTTTTGACATGATTGTTCTTATAACTGTTGTCCTAATAATTACAACACTGCGGTTGACGTTTGATTCAAGCCTACACCTTATCTTGTCACGGCTACCACTAATTCAGTTGACAACAGGAATTCACTTAAAGTCCCCTGCTGTTCTGCCCTCCCATCTCTCTTTCATCTCAAGCCACCCAAGAAACCCAGGCGTAAAGCTGCATTGAGGGTGACGTCCAGCCCCCCTCCTCCAGACCAACGAAGGCAGCACTCCAGGGTCACCTCTCCTAGGCCGGCCAATAAAGGGAGAGAGGAGCGCCAGGGCATAAGCGCAGACGATCTCTATGATGCTGTCCGCTCGGGAAAGAGCGCCATGGTGGTGAGCTGAAAAGCAAGGGGGGGGGATAAAACCATGAAGGGAGGGAGGTGCTGTAGCAGGATGTGTAATGAGAAGAGAAAACAAGGCCCCAAAAGGCCACTATGAGAGATTATCATCTGCTGTCAGTGGCTGACTGATGTGACCCTACAGAATTGCCTTTGATAAGCAAAGAGGAAAAAACTGTTTTCAGTGGGTCCTGTAGTCAATGATTGACAGCATGCGTCCATCCCAACTATTGTTGTGCTGTGCCCAGTCTCCCTGCTTAAAGACTTAAAAAGCAGGGCAACATAATAATAGGAGGAGAAGAAAATGTCTGTCACTACAGTAGCAGAGCAGCAACACAATGCTGACGGTTATTCCGGGTGAAGGACCTGCTTTTCAGCACATTTGGCAAATCTGGCAAAGTGCAGTCCCCCAAAAAGGTTCTCTAAAGGTTATACAGTTCTAGGCCAACTTTTACTCCACCATGCTTCTGTTACATTTCCCATGCATTTCTCTTACGGTAATATACATTATTTGTTCTTTATACCACAGCAGATGTTTCTAAAGCAGTGTCTGGTTTAGCTTAATGGCGCCATGGTTGCCAAAAATGATTATGCAAAGGAGATGGTGAATAAAACTGGAGCGTAGAATGGGCAGAAAAAAATAAAGGAGGGGCATACACACACACTCGTTACTGAAAAAATATAAAAGTAGAAAGAAAGGTTACACCTTAAATCCATATCATTATTCAAATTATGTGTATGTTATTGTATCTATCTGTTCTTTGAGCTGAGCACGGCATTCTCATTGTATGCTATCTCCCTGTCAATCTAAAGACGGTTGTGGACGAGTGGCTGGATAGCTACAAGCAAAGCCGAGAGGCGGGGCTACTGGTACTCATCAACTTCATTGTTCAGTCCTGCGGATGCAAAGGTCAGAGGTCAAGAAAGGAGCCCACCAAAAGAGGGGTGGGGGTTAAAGTTCAACAGATTATCTTTCCAATTTCAGCTTGGGCAATGATCAGCAGTCAACTATTGATCTCTGTGTGGTAACGATGCAATGTCCAGCTGCTGTGTTAATCGACGGCATATTGACAACACACCATATCAATATTTTGTTAGTGTATTTAAAATGAGTAGAAATCATGCTACTGTGTTTTTAAAATTTTGACTCAAATAACGGAATGATTGTATTTTCAACTTCTATATGTTCAGGTGTTTATTGTACATAAATTCCTAATATAGAACGCTAACGTGTGGTTCTTTTGTCCAGGCATTGTAAGCAGAGAGATGTTTGCCAGCATGCAGAATGCTGAGATCATCAGCACACTTACCAAGGAGTTCAATGAGGTAAAAAAGGCCCACCTGCTCATACATGGTTAAGATATTTTTTTAGATAAATCCTTAAAATAAAGATTTTTCCTACTGAACTGCAAGTTTGAATCTAGTTCATAATCTTTATAATCCCTTCCTCAATATTTATAATCCTGATGAAATTTGAAACAACCTCCATATCCCAGGGGAGTCCAGCATGTAATTAAAATCTAATGCTGATAAATGAACTCGCCAATGAGTTAATCACTTTGTTCTTGAAATAAATTGAATCAAATCAATTCTTGCCGCTGATGTTATTGGCATTAGCAAAGCAAACCACAGGCTTCTACCTCAAATACCTGTACCACGCGAAGTGTAACCCCTGGAACACTCATCCTACCTCTACTGCACGTCTGCGTCTGACTTTTTTTCAGGCGACAACCATGTTAACACACTACAGCGGCCACACATTCAACCACGGACGTGCCGCCGACGGCCGTTGGAGGCCCCTTCTGCAGCGACGCTTCACTTTACCTCAGGAGGCTCGCTTATTCTTTCGGGGAGACGCGCGTCTCTCTTGGGTCTCATTGCTTTAACTGATAGAGAAATACTGTGGCTGTGTTCGGAAAGCCATACTAACGTCCTACTCATATTAATTTTGACTTCGATTTGAGTATGTGACGGTTGGCCGGCATGCAAACTCGTCACCTTATGGCGAAATTCGCCGTTTTGGAAACGAAATTGGCCATCTATGTGATTCGTGGAGATCCGTTGAGAAAATATTTTTGTGGGGGGGGAGGGGGGGGGGGGGGGGGGGTCTGATGGTCAGCACTGTGTGTGTGGATGTGTGGAGCGGAGCATGGACATGGAGTGACCATAGTGACTAACTAAATATGATTGACGCATGTTAACTCCTATCATATGAGCTTTGACGGTCATTTGGCCAATCAGAAACAGTGTTTGTCATTGAGGGGCGGTGACATCAGTCAGTCAGAGCGTCTGCAGGAAAGTTAATTTTTTTTTCTCTCAGAGTCATCGGAGCGTTCAAGTAGCCGCAGCCGCTGTACTATTATTTTACCGTGTTAATATGCCTACTAGTGTTGCCACCCGTCCCGTTTTTCCCAGAATTGTTCTCTTTTTTCACTAGCTGTCCCGGGAAAAAAAAAATCTCTTCCGGGACACAATTTGTCCCGTTTTTTGGGGGGAAATACCAAAACCTCATTTGATTTCCTTCGTTCAGCAGTTAAGGCCGTTTCACACGGGCCGAGGCATTAGTTGCGCCAACTAATGCATTCTCAATGGAGAGGCGAGCGGGGCCGGGCAGAGAGAAAGCGCAGCGGGCAGGGGGCGGTCTCAACGATCTCGGGGCCCGTTTCAAGACCCAGTGTGGGGCCCCCACTTATTTTTTTAATAAATAATGTTTGTGGATGCTCACCGTGAAAATAGAAAAAAACAATGTGGAAAGACTCTTAAAGCCCCCCCCTCCCCCTGCCCCACTCCTCCCTATCCCTATTCAACAGATAAAGGGTGGATAGCTACTTTTTATGAACAGTATAGAATTTACACATAGAAAGCTTATTACTGTATGAGGGGGGCCTTCAAGGCCCCTCATGAAGCCCCTAAGACAGAGCTAATAATGCTTTAGTTTTGCACTTGCTTTTCTATTATTCTCCTACTAGTTGAGGGGCCCATGATGATTTCTTTCCTTATATTAGGCGATTCCTTTTTGGACCCTGTTATTGACATGAGTGACTGAGCTCTTTGACAATGTGACATGTAAAGTTACTATCAGTATTTCTGGCTTAGGGCCCCCTTGGGCCCCTGGGCCTGGTTGCATGCAATTTTCTTCTCAAAGTGCACCAGATTGATGAATTTTACTTTAAAAGGTTGCATTTTTTTCTTCCGGGGGAGCATTCCCCTGGACCCGCCTACAAGGTCCAGGGTTCCCACCTCAGTCTCCTTATATATCCTACTGTAAAAAGCACTGTAAGTGTTTATGGTTATTATAGGTCATTAGACTGGTCAGTCTGAACTGGTAGCCTAATAATGGCCGAGCCCTCCGCCCCAAACATTCATTCAACATCCCATTTTGCACCATTATGTTCCTGCGCACGACTGAGGTTTGTGCTTGCGCGTGTGTGAGTGCGTGAACACGAGAGTAACTATGGTGACAGAGTGTATTCTTATGTGTTATATTGATGGTTGTGTAACAAAGATAAGGCAAATCCTGTTTGCCACAATATAAATAGTTAGTTTATTGTAAGGGAATTTGGTGTGATTGATTTGAGGCTCCATGTTATTTTCTGTCTTATTTAAAGCTGGTTTTGCCAGCATTTTTAACCGTTTTTCTAAGCTATTTTTAACGTTTTTCTTGGTAAATAGGCTACCTACACACTTTGTGTTGTAAACGTCAAGAAGGTTGGCTGACTAACTTGTTTTGCTCATTTCACTATTCATCTGACAATGTTTTTTTTGTCCTTAATTCTCTTCACCAGAATACACCAAATTGCTTCTCTTAAATGTTCAAATCACAAAAAAATCTTCTGGGGGGGATGCCTCCAGATCCCCTACCGGGGTTTGTTTTCGGACTTCTCACCTTTTTCATGGCTTATGGTTTGCATGCCTGGTTGGGTATGCGAGTTTGGGTATGCGAGAAATTCCCGGATGAGTACTAACTTCCAGGAAGATTTTGGGTATGGATCGATTTGATACTTTTCATACTCAACCGCCCCACAATGCTTCGCGTCTTTTCAAACGACAAGGAAGGTTTTTTTTTAATTCTTTATTTACAATTCTGCATTTCATGCACAACACAGGACTGTATGTAAAAATCTAGTTCTATATCTAACCTGTGGAGGGCGGCAACATACTAAACCGCGTCTAAACAGCCGGAATCTTATAAGAAGAAGAAATTCTTTCGAAACAACTTCATATTGATGGGAATTATCTGTGAAAACTATGTAGAAAAGACAGGGCTTTTAGAAGCAGCGCTGCAGCAGCAGCAGCTGTTGAGACGTTACTTGTGTGGCCTAAAACGGCGTGAGATAGGCAGCAGTAACGGACGCAGACGTGCTCCAGAGGTAGAAGCAGGATGTGTGTTCCAGGCCTTTGGTTGATTTCTCCATTTCTTTTGTGTCCTGTCGTCTCCCTAGGATTCAGTGAACTACCCTTTGTCCAACCCTGGCCCCCAGCTGAAGCGTTTCAAAGCTGGCCTGTGCGAGTTTGCTCAGGTTCTGGTACGCTCCTGTCGGAATAGCATAGTTTATGACGAGTACCTGTTCCCCGCCCTGATGGCCCTGCTCACTGGCCTGTCCGACTCCCAGGTCAGAGCCTTCAGACACACCAGCACCCTGCTTGGTAAGCAAACATTGAAACGTATACAAAAAACTGAAAACTGGTTTCACAAGGGTGATTTGATTATAGTGTTGAGGCTCCAATTTTATGATTTGTGGTTATCACTTTTGTATGGCACTCTTTGAAGTGAGTTGTGTTTTTGATAGGGATGACGTTTCTGTTTTTCTGGGAGTCAGAACAAACTGCTCCATTCAGCCGACATCTGCTTAGGTTGCTAGAGCCGTTCTTTTGTTTATTTTCAGTATAGCTGCTTTTGTTGTTTCTCATTGTTGTCTTTTGAAACCCCTGCTCATGCATGTCATTTCTTCTCTACATTCAACCAGACCACAAAATAAAATTTGAATGCGATTAGGATAGTAAGCACTGTATATTATTGGATTTACTCTTTACACTGTAGGTAAAGAAGGTGAGGGTTTATGTATGACCATTGGACTTTGAATGCTTTCTATTTCACAATGAGAACATGGAATCTCTCTCAGCTTAATATCATGACTTTAAAAGCACCAATTGACTTGCTTTAACGGTGTTTTCATTAGTGAAACATCACTGGTCTTTCCCTCTCGGATTGACCTTTGTTTATATCTGTTCTGTCGCTTCACTGTAGCCTTGTCAATCTGTGTGATTTCTCTCTCAGCCATGAAGTTCATGACTGGGCTAGTGGAAGTGGCAGTGATCGTGTCTGTTCAGCTGCAGACCACCCAGCGACGATATGACATGGAGAACAGCAAGAGGGCCAATGATAGAGCCTCTGGCAGACTGGAGGAGCTGCAGGCCACCATCAAAGAGGTGACATACTGTACAAACAGATACACTGCCATGAGTACACGGCCATTATCACATACTGAACATGGAGGTCAGGACAGATGCATACAGTGCCTTGCAAAAGTATTCATACCCCTTGAAATGTTCCACATTTTGTCACGTTATAACCACACACGTACATCTATTTTATTGTGTTTTTATGTGATAGACCAACACACAAAGTGGTGCATAATTGTGAAGTGGAATGAAAAGGAAACATGGTTTTAATCTTTTTTTATAAATAAAAAACTGAAAAGTGTGGCGTGCAAAAGTATTCAGCCCCCTGAGTCAATGCCTTGTAGAACCACCTATCGCTGCAATTACAGCTGCAAATCTATTTGGGGTATGTCTCCACCAGCTTTGCCCATCTACAGACTGACATTTTTGCCCATTCTTCTTTAAAAAATAGCTTGAGCTTCAGATTTAGCATCAGATTGGATGGAGAGTGTCTGTGAACAGCAGTGATGTGCAGTGTCAGTTTCCGCCACACATTGCATTTTGCATTCAGGCCAAAAACTTCAAGTTAGGTCTCATCTGAATATGCTGTGTCCCCCGCATGGCTTGTGGCAAGGCTCCATCTGATTGGAACAATCTGCCTGTCAATATTCGCTCTATTTCATCTCTGCACATGTTTAAAAATGCTCTGTCATCTCACTTTACAAACAGTTGTTCATGTTACTAATCATGTATTGTAATGAAATGTATTATTTAACCTTTTGTTATTACTGTTATCACTTTACCATGTATTTTATATATATTTTTTCTTGGAAAAGTACAATGCAAGATTGATGTCAAGCACTTAATATGCATGTTTGTGTGTGTGTTTGTGTGTGTGTGTGTGTGTGTGTGTGTGTGTGTGTGTGTGTGTGTGTGTGTGTGTGTGTGTGTGTGTGTGTGTGTGTGTGTGTGTGTGTGTGTGTGTGTGTGTGTGTGTGTGTGTGTGTGTGTGTGTGGTATGTTATTTGTATTATATATATTTTCATTTTTTTATGTTAAGAATATGTTTTACTGTATTTTTTGTTTGTAAGGACCCTCTTGAAAACGAGATGGTTTCATCTCAAGGGGTTATCCTAATAAAATTAAATTAAATTAAGGGTTGGAGGAAGGTGCTCTGGTCAGATGAGACCAAAATTGAAGTTCTATTTCGTTCCTACTGACCGCCAGAGGCGGTGCTTTCAGCACTGGATGTTCCATCGCGCGCATGCGCAGGTCGAGATCTTATACCAAAATAGTCACCCGTGACCCTTGGGTGACCCGAGAATATGTATATATTCCGGAAGTCACTCTAGGATCTGTTCCTTCCTTCTATCTTCTCGCGGACTAGCAGGTCACACACATAGGTGTGTGTATACCATTAGCTTGTCGCAAGTAGCTTTGTAACCTAAGGGTTGGGGCTTCGATTGACTTCGTCCTCCAAAGGCTGCGACTTGCAATTTGTTCGACTTCGGCTGTGGCCGGTCAGCGGGTGAGTAAAGTGTGAAGGCTACGCGTAGCCGGCGGCTATCGCGGAAGCTAATATCACCTTTCCACCTTGCTTTAATTGAGCTTGTCAAGCGGCGGCTGGTTTCACAGTCGCCGTGTTATTCCCCCGGGGGTTCTCACCGTTGCTTGTGTGTTTTTCGCTAAGCCCGGTTGCTAATTGTATGCTCGAATGTATTGTTTTTCTAGCATTGTTGACTGTTGCTCGGGTGCTACGTAGATCGCCCCGACCGGTTGCTTACTTCGATTTAATCGACAGCGAGCGGCTTGGGGAGAGTCCAAGCCGCCGCCTCAGTATTTTGTAGCATCGCCGCCCTAGAGCGTTGCATAGGCTACTTACTTTGCTCGTCAAGTGGGCGGCTTCGGGTCAGAAGTCGCTTTCACTGTTGTATTTGAGCTGTTCGCACCAGTCGTGTGCTCTCACCTAAGCCTTGCGTTGCATAGCTGACTTTATTTGCTAGTGCCAGTGGGTGAGCCGTGCCACACACTAGTATGCTGTTGTATACACTGTATGCTGCTGTATTGCTCGCCGGTGGGCTAATTAGTTTCCTAAATCGCCTTCACCGTGTTATTTTAGCCGTGTCACACTGTTGCACGTGTGTAGGCTGCTGTAGTGTGTCGCCAGTTGGCAGCTTAGTTTCACACCGCTGTATTATTATAGCCGTGTCGCCAAGTGTTGCTGTCACTGTGTTATTTAAGGCGCATTGTTGCTTGGGTGCGATCTCGCCTAAAGCTCGATTGCCTAAAGCCTACTGTAATTATGCTCGCCAGTGGGCAGCATAGTTTTACACCGCCACTGTTTTATTCTAGCGGTGTCGCACCGTGGCTCGGTTGCTCTCGCCTGAAGCCCGGTTGCATACCTTTAACAGATGCATATTTTAATTGGCTCGACAAGGGGCAGCTTAGGCCTCCTAAGGTCGCCGTCACTGTTACTTTTAAGGGTGTCGCTCCGTTGCTCTGGTGCTTGCACCTGAAGCTCGGTTGAGTAGGCTACTAATTCATTTAGCCTAGCCTGCTAAATTGCTGACATGCTAAACAACCATAATTGTGACGCCTTCATGGCCTCCCTACAGTGGAGAATGGCCATGACAAGTGCCCTGCAGGTCTCGGGGTGAGCACCTGAGGGAAGCACTGTCAGATAACCCATGCATGAACCGTAGTTTCATGCCTCAGGCACTGAGGCTTGCTAGGTAGAAGCTCTCCTGCTAGCCTCCAACCAGCTCAGGGTACCAGCGGCAGTGAGTAGCCTTGCGGCTGTGCATCCTTCCTACTCAGGGGATGACATGCTGTCCACAGCTGCGTCCTGTAATGTTATACAGGTGGGCAGCTCGGCTAGAGGGTCAGTGTCCGTCCGTGACTTGCCAAGTATTGGGTGGATGAAGCTCGGGTTTCATCTGCACCTGTGAATGCCTTTTTTCGGCGGGCCCTCAATACTCCGTTTTCTCTGGGCCTCCCTCTGAGCCTTACTTCGCAGAGCTCCGTAGATGCTGGCCAGATTTATGGGCTCTCCCATCACACTAGTGACAGCAGAGCTCTGGCAGCCATGCACAATGCTGATAGTTAGGGCTTGGACTGGTTAGCTCCGATTGAGCCTGCTATAGCATCCCTGGTTGTCACCCCAGACGAGGCTCTGAGAACCGATGTGCGCTGCCCTCGGCCCCAGTGCCAGATTACATACGACCTCCTTACTAGGAGTTACAACATTGCTGCCCGTGTGGGACGTCTTGGGAATTTGCTTTCTCACGTAGGCCTGGCTTGGTCGCAAACCATACAGGGGTCAGGTGCTGGTCACTCAGCACGGACCCTCAGTGATGCTTCACTGCATACTTTGCATTATGACTTAGGGATCTAGGCAGGTTGATGCCAACTGTGCGTCCCAGTCGTAGGTGTGTCGATAGACCCTCCGTTCTCTTCCAGTGATCCCAGGCCGCACGCTTCAGGCCCCGGTGCGGGGTGTTCAGGTTGACCAGGCTAGACAGTAGTTGCACGCTGCGACGTGCGCCTCTGCCTGATTCCAGGCCGGGAACCTCTATGGTACCCCGTGCCAATATCTTCAACCACGTCCAGGTGGGCAATCAAGGAGCCAGTGCTTCTCAGCACATTCTGAACAGCGCCGTAACACCGCGCTACAGTCGGCATTTCAGGCGCCAGGAAGTCGGCGTCCAGCCTCCGCCCTCCCCCGGAGTCCCTGGGGGTGCTACTCGATGCTCGGTAGGTTCTACTCAGCCTAATTTCAGGTACCAAGGAAGTGGGGCGGGTTCGTCCCATTCTGGACTAAGAGGGCGGAATCGGTGCCTCACGGTCCTTCCTTTCCACATGCTGCGTGTTGCAGGTGGCCTCCAGGCTATCGCTCAGGCGGACTGGGTTGTGTCAATAGCCCTGAAGGACGCTACTTTCAGGTCCCTACTGCCCAATGCCACAGGTGGTCCTCCCCTTTGCATTTCTGGGCAAGGTGCATTTCAGGGTTCTTCCGTTGGGCCGTCCCTGGCTCTGCATATATTAAACAGTGTGTGGCAGCATCCCTGTCGCCATTACAGCTCAGCGGTATGGTGTACTGCCATACCTAGACTACTGGTTGATCATTTCGCCCAACTCAGGAGCAGGCGGTCAGGGACACAGCCACGCTCCTTAGCCAGCCGGGAACAGGCTTGGCCTTACGATCAATCTTACAAGGGGCAACCTTACACCATGTGTTGGGTTGTGATTTATTTGGGGCTGGTGCTCGACTCGGCGGCCATACGAGCCTGCCCTTCTCCAGAGCGCGTAGCTACCATTCGGCAGCTACTACAGCACTTCATGCAGGGGAGGCTGCTGGAATACAGCCTCTTCCTTTAACTGATAAGTATGCTGACCTCGGCATCCATGAGGGTCCGACTAGGCCTTCTCAAGGTGAGTTCTCTTCAGATCTGGGCGAATGGTCTCCACTTGGACCCCAAGTGGCAGAGACGCAAGATGGTCAGGGTGTCTGGGCAGTGCCTTCGGGCCCTCAGACCCTGGAGAGAGAGGGCATCCCTGATTGCAGGGTCGCCCTTAGGGAGGAATCTCCCAGTGTGAGGTTGTAGAGACAGACGCCTCCTTGTCAGACTGTGACGCAGTCTATTAGTGCAGGACTGTCGTAGGCCAGTGGGATGCCCAGCAGAGACTAGAGCATGTTATAGGCTGGAACTCCTTGCGGGGTTCTTAGCACTCAGGCTTCAACCACCAGGTGGGCACCAGATCGGAGCAGGGCCTGCGGGTTACGCAAGGGCTCCTTATGGGGGTGCTCCACCATTATCTAAGCTTTCCAGGTGTCTGGAACACAGCAATAGACCTTCTCTCTCGCCAGGGGCCACCCTCCGGGGAGTAGAGACTCCATCCGGAGGTGGTAGGCATGATTGGGACAAGTATGGCAGGGCAGTGGCATATCTCTTTGCTTCCGAAGAGATGACCCACTGGCCCCCTTGCTTCTCCTAGAGTGGAGAGGACCAGTCCCCTAAGACAGGAGGCTCTGGCTAATGCTTGGCCAGTCAGCCTGCTTTATGCATTTCCTCTAATTCTGTTTTTACTGGCAACACTGGACGGGGTCCAGCATTGCAGTTACAGCCTACGTTTGGTGGCTCCACATGGGCCAGGAAGGCCATGGTTCCCAGCGTTACTAAGACTCCTCAAAGGAGTCCCTTGGTGCCTTCCAGAGAGACAGGTACTTCTGTCTCAGGTGGGCATACGACATGTAGGGCACCCGAACTCGGGGCGCCTGCAGCTGGGCGTGTGGCTCCTGATAGCCAGGACCCACTGTTGACGTATTGCGACCAGTCAGAGGTCCAGACCTGTTTTAAGTTCAGGGGCACTCTCCGCTATATGGCTCTATACAGACAGGTGGAGGTTGTTTGCACAGTAGTGCATGGCACATGGCGAAGTCCAAGGGACTTGCTCATTGAGAGTGATACTACACTTTCTGCAGTCTGTGTGGGCAACAGGAGAGCTGCTTCCACCCTGCGCGTTTATGTGGCTGCGATATCGGCCGCACAGGCAAGGGTGGATAACCAGACGGTAGGGTCCCACTACCTAGTCAGGCAGTTACTGAAGGGAGGCCAGAGGCTTCATTCAGCCACCACGACCCCTGAGGGCACCATCATGGGACTTGCAAGTAGTCCTGAGGGCCTTAGGTCTACCCCCATTTGAGCCGCTGAGTCAGGCAGACCTGACGCGGCTGTCTATGAAGACAGCATTCGTCCTTGCCATTGCGACAGCAAACGGTCGGTGAACTCCATGCCTTGTCAATGAGCCAGGCGCGCTTGCGCTGGCATGTAGAAGGGTCAGGAGTGGTGCTCTCGCCAAATCCATCCTTCCTATCCAAACGATTGTCTCCCCACTATGTAAACCAATCGATCGAGTTGGCTGCTTTTAATCTCCTGGGCTCACCAGGGGGTGCAGGAAGAATGTCAGACCCACTGTGCCCGGTGCGGGCGCTTGGGGCATATGTTGTGGCAATAACCAGCTTGCGTAAGACAAATAACCTGTGTCTGCTATGGGAGCTGCAGGAAGGGGGCTGCCCTGTCCAAACAGAGACACTCCCACTGACTTGTGGATGTGGTCTGTGAATGCATATAGAGCACAGGGGCTCCCCAGGCCTTGGCCGTTGAGTGCCACTCTACCAGGAGTATGGCTACATCTTGGGCTGCCTTGAAGCGGGGTCAACGTCAGGACATTTGCGCCTCGGCTACATGGTTTTCATCATGTACGTTTGCGCGGCTCTACAGAGTAAATGTTTCTGCTCCTCATCCTGTGGGATGGCGGCTGTCTTGTTGACGGCTGTAAGCCCTTAATTGATGAGTACTCTTCGTGACCTTTCTGGTATAAGTCATCCAGTGCTGAAAGCACCGCCTCTGGCGGTCAGTAGGAACGAAATAGAACGATAGTTACGTATGTAACTACGGTTCTATGAGTTCCGGATGACCGCCAGAGTTCTCTGTCACTCAGACTTCTCAGATACCACGAGAAGATCCAGTTGGAACAGATCCTAGAGTGACTTCCGGAATATATACATATTCTCGGGTCACCGGGTGACTATTTTGGTGTAAGATCTCGACCTGCGCATGCGCGCGATGGAACATCCAGTGCTGAAAGCACCGCCTCTGGCGGTCATCCGGAACTCATAGAACCGTAGTTACATACGTAACTATCGTTTTTGGCCTTAACGCAAAATGCAATGTGTGGCAGAAAACTAACACTGCACATCACCCTATACACACCATCCCCACAGTGAAACATGGTGGTGGCAGCATCATGCTTTGGGGGTCCTGTTCTTCAGCAGGGATAGGGAAGCTGGTCAGAGTTGATGGGAAGAAGGTTGGAGCCAAATACAGGGCAGAAAAGCCTGTTAGAGTCTGCAAAAGACTTGAGACTGGGGTGGAGGTTCACCTTCCAGAAGGTTAAATACCCTAAACATACAGCCAGATCTACTATGGAATGGTTCAAATCAAAGCATAGTCATGTGTTAGAATGACCCAGTCAAAGTCCAGACCTCAATACAATTGAGAATATCTGGAAAGACTTGAAAATTGCTGTTGACAGATGCACTCAATCCAATCTGATGCTGAATCTGAAGCTTGAGCTATTTTGCAAAGAAGAATGGGCAAACATATCAGTCTGTAGATGTGCAAAGGTGGTAGAGACATACCCCAATAGACTTGGAGCTGTAATTGCAGCGATAGGTGGTTCTACAAAGCATTGACTCAGGGGGCTGAATACTTTTGCACGCCACATTTTTCAGTTTTTTATTTATAAAAAAAAATTAAAACCATCTTTCATTTTCATTCCACTCCACAATGATACACCACTTTTTGTTGGTCTATCACGAAAAGTCCCAATAAAATAAATGTCCGTGTGTGGTTTTAATATGACAAAATGTGGAAAATGTCAAGGGGTACATATGAATACTTTTGCAAGCCACTGTAACTGAATAAAACAAATGTCTTCGAATATGTTAGACATTAATCCTGACATACTGCCTATCAAGCAGGTTTAAGTTGGTCCTAATACACCATCATTTTCCTTGCTTGTTGGACATAGATTGTTTATTAGCTGTTGGGTTTGAAATGATAATTTTTCAGTAGCAACATGATAATAATAGATAAAGACGCTTTACTTACTAAGAGTCTGGTGATAGAGTAAATAAACGTTTCGCTTGAATGCATAATGTGCCTGCTATAAATGTTCACCTTTTTCTTATGCATCTCAATTTACAGACATTTGGAGATATAATAACGTAAAAGTGGTAACATTGTACATTATATTTTAGGAACAACAGGTACTATCATTAGAGTCAAAGTATTTTTCTGTGTGATGTTTTGTTTCTATGATCATCTGTGACAAACATGATATCTCTCATATCGATCACTAGAGTTAGAATAATGTCGAAATTGTGAAACTTAAATTGAAGTTTCTTTAAAACCTGGAAGAAGAAAATTGGGTCCCCCATAGCTGTTTATTATATTGGTGTACAGTCTTTGTTGTGGATGTTTCTTTGACCGTGTTTCACATCAATGCGTTGAAGCTGCGGGAGAACAGAGAGGAGTTATCCTCCATGATGAACGGCACGTTCCGTGGTGTGTTTGTGCACCGTTACCGCGACCGACTGCCTGACATCCGCGCCGCTTGTATTGAAGAGCTGGGCCTGTGGCTGAAGAGTGACCCTGAACACTTCCTCAACGATGGATGTCTTAAATACCTGGGATGGACTCTGCATGACAAGGTTAATAGCACACGCACATGCACACACAAGGTTAATAGCACACGCACACACACACAGGATTAGACAGTAGACAATACATAACAGAGTAAAGTGTTAGTTTAATGAAATTCCTTTATTACACAGTTCCACTCCCTGCTGGCAGCACCATGTGTCACAGAGGTAGCAGCTGTCTGTCTGCAGCCCTCCACAGGCCAGCAGTGGAGATTGCAATGACAAGGACTGGAGCGACTAGAGAATTGGGCTTTCCAAATTTAGCAGCTTCTCATTTTATGAGTTTACACATGTTTCATGAAGCTATTGTTACAATACATCAATGTAGTATATTAATGTGAGTTTATGATAATTTTTATTTATTGAATGTACCCCTGAAATGCGTCAGAATTTCTATTACATCCTTCATACGTTTGCCAAGATGGCCTGAAATTGGCCTTAAAATAATGGCATTAAAAAGGTTTTAAAAAGTCTTAAATTAAACTTGGATATCCCTGGGGTTACCTTATTTATGAAATTTGAGAGCCTCTCACAATAAACACTATTGCAGAATATTTACACGCAGATACAAGAAGAATCATATACACATACTGGCACAAAGAACAATGTACCTTTATGAATAAACTATGGCATCAGTCTGCTTGCAGGTTCCAGATGTGTGAGATGAGTGTGTTACTGTACTTTCTTCTTCATTGTTTCAGCAATGTCCTGTGCGTCTGCAGTGTGTGCGTGCCCTGCAGGGCCTCTACCAGGAGAAGGAATTCATTGGCCGCCTGGAGCTTTTCACCAGCAGATTTAAAGTGAGGCGTCCCCCTGGATTGGACTCACATCTCATTTAATGCTTCTTTCTCCCCCCTTTTTGTTTTTGTGTCTGTCTGACTGCAGCAGCAACTCTCTTTAATCTATTGTATCAGCTTATTCTATTGATTCTATTTTGTTGTTTGCCTACAGTATGTCTTTCTCTTCCCAGTATTTTCTGTCCCATCCTCACTTTTTATTGTTGCCTTTTTTTTTTCTACCATTTTTGTTCGGTGTTATGGTCTCTTTCTTTGTCTAGGCGTGTGTCTGGGTGTTTTAATAGCTGGCAATTACTGATGGTTAATAAGCTCTTCTCAAACACATAAAAACCCTCCTAAGCCACATGTGCCGAAGCAGATAAATGGTCATTCATGCCATGGCATAGATAGCGCCTAATCAGTGTGTGTGGGTGTGGGTACATTTATGCATATCTGTTTGTGTCTTTTATTCCCCTGTGTCTGCTGGCATGATCATGCGTGTGTGTGTGTGTGTTTAGGAGAGGATGCTCAGCATGGTGCTGGACAAGGAGTCAGACGTGGCAGTGGAAGTGGTCAATCTGTTGTTGCTTATCCAACAGTAAGGGGTTTCTCTGTCTGTGGTGTTTTCTCTTTGCTACTATCTGCAAAATACAGTGCAGGAATTTAATTTCAGTATAACACAAAAGAACAAATAAAATACATTTTACTGTTTCAATTCAAAGTACCATTTGTAGTTTTGAGCTTTTTCATTACATTTTATTTTTTACAGAAAAGGGCAGTTCAGAGCATTGTTAAAGGGTAACTGCACCCCCTGTTTGAGCTACTGCTCTGAAAAATGCTTTCAGACCATGGATTCTGAATTCCGTTTGAGAACCTTTGTTTTTAAAACATTCCGAGATCGGACGTCTGACATTCGGGAGGGGAGGAGGGTGCGTGCGGCGTCTGAAGCTAGGTAGCAAAATCAAAATGGAAAGTGACACAGAATCAACCGGCACCAGCGGCACGTATGAGGAGGTGGAGGACTTTTCCCCTCCTGAATCCCCTCAGGGGGAAGTTTATTTAGCTGAGGGTGGTCCTGAGCCCTACCAATTCGAGCCGATGGCTCCTCCAGCCCCAGTGGTGGCATCTGATATGGAGGTAACGGCTCAGGACAGCACTGAAGTGTAGTGCCCACCTCTGATTGGCTGGCGTCAATCAGACGTGATGACGTACATGGGGTCAAAAAAGTCCCATGTACGTCATTTTTCGAACCCGAAGGAAAAAGTTATTTTCAAATCTTAGTAAAGTTCTAAAATGATTTACAATACAAAACATTTCTTGAATTGCCGATATTTAACATATTGCAATTTTTTTCAATATTAACACCAGCATATATGTGTTCCTTCACAACATAGTGATTTAATTCAGCTTATATCTCAAAAAACAAGTAAAAGGGTGCTGTTACACTTTAATAATGCTATCCAAATATTCTATTGAGTAATCCTTTGGTCACACAAGATGTGCACCATAATGCTTTATGTGAGAACCAGCTTTTGTGTCAAATGTGTCAAAGTAAAACTGTTCTTTCTAATTTGAAAAAGTGACGCACACCAAGTCAAACTGAGTTATCATGGGAAATATATGAAGTGAGAATTACATAACGGTTATAATACTCTTTCCCATGAATGCTGATGATTCGTGAGTCATGATCTCTCATGTTAGACACCATCGAGCACCACTGACTGACGCAGGTCTGTGCAGTCAGTGTAAATGAAATGTTTTAGGATTATTAACAAGAGAGATGACAATGCAGATGCTTATTAATGATCGGTGTAATTATATGAAAAATACATAAAATGCTAAAAGAGTGCAATAAATATTTAGTCAAATATCAGTACAAGAGTATTACAATATTAATATTCTCACCCCGTGTTTTTTAATATAACTATATTGACCTGTAACTGTTTTCATGTGTGCCGATATGCAGGGGGACAGAGGAAGACCTTAAAGAAGAGGAGTGCGGACACATCTATCCCCTGGTTTACGCTTCACACAGAGGCCTGGCGTCAGCAGCCGGCCTCTTCCTCTACCACAAGTACATTGTCATCCTTTCTCTACGCATGCTGTCTATAAAGTGTTATGCTGTTGTAACATTTAGGTTCAACTCCGTATTAGTGCCTTGTATTGTCAAACATGTGCCTTAAACATGATTCTTTCACCAAAGGTATTTCAAACACACAAAAAAAACTTGTATGGTTTTGATTTAAATTTGTAAACTTTTATAAAGCAGAACATCATAATTCACACCAAATCTGTAGCTGTTTTCACTTTTCGGATAATATAATGTGAAAATTGTTTTGTGTGTGTGTGTGTTTTGTGTGTCAGACTGAAAAGTGTGATTGCCAGTGACAGCCAGGGGAATGATGAAAGGGACAATGCAACCTTCTTTCAAATCCTCATTTCCTTCTACATCCAGAGCGAGGTGATGTCTTTTTTCTCCCGTCTCCCTTCTGTTCCAATCCGTCTTTTGGCCTCAGTTTGACAGTAAAATGATTTGAAAATATCACTAAAATTATATATATATATATATTTTTTTAATATATATATATATATCCTTTAGCAGCAGTGGGAACTTGAAGAAGTGCTGACTGATTGAATAATAGAGATGATAATAACACAATTGAAGATGCACAATTCTTCAACCCAGAAAAGCTTTTTTGTTATCATCTCTATTATTCAATCAGTCAGCACTTCTTCAAGTTCCCACTGCTGCTAAAGGATATATATATATTTTCCACTCACTGCTATCGGGCACTTTTCAGAGAAGGAACTCTGGATACTTCAGTGTTAAACAACTATAGACCTTTCTTACTTATTCATCTTATAGCCAAGATCATTAAGACAGTTGGTTTTAATAAACTTAGAATATTTTGCAAGGTCTGTTTGACAGCTTCCGTTCTCACTTGGAATTAATTCAACCCGGACCCACCCGCTACTTGTGTGTCCGCAACTGGCCGCTCCCACAAGCTAATAAGGCTGCTGTACTGACGCAAATCACACATTTCAGGTTGCGTTGCCGTGAGACACAGCTATCCAGAGCCCTGGACAGCTGCAGAGATTAAAATGAAAGCGATTCTGTGAGACCGGCGAGTAAAAAAAAAAAAAAAAAAACGTCTGAGATGCTCGGGTCAGAGATGGTCAGGCTTAAAAATTCAGTGAGGATCAATCTGTGTAAACAAGCAACACAATAAGCTAAAGCGCAATCTCTTTTCCTTTCTGCCTGTCAGTGTGAGAGAGAGAGAGACAAGCAGTCACTAACGCACTCACTACGCTTGCCGATCGTCCCTTTAATCGCTGAGAGACTTTTCTATCGCCAATCGGAAAAACCATTATACCCGCAGCTTGTTAACCTGACCGCCCAGACCCACCCACAACAATATCAAAACTACTCGCGTGGCAAACAACCAATAAAGGGCCCGCAGGCGTGCCGCAAAATGCAGACCTCTAGCTGAGGCTCACAACAACATGCTTCAAAAAATGCATCTCTGTTATGCTTAAGGAATGTAAACCAAGAAGCAGGGCTCTTAAGGCCAGGACACACCAGTCCGACTACCCGAAAATGGAGTTTGCCGATTCAGGCAGCTCCAGTCTTCCCGTCGCGGCCAAAAAAGTGCAAAGAACACACCATGCCGACTGCTGACTTTCCGTATGCTCTGCGCTTGCGCGGTACGTAATGTCTCCATAACAGCAGGCGGCGCTAATCTGTATTGTGGCCCGAAAAATACGGAAGCCGGAAATGATGGGACGACTCTCTAGACCATAAACATAGATAGAAATACGTATTTATATTTATGGACCATAAAGAGCACAATTTCTAGCAGAGTGTCGAGCATGGTGTCGAGCAGTCAACAAGGGTTGATGCATGTGAGTACTCGCTGAACGAAACAAATAAACACATTAAAACAATGGCTAACTGTTGTTAGCTGTTTGTGCTACCCGCCTCACTTCCGGGCTTCACTGATTCGCTAGCCCTCCACAAATCAAATTGCTCCAACGGAAAGACTGCCCGCGAAAAGAAGCCCGACGACATCTACGACGACCGATTTCACGGCACACACCAAACAGATTCGCGTCCCCGCCGCCTCCAGACTCTACGACGGCGATTATCGGGCCGGTGTGTCCGGGCCTTTAGATCCATGGACTCGGTCAGTTAATAAAGCCCAGTGTCAATAAAGCCAACCGAACAATGTCAAGCAACATTTAGCTTTTTTGCTGCATGCAACTGGGACAAAGTGCGAGAAGATCTTAGATGTGCCACAAATGTAGCAACTTGTAAATCCACTTTAAAAACATTTTTCTTTGCATATGCCTAGGATCAAGCACTGCAACTTGCGCTATGTGTACAAAAATGTGCTGCCATATCAAAAAAGTTGTTTCGGTTTGTTATTGACAGTTCCATGAGCATGGGGCGTACCTGGTGGATAGTCTGTGGGGTGCAGCAGGAACTGAGCTTAGAGACTGGGACACTATGACAGCATTGCTGCTACAGGAGACTGGTGAGGAAAAAGACAAGACTTTGTAAACAACACAAGCAGTCTTAGCTGCATCAGATCATAGTTCTCGGCTAAACACCAATATACCGTGGTCATTTATAGAACTCTCATGTTGCTCCCTCGCTGTGCCTGGATAATCTCAACCATCACCCACTGTTGTGCACCTGTCTGTGCCTCTGTTGTCAGGTCTGCTGTATGAGGAGGAAGGCACTCTCATAGAGCTGATGATGTGTGCCATTAGACAGGCAGCACAGGCAACCCCGCCTGTAGGGAGAACTCAGGGCAAGAAGGTGGTGACACATGCACACAGACACATGCATGAAAGACATCTGTACTCTGTTTTATGTAGCAGTGGAGCTCGGGGGCAAGAGATATGTCAGTCTTTGGTTTCATCTTTCAAATGTGCCTGTCATACAAACAGTCTAGAGTTTTAGACCTACAAAAGGGAAGCTGAAAAGGAATAAATCGGATTACCATATCAGTTTGAATACTTTTTCATATTGCAGTTCTCACACATTTGTTTTGTTAACCTCAACCTCCGCCCTATTCCTATTTCAAGAAAGACACCTTATCCCATTTTTTAGATCATATTTTAACTTTAAATCATTAGTGTTTTAAAAAAGTAGATTATTTGATCACATCATTTCGTTAAGGATTGTTAGTAATTTCCTCAACTGTGATCATACCATTTTGAAAACAAAGGAAATGTACAGGCTCTCATAATATCTGAATGCTTTTTGTCCTCAAACGTGCACGTCTTGATGACCTGTGATTGTCCACTCAACATATATGTGGAATTAGACCCTGAATACAAAGGATAAGAAGGTCCAGGAACAAGACAGAAGACGTATCACCACACACTTCATCCCATTACTGCCACAGCTGCTGGCCAAGGTACACGTAACAATAAAATCGATTGCGTTGTACACACTAACAGTTACAATTTTAATTCATTATTTGAGGTTTTGGTTAAGCATCAGAAAAACGGCCACCACAAGCTATATAGTATATACTTTGTTAGATTTTACTTTCAATACTGAGACGGTGTTTTTGTCCTGCAGTATTCAGCAGATGCAGGGAAGGTGAGCCTCCTTCTCAAAGCTCCTCTCTACTTTGACCTCGAGATGTACAACAGTGCTCCGCAGCTGGAGAAGGTAGGAGTAGTGGAAATGTGAAGGATCAACACAATTAATTATCCCTGAATATATGATTACATTTAAAAAAAATAAAAATTACAACATGTTCCTTCTGAATCGTTACCCCACGCCCATGATTTTATTAAATAGTCACTTAAGCATGCACAAGAATATTTCTGAGAATTGAAAGTATAAAAAAAAAAAACATCTAAACCACGCTGAAGTGACTCTTCTCATGGCCTGTAGTTTTCATTGGAACACTGCTCTTACCTCTCATATGCATTGTAGTTGAGCATGCCATATTCAACCACACAGCTGTTTATCCATAGCTATTCTCTTCTACTGCATCTTCTTTGTTGCAATCATGCACATCGTAAATGTGAAAAGGAATTCAACAACTTCTTTGGTGAGGCACCTAGCGTCTTTCCATGTAATATTCATATGTTTTCTGACAGAAAAGTCAATGTATTTGAGGAATCTGTCAAGCTAGCCAGCACTTAGTCCTCAACATCCCTGCTGTCACTCACTTTGTGAATCTAAGCGGTCTTAAGACGTGTAGCATGTCCATATTGAAAAATATTTAAACATTGATATTTGTTTGCACGTTTGGTGGTCTTGCAGAAAGGAAAGGTTATGTTCTTGTGTAACCTTGTGATATCTGATTTGTACAGAGTCTGTGTGTTATCACAAATATTCTTGGTCACAGTATGTTGAAATATCCTACATACATCACAATCGCGTTTGCAGTTTTTAACGTGATCAGGCATGACATTTAGCCTAGGCTATGTAATAAGGGCATATAGTTGTTTATATTAACTTACTTTTAATCCCAGATAGCAGGATCGGAAATAATATTAATCTCAAAATAAATTTAGTTGTAGTCTCGCAATATGAGAACCCCTGTCTTTGCAAAATCTCAGTCTGTGACAAAAAATTCCGAACTAATGACTAATTGTCTTCAGGTGTGAGTTGATTGTCTTTTAGATGTGAGAGGGTGTCAGTCTTCAATCTTTTAAAAGTCCTCAGTGTGAGCCCTGCATTACTCACTCATGTGACAGTTCTTGTACTTTACCTATTCCACTTCCATCTGCTGTTCTCTGCCAATTTCCTCTACCGCTCTGTCCTCTCTTTCTCAGTATCTTCACCTGCTGCTGTCTCAGATCTGTGGTATTGTGGAGAAACACACAGAGATCAGCGTGTTGGAGGCTTGTGCCCACCTGGCCAGCACCCTTTGCTCCGACCGTTACACCTTCTCCTCCCGCGCAAACCTGGCTTTCAGCCAGCTGATGGATGGCCTGACCGAGTGCTTCAGCACCTACTTAGATGACCTGTTGCAGGTGGGAGAGCGTGGCAGGGAAACATTGCATACAGGCAAACATATACAGTATATACTGTATATACTATTTTGTCCATCCATGTGGTGAGGGTAGGCCAAATAACAGAATGACTCAAAACGGCTTAGTTTTAGCCTAGACCTAATAAAAAAAACAGAGTATATGGTTGTGAAGTATTGGCAGCTTTAATAAAGTCCCAGTTCCTATTCGTATATGTTCAACATTAGTCATATAAACTATTCTTTCTGGGATGAAAATAGTATGGTCTAACAAAAATTAGGACCTCCAAAAAAAGAAGCAAAAACCACATGCAATGTACATTATAAAATTATAAAATATTGTTCTCAAGAGTGTGTGCTTGTATACCTAGGGTACCGCAGATGACGATGACACATACAGTGCAGCCATTGCCTTGAAAAGGATTGCAGCCTTGAGCAGGTAAGTGTGTTCTTACGATGCACATGGCATTGTTAATACACACTATTTTTTACACAGAAGTGTGTGTCTGTTTCCAGCGCAAGAGATCCGACGGGCTGGAAGCTGTTTGACTCCTGTCTGAAGCTTCTGAAGAGCAGGATAGAGTCTGGAGAGCTCAACAAGGAGGTCTGAGATAGTCACACATTTCAAAATGTCAAAGGGAGTGCTGCGTTCGATAATAAAAAAAACATTACTTATGTTCTTCAAACCCCTGTTGAACATCTACAAAACCTTCCCACCTCAGCATTTGATTGGACTGGAGTACAGAGAATTTCAGCATGGCCCAAATTATCTGTATGGCAAAATTTTGCCAAAGAAAACATTTTCACCTCTGCGTTTTTTAAATTATTTCATTTAGTGTGTGTGTGTGTGTGTGTGAGAGAGAATCTGTATTAATTTAAGCTTCCCTTTTGTGTATTTTCAGCTAATGGTTTCGGCTCTGAAGTGTGCGGCCTTTCACCTGATGTGGGCTAAAGTGAATGCAGTCAACTCAACACCATCTGAGGTGATCACAGAAACAGACTTTTTTTTTTCTCTCCACCAATGCATTAGTCTTCGGAAATTCCCTGTTCACTGACAAAGAGATGACTCGCACTAACTTGTCTCCTGACCCGCTCAAAATAACCAGGCTTGTGTGATAAATCCTTTTCGGATGGTTGTCACATCAATGCCAACCCACCAACACGCAGGCCATGTTGGTGGCCTTCCTGTGTGTTTGTGGAGCTCCTCTTGTCTGTGTTGTTCAACAATTCAGCAGCTGTGCAGACAGCAGGCAATTAACACAACAGTCTGTTAGTGTGTATCCAAGCCCACGATGACGCTCAAACATTTATTTCCCCCTGGTTCACACTTTCTCTCACTGTTTTCCTTGTACGTAATTGTTACGTCTTCTTCTATCCTGACTCTCCTGAGCTTTCACACACACACTGATCATGCCTATATTATTCATTGAGTCATTTGTGTTTACCTACACATGTGTTTCAGGGGGAAAACGTACAAATCCCTTCCTGACACGTTATTTTCATCTCAACTGACAGTGACTGCAAATAAATGATGCTGATCCTTTTGTGTATGCTACTACTCCTGTTTAATTTAACATCCAAATAGGTAGATAAACTTAAATAAAGAGGCTGAATAACAGTTTTAATGTCCACACGTCCTACACAAACACGCACACACACACACAAATGTACACAAGATATCTGGGATCTGCCTTACTTAATAGCCATCTGTTCTAGGCGGACTTGAAGCGTCTGAAGAAGGAGATGCATTCATTTTGCAGAGTCTCACAGACCTGTCTGTCTCTGACCCAGACTGAGATCAGAGATCAAGTAAGAATTTTGTTGCAATTAGCATCACCCCATATGTAAAACCACTGTTTTGCTGAATGTCTGTAGCATTTTGAACATTCAGGCTAGGTATGTTGGTTGTTTCTTACTAAGGTTATTTTCCCTTTTACACACAGAAAGCTATTGTCTTGGGGACTAGTTGCCTATGCTTCTCTATGACAAGCTGATACAGCTACAGAATTGCTGGCAAGCTTGGATGAGCTGACAAACTGAATAGTTTTAAAGGTCACATATCTGTATTGTTTTATTTAAAGAGATGGTCATTTCTAATAAACTCTGTCTTTGGGTTGACAGGCGTTTGAGCTGCTCTGTGACATGCTGCTCCTGTACAGTGCGAGTTCATCTCGCTCTGAAGCCCTCCAAACGTTGGTCCACCTGCCTTCTGAGTCCCTGTGCTCTGACATGGCTGCTTTCCTTCTGGACCACATCTTCTCTGACACTGATGACGCTGAGCTCAATGGTATTTAACACCAGAAATGAAAACCAACTCTTTCTAAATGCTAGCATAAGCTGTTTTGCTTTCCAGAAGCACTTTTAAGGTGTATTCACACATGCCGTGTTTAGTTCGGTTGAAACGAACTCAGATGCACTTCTGCCTTCGGTGCGCATCTTTCAGGCAGGTGTGAATACAGCAATCGCACTCAGGTGCGGACCAAACAAACGCTCCGAGACCCAGCTGAAGAGGTAGTCTCGGTGCGTTTCCAAACGCACTCTGCTGCAGTTCGTTTGTGGTGTGAATTTGTCCGGACTCGATCCGACCCAAATGCAGGAGGAACTGTGCCTTTTCTTTCTTTTCTTTTTTAATAAATAGCCGTCAGCTTCACATTATGGGAAAGTGTTGTTGTCGCCATTGTTAGGACGATAAGTTGTGGTTTGACCGGGAGCCCAGAACAATATATTACATTTGATCGAGAGGACGCGTAAACATGCTGAATGTGTTCAGCGATCAGATGAAGGAGAGGGGAGCGTCTCTCGCACAGTGCCAACAGGTTCACGCTGCGCAAGAAGTGTTTTATTTTGCTTCCCATGTACGGGACCGTCAATACCCCGTGTCAGTTTGGAGCTGAACTGCGCCGACCCAGCTGATACACAGCTTAATCAGCTGAGTGTCAGCTTGAGCATATTCTTCTCGCGTGACGCGCGTCCAGCACCAAAAATACAGTAAAAATTATGTTTCACATTGTAGGCTACAAGCCACATAACGTGGCATTGACATAGGGCTACATATTATAACCATATGAAACAACAATAATTTGATGTTTTTCCTCTTTATTTATAGGTTAAATGTAGGCCATTTTATTATTTTTAACCCCATATTATATCAATGATATAAATTTCGCAGTTTTAACTTCGTGCTTCCTGTTTCTCTCCACCCCAGAATGTCTGTCCAATGAATGAATAACCTCAGATCACGTGTGGTTTTGCTTCGTAATGCTGGGTCACTTGCAAAAGGGGCAATATGAAAGTGGACCACACCAAACAAAAAAAATCAAAACTCTATTTGGTCTGGACCAAAGCAAGTGAACTAGCGGACTTTCCCAGTGTGAATACACCCTAAGTCTTTGTTGGCAGGGCTGCTACAGATGTCATCCTCTTCTTTTTAAATAAAACTAGAATTGAGATTTTCCCGATGGTGTAGTTCTTTGGAAACAAACCGCTGAATTTTAACACCGCAAAGCTCTCTCGGTAGACCCTACCTTTTATTTATGCCTGCAGACATGGCTTTTCATGTCAATGTTTTGAGATCTTGCTGCAGTAACAAATCTTTTTCACTTTTTTTCTGCCGATTTCCCCAGCCCAAATACCAGTCCAACATTATACTGCTAGCTTCTTATACTCATCTCCTGCCTTAAATCTTTCATATTAACTATAAGTCTATTACTTCCCCGTATTGTGTTCTCTCTTCCCTCTCTTGCAGAGGGCGAGGAGGAGATGAAGATAACTCTTCTCCAGAGGAAGCGCAACCAGCTGGCCGGCTACTGCAAACTGGTCATCTACGGGGTGATGGACCTCATCGCTGCTACTGACATCTTCAAGCACTACAGCAAGGTCAAGATGGGCTTTACATGATAGTTAAGATGTATTTATTAGCCTAGCATATTACATATATGTATACATTGAAAGCACCTTCATACTCAATGCTTGGCTGTGTGTCACACTTTATTGCACATATAAGCATACTTTGTTAATAGTTATATTGCTGGGGTTAAAAATAGTTCAGTCAATGTTGTAAGACCATCATTATTTGAAGGAATTAATTGGGTTAGGCATACAAGAAATGTGTTGAGACAAAATGAATAATGGGAAATCAGAAAGTTAAAATAAGCTTCTTTTTTCTGGTTTTCTCTAGTACTTTAAAGACTTTGGTGACATCATTAAAGAGACCGTGAGCAAGAGCAAGCTCATCAATCCCGTCCTGAGTGCCAAGACAGTTGGTCTGAGTATGCAGCAGGTGTGTACTTTCATGTTGCTAGAATGACTTCCGTCTGAGGGCTTTTAATGTGTACTGTGATGGTAATAAATATCACTAAATACATGACATATTATATTACACATTATTGAAACACTAATGCACTATACTTTGAATATTATTAGTAAAGGTTGTTTTCTTTTCATAATCACATCTTTTGACTGATTTAAAGATGTCCCGTTTATGCAGAAGGGAGAATATTTGCACTGAAAAACCACAGCTACCCAGCACTGACAGATTTTCAAAAAAAAAATTGTGGTGCATGTGCATCCACAAATGGTTGTAAATGAAAATCTATTTACTAAATGACTTTTTGAATTGTGCCAGATTCATTGGCCAGTCACAGAAAAACTGTAAAACTTCAAACGTGTTTGAACATTGTCTGTTATTGTACAGTCGGTTCAGTGTTTCATGCGGCACGTCATTTTTCAACAAACCAATTTAATCCTGTACAGTCTAAACCTTATCTAACCAGCGAACAAGTGGAACATATCTATACTTAGTCCAGATATCTATAGAACTGTTTAAATAGCATGTTTCTGCATAACAGTTTTATATAGATTCACTTTTGTGTGTTCAGCTGTTCTCAGAGATGTTTACAGAGGACCACAGCAGGCAGGATCTGGGTGAGATTAGAGAATTGGCCAAGAAGCTTGCCATGAGCTTTGGCATCGACCTTCATCGTATCCGCAAACCACTGGTGGCCCTTCACATGTAGGTAACACGCATGTCTCTGAGAAACAGTATTTTCAATTCAGATTGTACCATTTTCCTTTCTAACAGCTATGAGGGCAGCCACCGCTCAGTGGATGTGAAAGAGACATACATTTCCTCCTTACTGATAATCAAATTAAATTCTGGAAAATGCGTTGTCAAAATTGTCGAAATCAGGAAATACTGTTTATCCTTACAGTATGCTACCTGTACGTACTGTGTTTGTGTTGAAAAACAAATACAGCCTAGGCTCTGTAAACTGGTATTTAATTGTATTTTATGGCATTTAAAATTGTATTTTGCATCTTATGTATTATCTGTTTTAGTGGTTTAGGCCGCCATTGTAAATGAGAACTCGTTCTTAAAGTGTAACTGCACCCCTTTACTTGTTTTTTGAGATTTCGGTTGCGTTCCGAATCGCATACTCTTTCTTTGTTCTATTCTACATACTACATCTGACGATAAAAAGAATCTAGTTAGGATGCAGTAGGCATACTATTGGGACATACTTTTCTCTCTTAATTCATCATAACATTGCGCCTTGATCTTGCCTCTTGCTTTCATATCCGTCGCATCCCCGTTTGTTTTCATAACATGGACCTATAGGCTTCGTCGATGTTACGTCACTTCACGTGCGCACTGGATTGTGGGTCAGAATCGCCCAAATAGGATGCACTTTTCAACACTAACAATCTTGGCCGCATGAAGTAGACCATCCGGGTATTCTAACCATCCTAAATCTGGCCACAAGAATCGGGACATCCTAAATCTTTTTTCTACATACTATATAGTAGAAAGTATGCGATTCGGAACGCAGCCATAAGCTGAATTAAATCACTATGTTGTTAAGGAACACATATATGCTGGTGTTAATATTGAAAAAAATTGCAATATGTTAAATATTGGCAATTCAAGAAATGTTTTGTATTGTAAATCATTTTAGAACTTTACTAAGATTTGAAAAAAACTTTTTCCTTCGGATTCGAAAAATGACGTACATGGGACTTTTTTGACCCCATGTACGTCATCACGTCGCCGCAAAGCCAGGCACGCTCTTCACAGGTCCATGGCTGGTCCATAAGCGTCTACTGTTATACTGTCCCTCCAAGGATGTTATTTCGGGGGTTAACACCCTTCACTTCTACCGACAGTGTGTCTGCAATATCTCGCTTGCGCGAACACACACACAGACACACACACACACACACACAGACCCGGACTCGTTCATTGTTTCACTTTATTAACACACGCTACCGCTCGCTCTCCTCGCTCTCACACACACACACACACACACACTGCCGCTCGTTCACTTGTGCTACTCGGTCTCCTCACTACGATAGAAACACCCGCCAACAATTTAGAATAAGAAAAGTCCTCCACCTCAGACGACCTATCTGTGTGGCATATATGAGCTCACCGTGTAGCGACAGTGCCGTTAGACTTTGTGTCACTCGATATTTCAATGAAGTCATGTCATTCAGATCTTCCTGAGTGATAGCTAGCAGCTAGCCCCCTCCTTCACAGACACCGCGCCCCCCCCCCTTCCCGAAAGTCGGCCGGCTGATGTCGGAATGTTTAAAAACAATGGTTCTCAAACGGAATTCAGAATCCATGGTCTGAAAGCATTTTTCAAAATCGTGCAGTAGCTCAAACAGGGGGTGCAGTTACCCTTTAATGACTTGCCTGTATAAACAAAGGGAAAATAAAACATAAAGTAAACAAAGGTGGCCTCCCGTAGCTAGCAAAATGTCTGTTTACAGGGCCAAGGCTGTGTATTAACCAATACTGGATTTCTTTTCTGCACGCACACTGTACCTACAGGTAGTGGATCCTGAGGAGATATTCACTATATTTTCACAAAAATATTATAATCAAGTTTATTTTACACTAAAGCAGTTCATTATGTTATAATTTGGCTTTATATTGCTCTTAACTATTGTGTGTGTGGTTTGTGCTGTCAGGGACGGTATCCGTTTTGCATTTCGGGACCCACAGGAAGGAGAAGAGCAATGCCCCAATGCACCCTTCTTTGAGATCCTGAGCGAGTTCAGTTTCAAGCTGCTACAACAGGACCGCGCCCATCTGTGAGAAACGCATACATATCCACAACGTGCTTTACTCTCCAACACTGAATCTCAGTAATGTAATACTGATTTAACAATAGTAAAAACGTCTAGCCTTGTCATGAAATGACAAATGCCCCTCTGAGTCACTTACCTGATGCCAAGAGGATTTTTTATTGCTACATGTTATATTTCAGTTAAATTGCTGAGTAAAAGCAACATATTGAATATGACAACATAACATTGGATTGAAAAATGGCTTGGATATTAACACATGTTTCTCTTGTCTTTGTCTCACTATCACTTTGTCATCCCCTCCCAGGGCTGCATTTCTGAAATCCAAGTGTAGCAGTGCTGCCCTCTCCTGGCCATCATTCAGAATGTATCAGCGGTCCCTGGAGGGCCGTTCCGCTAAAGGCAGAGGGCTGGAGGAGGAAGGTGATGGCGTTTCCCCACATAATACCCCTGTAGCCAAACGCAAGAGGACCACTGCTCAAGGTGAGATCGATGCACAGCACATGTATGTTTAACAGGAATGCTAAAGAAGGAATGATTTCACGTTTTCTGTTCAGTGGTCAGTGTTAATTATTTGCTGTAAAGAGCCAAGTGACTTTTTGACATCTTCTTTTTAGTTTGCAAACCGCACAATGAACAAAGTGTCACAGATATTAACTTTGTGTTGTTGACTTGTGTCTCCTCCAGGTTCATCAGTGTCCAGCGTGGGCAGAGAATCCTGGTTAGAAGGCAGCAGTATCCACAGCAGCCTTCAGACCCCAGCCCTCACCTCCACTGTCCAGAGACAGCCAGCCAAGCTGCTGGCCGCCGGGGAACCCAGACCCACACAGTCTGAGATGGGCTTAACCGGACCGGAGTCTGACGAGGAGTTCTCCGAAGGGTAGATTGAGTTTAATCTTTTTTTCTTTTTTTTGATTTTTTTTTTTGGCATTTTCAAGCTTTATTAGATAGTACAGAGTTGAAATGGGGAGACAGAGACAGAGGGGGGGATGACCTGCAGTAAAGGTCCACGGGTCGGATTCAAACACGTGACCACTGCAACGAAGGCCGGAGCCAATATAGTATGCGCTCTATCCACTACGCCACCGGAGCGCCCCTGAGTTTAATCTTTAACACATTTGGAGTATCTATATCTATCCCTGTGGTTTGGATATTACTGCCATGCATCTGCCAAATGCTAGAAACTCCTGCCAGGGCTGTACAGTGCGACAGTTTTGATCGCATTTGCTACTGAAATTGATCACGTGCGATGATGGATACAAGTCCACTCGCACTAGTGCGACAGCTTGCTAATGAACAGATGCTGTCTCTTTGAGACACAGAGGAGCGATCATGGGAGCGATGCACAACACTGCTGAGAGGGCTCTAAATTAACACTCTCCAAAAGCGGATAAATGTATTCTTAGACAAGTAAGTTATTGAGTCCACCCTCCACTTTGGCTGGTGAAAGATGTAGGCTCTGGATCTGTGCTCGTGCGGCGATTCTAACGTCTAAACTTCACCAACGGTAATAACCAGAAGGAGACGGCTCTTAACATTAACGCGGTTAAGTTAGCGTGTGTGCAAACAGAACATTGCCTGTGCGCCTTCACATTAAAAGCCTGTTACGTGAGTTGACTTTTATTTTGAAGCCGGTAAGAACAGGAAGTTAGCGCTTTACAGCACTGTAGTGGTCTAGCTTGAAAGGCAACTCCTTCAGCTGCAGAGAAAAGTCAACAGTAGAGTATTTAACAAAGTTTGAAATAAGCCACTGAAGGACTACTCCCACATTCACAACAACCTTTATTTAATTTATCCTAAATTGTACCAATATGTATACTTATTTATTTAATAGGCTAGTTTTAATGTTTTAAAGTTTGGTTTTAATCAACAGAAGGACATTTTCTAAAAATGTTTATTAATATAATAGGTTAGATTATTTTGTCTAAATTGCAATCAGTGCACCCCTATTCATTTTTCTATAAGTATTACTGCACACACTAGGATATAATATTAATTGAGAATCTCAAATGAGACCAAGATGACATGCTAAAAGGTAATTAGAGCGAAATGCAAGGGTTAAGGTTATGCAAGTTTTCGATTATACTTTGTGTGCTACCAAATTTAGTTTTGTGCTACTGATTTTTTTTTTGCTTGCTAGCACCAGTGCTACCACCTAAAAATATAAGCGTACAGCCCTGGTTGCAGACAAGTTTAATTTTTTTAAATAAAGTTATATACAGTTAATTTCCTCATCTGCTAACATCATGTTCAAATAGATGCATAACTTGTGTTCAAATAGATGCGAATACAGTTGAAAGATAGATTTGTAGATAAAGCAGAAGGAAGGGAGGTACTTTGACCATTTAACCAGCCATCAACAATTTTTCATAACATGCTACAAAGACATTCTGGGTGTTAAAATGTACCTGCTGCTAATCACCAGGTCCAATATGCGAAAGGTGAGGCCCAAAAAACGACACCAGCTCTCCTCCAGCCAGACAGGCACCACTGTGGATCAGCAAAGCCTCAACTCCCATCTCACGTTGTAAGACTGATCTTAGAGGAGAATGCAAACTGTTTCACAATCACAACTGGTTTTTTTTCTGTTTTTTATCTACAAAATGATAATAATTGTCTCATTTCGTAATTACCTGTAATTCTATCAGGTAAGAAAAATAACAATAGAATTAACTGTGTTTTCTCTCTAGACTATCACTGATAGAGGACGACATGGCAGAAAGAGAGGACATTGAAGATTATGAAAGTGATTCTGAACATGAATCTGAATATACACTGGTAACATTTTAGAACAAATTACTCTTATTTACATACGGTATACTGTACTTACGAATAAGCTTTTAATAGCATACCATTTTTGACTGTAAACTTAGTTAAATATATGCCTTCTTAAACTTCATTATACTTTGATGTGTGGATCTGGCTAGAGACCATATAATGATGAAAAAAGTGAGTACAATTTAAGGAATTTTTCATCTTGTTTTGTTCTGCAGCCCTCCAAGCGTGACAACTTGGTCAGTGTCCTTGATGAACTCTTTGAGTGAGGGAACACAGACCTGGACTACTTTGGGAACAACAGTTCATGCATTTCTTTAATATTAGTGCATTCTCATTGGTTTAAAGTACATGTGAGTACTAAGTATCAGGGCCATCTGTTCTTCAAGACCCCTGACTGAGTTCACCTATCAGATTGATTTTAATCATTCATTTTGTTGGAGGGGAAGAGAAAGACAAAATAATGATTATGAGTCTGGGGGGAAAGTTTTTGCATTTACTGATAGACGTTTTTATGTTATTAACTCAAAATCTACCATATGTTCAAAATAAAGTAAAAAGTATAGTGAGATCTCTGTAGTCTGACATTAAGCTAAAAGACTCTTTGTGTTCCACATTTTTAATTCAGTTTCATTATGTATCTTGCACTGTTGTTGATGGCACCTTTTTTGTCACTTGATAATTTAATGTTCATTAAAAAATACTGAGTTGAGCAAACTCTGAAAGTGTGTCTTTATATAAAATCAGATGACAGTTTTTTTGAGTGGAAACAGTGGGAAGGACATAGATTCATGCAAATGCATGTATTTGTACGATATATGGGCAGAACATGCTAGTAACCAAACATGCTAGATGTTTTTTTTTCAATAATTTATATGAAATACACAATGATGAATGTTTTACAGGATTGTTTTTACAAGTTTAGTTTGCTATATTTTTGGTATTCTGTTATGAAACAACCTACATGTCATAAATAACGCAGTGACAAGGAGAACTTTTTATTTTACCATGATGTTCTACATCTAGACAGTTGTACAAATTATATAAATATGCCATGTTTGATTTCACCGTGGTGGGAGCATGGACGTATAAAGGGTGGGAGTCACTCAGTTGTATGAAATCCAATCAGAGCTTTTCGCGCCATTCCAGACTAACAAGGCGGAAGTTAGGCGTATCACGTGACATACAATCGCCCACAACTTTCGCGCCACCACGAAAGCCCGCCTCTCGCGATTGGAAGAAGCGGCATGATTGGCTGCTGCATACGTCACACTCGCGCCACTTCTTGTACCGAGACCGGGGAGAGACGAAAGCTGCATCTGAATGAATAGTGATCTCTGTGATCTCTGGTGATAGTAAAGTAATAAAACTGTGAATTTAAACCGCGCTTTGCTTCGCTGGAACCTTTTAGGGTTTTGGAGTAAAGTTATCCCACCTGAGGGTCCACGTGTGCAACCATGGCTCGTAAGGATTATGCGGCAGAGAAAGGTAATGGAGTTCAACTTTCACAATAACGGCATGGCAGCAACAGGTTGGCCATACAACTCCAAACTTAAAACTTAACGTGTTGTCTGAATTGCACGTAACGTTTAATAGTGCATAGGTCGTTAATGCATTTTTTATAAAGTCAGATAATATATTCTGAGGTCTTTGTACATGTGATATTACCTCGTTTTTCAATCTGCACTAACTAGACTTTCCTTGGATGTATGGTTGGCAGTGTGCATGTCATATTCCATTAACTCCACGACACTTGAGTACATTTTAGAGTCGGGAAAACTTTTCTGAACGTTATCATGAGTAGTAAAGCAATGTGTGTGTGTGTATGCTCTTGTGACTGCACGGTGACCCGGATGGATCCGCTTAAACAAAGGAGCAGGCGCCGTTGTGCCAGCACATGTTCAACAATAACTAAACCTTCGTACGTTAACACACGTAGTACCGACTATCAGCAATATATCACGGTTAGAAGGTTGACACCACATCATCCATGTCATTTTTAATGTGGAAGGTAACCATCAAAACCCAAAACAAGACATCGAAAGTTAGATCGACATGGTAGATATAACGCTAGCTGACCGTGAATGCGTTTTTTTCTCGTCGCTGAAACGGTAACATGATGAATAATTTGACCGATGGTTTTTAAACATCCATAACTTGTTGGTCCTCCCGGCACATGTTACTTGTTTCCAAACTTTTGAGCATCGTGAAATCAACAGTCTTGCAACGTCTCCATCTTCACTTATGCTTAAACCTCCAACCGGCGTTGTTGGCATGCTGACCAGTGATCCAGGGTTTTGTCACTGACAGTTACTAAGTTAAAGGGCGACTTTGCAGTCAGATGTAATAAAGGTGTTGCTTAAAACACAAGCTAGTAAGTGGACCGAAATGGTGGCTTCGTGCCTTGACAAAGGAAACTGCGCAACAACTGGTTTATGTCAGTAGGTTTGTGGTTAGAGTCCAAAACGTTTTGGACACGGGCATCACGTCAGTTTTGCACAAATAGAACATACGCTTTTAACCGAAACTTCACTATGGGAGTGTTTTCATTAACTGCATGACATTGTGAAGCTGAACTTTTCACTTTGAGTATAAACGGTTAGATTCAAACATTATTCTGCGACTTCTTACCGCTCAGGGATTATGTTGGGGCTCCTATTGACGGAGCTGTTCATAGCTCATTTAAGCTAAGCTAACCCAAAACTAGCGATAGAAGATGGCTGGCCGTGGTTTGAAAACAACAGCCAGGGCTATTTTTTAAGAGCGGAGGGATATCGATGTGAGGAGGCACAAAAGCCATGTGCTGCTTTGTTTACAATAACATCCTCAGACATAAATAATAAAGCGGAGCTGCAGATTTTCTGCCGCAGCGTCAAAGTAAGTGGAGTGTTTTCACTATCGCGATAGGACTAGTTTTGTTTCTTGTAACCCGGAATTAAATATTGTTTATAGTTGTCGCTCTTTCGAGAGGTGATGGGATATTTTTTCTACAAAAAAATGGACACTGACCTGAGCACGCCTGTTGTTATATACATTCTTACCCCGAAGCTATCTGCGTGTTTGACGCTTGTAATTTCTCGTTTTAAAAGTACAATAGTAGGCCTACTAGTTCAGTCGAAAGGAAATCAGTTCATGTACTACCTCATTGGCAGTTGGTGCTCAACTGTAGGCAATAGTGATTCATCGAGATTACAGGATGCCATGTTACTCAACAAAGGGGGTCGTCGTAGGACAACAAATTAGCTCGGTCTCTAGGCCCACAACTGGTGTTTTAAAACGTGTACTTCAGCTATTTTATTAAAAATAATATTAATAATAATAAAGGTCAAACCAGTAAACGTTTATTTCATGTATATAGATTCTCCATCTAGTGTGTTCTGGATGTGGACTTTTTTTCCCAGTTGTGAAATAATGCTGACAGTGTTTTTTTTTTTGCAGACAAATGCAAAAGGTTCCTGCAGGAGTTTTACTCAGAGGATGACAATGGGAAGAAAGTGTTTAAATATGGAGCTCAACTTGTAAGTATTGTAAACAAATGGTAAATAGACTGGGAACGTTTCATGTCATCTTTTCATTATTGCTATATAACAATGAATAAATCATAAAATGGACCAAATAATTTCCTCATTCTAATGTCTTCCTACAATACAATGCTCACTTATTGTAGAAGGTGTAGCCTTACCACATTTATGAACTGGTATTGCACCATCCCAGCAGCATTAGTTTGTGAAAGTGTAACGGTGTTATTGTCGAGCAGTTTCTGTGCAGACTGGCCGTTGTAATCATGTGGCTCATAAATGACTCCCTCTGTGTGTTTTTTGTGTGTGTGTGTACAGGTGGCTCTGGCCCACAGGGAGCAAGTGTCCATCTATGTGGACCTGGATGACTTGGCAGAGGAAGACCCTGAGTTGGTTGAGAGCATCTGTGAGAATGCCAATCGCTACACGGCCATCCTTGCTGATGCTATCCACGAGCTGCTGCCAGAGTACAAAGAGAGAGATGTACGTATTTCTGCACAGTCAATCCTGGACTTTAATTTTTTTATATATATACAAATCAAAGTATTGTGATTAGAATATCAGCTGTAGTAAATAAACATAGCAATAATCAACTCCCTATGATAATCTGCCAATAAAAAGCATACTTCTTTTAGTAAATTGATAATGCAAAAATACTTTCCTTTTTGTATCAAGATTGTGGCCAAGGATTCTTTGGACGTGTACATTGAGCACAGGCTGATGATGGAACAGAGGGGTCGCGACCCCCGCAGACAACCGTGACGCTCGTAACAAATACCCAGCTGAACTCATGAGGAGATTGTAAGTCGGATCAGATTCAGGGTTGCGATTTTTTTTTCAACATATTTTAGTTATCATGGTTCTTAAATATCTTAAAATTGTCATCAAACATATTAAATTACCTCATCTAAAAATAAAGCCTTAATTGGTATTAAAATTACTTAAGTTAACCTTGTAAAACGTCTCACATGCTAAGACATGTTGAGTTGGATTTATACATAAAAATACATTTTGACATAGCAATTTTAAAAACTCTGTAATAAAAGTAGGTACCATCTATTTAAAATGTACAAATGCCTCTTTTAAGGTCATGAAGATCAGCATGGCTCGATACTAATATTGAATTTTTGGCTTCTTGACTGACCTGAAATAGAATGACATACCAAATTAAAGAAAATCAACGTTTGAAGTATATCTTTATTGAGAGGGGGTTGTAGCCGATTCAGTGGTCTGTACACTGACCATGGTCTCTGCCGCAGACCACTGTGTGCCACCACCAGGAGGTGCTGGAGGTACTGGTACGGACCACTCAGCTGGTGGCACGGACCACTCAGCGACCACATACAACTGGTCATGACCACTAAGGACCAGTGGTCCTTGCCACTAGGGGCGCTAAACTAGTGGCACGGACCACACAGTGACTGCTCACTTGTCTCACTTTCTCTTCATCTCTGTACATGGCTGTAATAGCAATGCTTTTAAACATAGAGATCCATTGACTCTGCATTTATGTTATTATTGTAGCACTCTCTGATTTGTTTATAGCATAACTGAGGAAGAAGTTTTAAAAAAATAAAAATAAAAATAAAATAAAAAGTCAGATATTTTATTGTAATTAGCTTATGCCTACTCTGACGCTTGGGCACACACACACTCACTCACTCACTCACTCACTCACTCACTCACTCACTGACGGCACGGACACACGCTACTCTAGCACGGACCAGTCAGAGACCACATACCACTGGTCATTACCACTAGGGGCGCTCAAGCAGGTAGCACGGACCACTCAGCTAGTGGCACCTATATGTCCATGAGTGGCACGGACCACTTAGCGACCACATACTGGTCATGACCACTAGGGACCAGTGGTCCTTGCCACTAGGGGCGCTAAACTAGTGGCACGGACCAGACAGTGACTGCTCACTTGTCTCACTTACTCTTCATCTCTGTACATGGCTGTAATGGCAATGCTTTTAAACATAGAGATCCATTGACTCTGCATTTATGTCATTATTGTAGCACTCTCTGATTTGTTTATAGCATAACTGAGGAAGAAGTTTAAAAACAAAAGAAGAAAAAAAGTCAGATATTTTATTGTATTAGCTTATGCTGTAGGGTACTCTGTCGCTTGGGCACACACACACACACACACACACACACACACACTGGCGCAAAAAGTGGGTATGCTCTATATGCGGCACATAGAAGTAGAATGATTGCAGAGGGATGAAAAAAAACATTTCAAAGTGGTTGAATAAATAAATACACAGAGTTTGCCAACCGTTATCTTATTTGACCGATTGTATTGATTTATCACGGATTGTCACTGCAGTTTTTAACGTGTCACCTCTAAACATTTTTTTTGTTGAATGTGTTCTGACCGACACACCTTAAGTGAAGGTCGATATTATAGCAGATCAGCGCCGAAACCACACACTCAACTGCTTTCTCCACTATCATCATATTTTGCACCCTTATGTTCCAGCGCACTACTGTTTGTGTGTGTGTGTGTGTGTGTGTGTGTGTGTGTGTGTGTGTGTGTGTGTGTGTGTGTGTGTGTGTGTGTGTGTGTGTGTGTGTGTGTGTGTGTGTGTGAGAGAGAGAGAGTCTGTGTGAGCGTGAGCACGAGATAAACTATGGGTGAATAGAGTGTATTTCTATATTTGATTGATGATTGTGTAGCAATAATAATCAAAATCCGTTTGCCACAATCTTAAAACTCCCACAATCCTTTGCTCTCACATCAGCATATTTTCAAAAGGAACTGTTCCCCCCAGTCGCTACAATCTGATTATACTTGGATAACATCAGCAGCATTCCCTTATTGCTGAATCAAATGTCAAAGTATATTAATATTGGGTCATCCATGGTAGGCATACATGTCTGAATCCAGTTGATCAAGATTCGAGATTCGAGATACGAGAGTAGCGTGTGCGTGTGTGTGTGCGTGTGTGTGTGTGTGTGTGTGTGCGCGTGTGCGTGTGCGCCCAAGCGACAGGGTGCAGCACAAGCTAATGTACTGTAAAGTGAGCGATAACCGAAAATAAAGTAACCAGCTTCTCAAGAATCAGTGGGCTCATTTCGTCCAACTACCGGTAAAAGTAAAGGGTGTTACCCCGAAAGAGCATCGGGGGCCTTGGTGCAGGAAAGGAAGTAAAAGTAAAATATCTGACTTTTTATTTAGTTATTTAAACTTCTTCCTCAGTTATGCTATAAACAAATCAGAGAGTGCTACAATAATGAAATAAATGCAGAGTCAATGGATCTCTATGTTTAAAAGCATTGCCATTACAGCCATGTACAGAGATGAAGAGAAAGTGAGACAAGTGAGCAGTCACTGTGTGGTCCGTGCCACTAGTTTAGCGCCCCTAGTGGCAAGGACCACTGGTCCTTAGTGGTCATGACCAGTTGTATGTGGTCAGCTGAGTGGTCCGTGCCACCAGCTGTGCGGTCCGTACCAGTACCTCCAGCACCCCCTGGTGGTGGCACACAGTGGTCTGTGGCAGAGACCATGGTCAGTGTACAGACCACTGAATCGACTACAACCCCTGCTGTCTTTATTTTCAGTGGACCAAATAAGTTTTTTTTTTTAAGTAATAATTGTCCTGAACCCAATCAAATTGATATGGATTTTCACTGCAGTTTTGATTGTTGTAAAACTAGTCTTTAATTTCAAATAAAGAGATAAATAAAAGTTAAATGAAATGAAATGTTCCTTAAGCTGTAGGAACCCTGGTTATTAATGTTTCCAGTTGGTCTCCAGTTAAATCTTGCATATTAACATACATTTCTCATTAACTTCATCCTTGGTCCACAGTGAGTTGTACTTCAAGCCTCCCAACACGACCAAACCCAAAGTAGTGCGTGATGTACGCGCTGACAGCATTGGGAATCTAGTGACGGTTAGAGGAATAGTGACCCGTGCCACCGAGGTCAAACCGATGATGACTGTCGCTACATACACATGTGACCAGTGTGGTGCCGAGACCTATCAACCAGTAAGATTGATTTTAGTCCTTTTTGAAATCATCAATGAATCCTGCTGCTGCAAAATATCAGGTGTCCCTCTATGTCCCTTTTGTCCTTCAGATCCAGTCTGCCTCCTTCATGCCCCTCATCATGTGTCCCAGCCAAGAGTGTGTCACAAACAAATCAGGAGGTCGACTCTACCTGCAGACCAGAGGCTCCAAATTTGTCAAGTTCCAGGAGCTGCGTATTCAGGAACATGTAAGCAAACTATAGCCAATAAAATGATCACTCGTCATCGGCATTGAATTCTAATGTGGTTGTTTTCAGAGAGCTATTTAATCACACGTTTCTTCTGTTGTCCCACAGAGTGACCAGGTGCCCGTCGGTAATATTCCAAGGAGCATGTCTATCTACGCCCGTGGAGAAAACACTCGTCTTGCCCAGCCAGGAGACCATGTAGCCATCACCGGAGTCTTCCTCCCTCTCCTGTGCACAGGCTTCTCACAGGCTGTTCAGGTGTGTAGCCTCTGACCTGAATGTGAGATGTGTCTGTTTTTATACCTGCATACAACCCTGATATTAAATCTAACCAATTATTGCATCTGACTGTGTATTACAGTTCCTTTTTTGCACTGTACTTAATCTGCCCATGATCCTAACATACATCTCCATATTGATTTTGTTATGTTCATGACAGGGTCTTCTGTCCGAAACCTACCTGGAGGCCCACAGCATCACACTGATGAACAAGAGTGAGGACGATGAGCTAGGCAATGATGACCTGAGTGAGGAGGAACTACGCGGCATCACAGGTGATTGGTGATTTGTGTGTATATGTGTGAGAGAGAGATGACTTGGGTAAAATGAAACTATATTAACCTGTATGAATGCCAAAACCCTACAATGTTTATTTTTTTTTTTACTTTTCATTGTTAACTCAATGGATTGTATTATCTTTTACAGATGAAGGATTTTATGAGAAACTATCTGGCTCAATAGCACCAGAGATCTATGGACATGAAGATGTAAAGAAGGCTCTACTCTTACTGCTGGTTGGAGGCGTAGAACAGGCCCCTAAAGGCATGAAAATCAGAGGTGAGTCCCAAACGCTCCCACTAAACAAGAGACAGCCATTAAGGGACTCTTCACCTTAAATTCTCTCTCCACCTGATCAAGACAATTCTCATTCTTGACGGTAGAAATTCAATTGAAATTGTATGTTTTCTTATGCACTTGTATTTATTAAGAAACATTTCATTTAACTTTCATTAAACATTATGCTATTATGAATAGGGTGGCCATATGGCTTATATTGTGAAATTATACACACACACACACACACACACACACACACACACACACACACACACACACACACACACACACACACACACACACACACACACACACAATAGCAGACAGGAGCTGACAAAAGAACAGCCTCTTGAAATCTTATTTAAAAACTGCAACACTCTTCCTGTCTTGTTTTCTCTTCCTCAAGGCACCATAAACATCTGCCTGATGGGAGACCCAGGAGTGGCCAAGTCCCAGCTGCTGTCCTACATAGACCGCCTGGCTCCTCGGAGTGAGTACATTCCTGTTTTGTTGGAGTGAAGTCCCGTATCTGTCTTAATCCTTTATCCAGTTAGGCATTGTTTTTTCAATGGTAAAATATTAACTTTTGATGTACTAGTCTGACGAGAGTGAAGACAAAATATCCAACACTTAAAAACATTCAGATACTGGCATCAGTTTGTTTTTCTCTATATAAATGATAATAAGTTTGCCACTGCCGTCTCACCTGTTCACTGTCTCCGGTCCCCTCTCTGTTCATCAGGCCAGTACACAACGGGTCGCGGTTCGTCCGGTGTGGGTCTGACGGCGGCAGTAATGCGTGACCCCCTGACCGGAGAAATGACCCTGGAAGGAGGAGCCTTGGTCCTCGCTGATCTCGGCATCTGCTGCATTGATGAGTTTGACAAGATGGCCGACGCTGACCGCACAGCCATCCACGAGGTGATGGAGCAGCAGACCATCTCCATCGCTAAGGTAAAGCCAAGCACACTTAGTTGACTAATTCAGGTCTGATGCCTTTCACATCTTCACTAATCTCTCACTCTTTTCCGCTCCTCTCCAGGCCGGCATCATGACCTCCCTCAATGCCCGCTGCTCCATACTAGCAGCAGCCAACCCCGCCTACGGCCGCTACAACCCCAAGAAGAGCATCGAGCAGAACATTCAGCTGCCAGCTGCTCTGCTGTCCCGTTTTGACCTGCTCTGGCTGATCCAGGACAAGCCGGACGCCGACGCTGACCTGCGTTTGGCCCAGCACATTACCTATGTCCACCGGCACTCCCGCCAACCGCCCACTCACTTCACCCCCATCGACATGAAGCTGATGAGGTGATTTAAAGTCTTTGTAACAAATTTGCTGTTATATTGATATATTAATGCAAAAAAGGGATCTGTCCTAAACAGTTCCGGTTATTAAAAAGGAGACTGTCGAGATGTGTGGTGTAACTTATCATGTAATTCACAATATTGTCATGAAATGTCCAATTTCTTCAGGCGTTACATCGCTGTGTGTAAGAAGCGGCAGCCTGTGGTCCCTGAGTCGCTGGCTGATTACATCACTGCTGCTTATGTAGAGATGAGGAAAGAGGCCAGAGTCAGCAAAGACACCACCTTCACCTCAGCCCGTACCCTCCTCTCCATCCTCCGTCTGTCCACTGCCCTGGTGAGAACCTCCGCTCTAGTCAGCTGTGTGTGGCTGGAAAGCACAGGGTATCATTCTTTTCTCAGAAATGTGATTATTGTTAAATGGAATTTGAATATTTTATGAGGTTTTATCATGGGGCTGATAATGGAGTGTGAGGATCATCTTTGTGTCGTAATCAATCGTCCAGTGTGTGATAAAGTGCTTACAGTGCAGGTAGTGACGATAACCTGGCCTATTGCAGTGTGAGCACTTCTTTCCCATGCTGGACAACAGATCTCCAGTCTTCCGTATAGTCATCATGACTCGGCAAAAGCAAGACAATGGATTAAAGCAGCTCCGAGTAACATTTGCGTATCTTTTAAACAGCCTCATGTTTCCTCTGATAATCATAAATTACTTTTAACAGCAAACGAGACCATCAGTGCAAAGAAAGACGTTTTTAATATAGTTTTTATTACTGCTTTTGGTCTGGTCGCACACCCAGTCCGATTTTCGGTTCACGCGTGCAGGCTCTATGGTCACATATCCGTATTGGTCGCAGATTTCAGTGTGGCGCAACTACGCGATTTCAGAAGCCTATCCCTCCAGGTGAGGGAAGGGGAGCGGGAGCCTTGTTTGAGACAGTTATTTGTCGTCATAATGACTGATAACGGGGCTGAACCATTTAAGGAAAAAAAAGAAAATGCAATGAAGAAAAGCTAAAAGGCAGAGATAGGCAGGCGGGAGGGCGTTGCCAAGCAACGTATACACAATTTCACGGTAGCGAACTAGACAGCAGCGTTTATTCCTAAATGAATGAGCGGTAGCCTACTAAAACAAAGTTTACTTTGCCTCACCATCATCAGATGACCATTATTCATCTGAAATAGTCAACATACAACAACATAAACACATTACCTCATTGTGATCCATACGAACTGCCGTCTCTCGTTCATTCCCTTTGTGTGAGGACACGTAATCTTTCAGCTCCGTGAGAGAGTAGTTAGGTGACACTGCTGCATCAACTCATTGCAATCAGGTGTGTGTAGCACTGACTGGCATTAGTTGATGCTGTGTCACTAACCACTCTCACAGAGCCGAAAAGAGTCCGGTGCCCTCACACTTTCAACACACGGACATGCCCTATATTGCTTCCTGATCATTTGAATCTCGCACGCCCGGCACAAACTATAAAACAGCTTCACGACAGCTGGTGTCGTAAAAATACTACCGCTTTTGTCCAAAGGGGCCGCCAACGTGCAATGTTACTCATAGTGGCTTTAATGTATAAAGTATTGTTATGGAAATGATTGAAGAAATGGAGTATATCCAGAAAGGAATGCTTAACGGTGTTCTCCCGGCCTCTGGGTGTCAAAAGTGCTGTTTGTGCAGGTAGCAGTCATCCACCTACTGCAAAACCAGTACTTCAGGCACACAGGAAGGCAAAGTGCTGCACACAGACGTCCACAAGAGGGCAACTGCAACCACCCAATGCAGAAGAAACCACTTGAATTGCTATGCTGAAGATAATCATTGTTTTATTTATTTGCACCACACCTTGTTCAGATTCTACAGATGTTCTATAAGATTCATGCGTGATCGGCAGGACGAGGTTTGTCTGATCCTGGTCAGCTTTGCAGGGTGGGCAGTCAGCCTGTGTGCATTAGGAGCAGCTGTGCAAACCCATGCAAAACTGATCATGGCCAGTACCATCATCAACTTTATCTCAGTGTTCAGGTTCTCTTTTAGCATTTCTTTCTTGGTGTTTTAGTGTTCTACCAGTAGAGAGATTAGCTGGTGTTGAGAGGCGGAGACTTGGGCAATTGCCGGCCATCCCAGAGGGCATTGCACTTGTCTCGGTCTGACAGTGCCGGCACAGCGCAGCCTTTGTAATCCAGATGGATCTGCTGTCAACTGAAAGTCCCACTTATGTACACATTTAACTAATCTTATTTCCATTTCAGTCACAATCTCCGCTCTTGTTTCGTAGGCTCGCCTTCGCATGATGGAGACTGTGGAGAAGGAAGACGTCAACGAAGCAATGAGAATGATGGAGATGTCAAAGGATTCGCTACAAGCTGACAAGTCCAGCGCCACGAGGTTAGTGTTAACACGGGAACATCACATTAGTGATTGGATGTCGTCCAACTGTCGAATCCTTTTTATGAGTTTCACGTTTGCCTGTAAGTGTAGCTACATATCCTGGAAAAGGCTGTTAAACTTCTCGTTTTTTTTTATGGAGCGATGTTCACACGGTAGCATGTTCCCTGAGGCAAGTGGCGGGACTAGTAACATGTTCATACTCCTGACATATACTGTTCTTTAGTCAATGCTTAAAATGTCCAGGATGGTTTAATAACACCGAAGTAGGGAGAGAAGCCATGTTTTAACAGCATCAAATTAATCAATTAAATAAAACATGTATCTAAGGTAAATAAAATGTTAGTTTTTTTCATTAAAGCAATAGGTATTTACTTTTCGGTTAATTCTGGATTTGGAGATTTTAGCTGCATGTCTCTGTAGAAATACTGGACATTGGGAAACTATAGCTAGCACTGGCCAAAGGTAACAATCCTTTTAGAACCAAAACCTCAAAAGGTCAGTCATTAATGTTACATCTTGTTTTGTTGAATTTGAAAACAATAAAATGAGTAATAATAGTTTTAGGATGTTTATGTGACAAAGTGGTAGCATTTAACTCTCAAAGCATCAAACTGGTCCATGTTTACACGGTAAATTGACCTTCATTTATAAATCGGTGCTACAAAAGGATAACTAGAGCATTCCTGATCACGTTTAAAAAAATTAACAACTTTTTTCTTTTCTTTCTTTCTTGCTCAGGGCTCAGCGGCCGTCCGACGTCATCTTCTCTCTGGTGCGTGAGCTGGCCACAGAGGGCGTGTCAGGGCGCGGTGGAGCGGGTGGGGTGGTGCGCATGGCGGAGGCTGAGCAGCGCTGCGTGTCTCGCGGCTACACTCCCGCACAGTTCCAGGAAGCACTGGAGGAGTATGAGGAGCTGAACGTGTGGCAGGTCAACCAGGCACGCACTCGCGTCACCTTTGTCTGAAGACACCTGGACATGTACCTTGCGTTTCAGCCACGTCCAACAGGGGGAAATCTCTTTGTTGTGGGCTTGCTACAGACTTGTAAATAAGCTCTTTAAATTTTTCAGAATTTTGTAACAAGTCTGTTGGAGATCCATTGCTTTTTATATTCCTGTTCACCAGTAAATCGCTTTGTAAATATGTATGTCAGAACTTTGCATTGTGTGTAGCATCTGCAGTTTAAGAACTTAAAGCTTCCAGTTTCTTTGACATGGAGCGTTTCTGTACATTGTATACGCTGCAATGAAATTTGGGCAAGAAATTGAAATTGGGCCTTGTATTGTGACAGATAGTTATAATAAATGTATGGTTCAATACTATGTGTTTTGTGCTTCATTTGGGCCTCTGGTGTACACATTAAATGGGATGGAGAAAGGTTTCAAGTGTGCCACAATCTGCCCTTAACACCTGGTTTGTTCCTGGAGCAGCCTTGTTGCCATAATTGCTGCTTTCAGAAACTCCTATTACATGTTTTGCTCGTAAAACTTGCTAACGTACAGAGTTACAACTAACAATTATTTTCAGTATCGTTTGGTCTATAAAATGGTGAAAAATGTCTTCACAATTTCCTTTAAAGCCTCGGGCTGTTTCTTCAAATATGAATGGTGGTTAAGGGCTGCAGTGATTCTTGTCTTGCTAATGTTGAATCTGGAGATCGCTTCCTAATTCATCAGTTAGTAACTGGTTAAAAATGCCCTTTAAAAGCTTCCAGAACACAAGGTATTTTTCAGCCTCAAGTTAATCCAACTAACAGTCTAAAACAGACATTCAGTTTACTATCGAAAAAGAAAAGTTGCATGCTGGAACTAAATGTTGACTAATGAACCATCTGAACCATTTTAGAGTTACTGTCTTAAAATGAATAACTAGTTCTATTTTGTAGACTCCGATTACTTGGTGTATAATCATGCAATGAGAAAAGGAATTTATCTATTTCCCTGGGTGAAGAAGTTGAGTGACTGTTGTGAATGAATAGGATTTAACTGTAAAACATACATTGAGCTTCGGCCATGTTTAGTGTAGTATGACGGCATGTTGTAAGAGTGCAGCAGCCTCAATGCAATAAGTGTTTCAAATGTAATGGTAAAAACATGCCGGGGTAAAAAAAAAATGTTTTGTTGCTCAGTGAGTTGATAACCAGATGTCCAGTCAAACAGCTGTTAGAAAAGCAGGTGTTCACCTGGTGAAATATAAACACCTTTTGTTTTAGCTGAATCATTTTAGAAATCAAGCTCATAAATGTATATTTAATGCCGTCTCCATGTATTTTTTTTCCCTCTTATCTTGGCTGAGCTATTTTGTTGGTAGGCAGCATTTTTGCCCCACAGTTGCAGTCATCCCAGCAGGTGACACTTTCCTTCCAGACTTTATGGGGGGTTTCCATTTGAAGTCTGCTTTCTTTATGGCCCTGTTGCTGAAGGCACAGGGGCTTTTTATTCCTAATAGGCGCCAAAGGCCCATATTAAATGGTATTAAAATGAGAGGCGGGGACTAGATTTGGGTCTGAAAGTTGGTGGAGTCCTATTGGATGGGAGAGAAAGTTACAGGGGGTTTGACAGACATCTGTATTTAACCCTCTCAGCCCTGTCTATGCAGTGAAGACAGCATCCTGAGCCAGGTGAGTAAGACACAGCCAGAGGTTTTCGGTCATTAGGCTTTATCTGTGCTTTTTAAATTATTCAAAATGTAAGTTAAATTTTGTTAAACAGAAACACTTAATGTCCAATAGCAGCTTTTTGTCGTGTATACTGACATAGTCTTTTAGAAAACATTAATGAAGTAGGCTGGTTGCTTCATCTGAAAGAGTTTATTTTCTTTGATGCTATAGGAAGCAATCATCCTTAAGATTTGATTTTAGTAATCGATTTTACATTTAAATTCTAAGGGAAAATACCTTTATTTTATCAAGAAAATCTATCGTGAAAAGGACCAAAAAGTTTCCTTGCGTTTATACATTTTGTAGTATATAGACATCGTTTTAAAGAGATTATAAATCCAACTTGTTTTGCTTGAGTGATCAAATAGCAATGATTTTTGTGGTAATGGTCCTTTTCCCGCCATTAATATTTTTTTTTTAACTATTTTTGCCATGAAACACTTCCTCTCTGTATTGCAGGGGTTCAAGATGTTTTCCACATTATGGTCGGCTGGGACACTCTGCTGTCTGATGCTGCTCCCAGGTCAGTTATGATTCTTTAGTGTAAACTGCTTCAACCAAAATGTCTCAAAAACAAGATGATCAACCTCCATCAAATGATTTGTCTCCTCTTTCAGGCCTGCTGGAGACCAAATCTTTGTTGAACTCCATCAAGCAGGAAGGTAACTATCTGCAGACCTTGAAGCACACTCTTAAATAAATGTCGGAGAGTTCTTTATCTTCTTAACGGACAGACCATCATGCCTTTCCTTCACAGAGATGGTCCCCGTCAGTATTGACTCAGAGAAGGCAAACGACTTTCTGACTCACTCCAGACCCAAGCGTAATGTGGACCCAAGGTGGTACAGGGGAAACCCAGACTTCCAGTCTTACTACCGCTACTACAGTAGCATCGGACACACTGAGGGGGTAGGAACTATTATTTTTCATTCCTATGCCTTTTGCACTGTCTTGAATATGAGTCAAACGATTGGGGCTAAAATGTTCACTTCACATCCTATTTCAGTTGACTACTGACTTGTCCAAATTCATAGATCAAATTGATGCTGTAAAATATAGAAATAATTGTATATTACACATCCATTTGTCTTTACTAAAGGCCTCTGCATCGTACATAGAGATGTTTGTTTAATTTTTTGTTTGTTTGTTTTGTTTTTGTCTCTGTTTTTATTGTATATTTTTATTGATTTGACACATGTATTTGGACTCATGTGTTCATGTTAAGCACTTTGCAACCCAGGTTTTGAAAGGTGCTATATAAATACAACTTACTTACTTACCTTCAGTTAATCAATGTTTTTGGGATTTTTGTAAATCTATCGCTCATAGATCTACGAGATCGACAAGCTGCGGATGCTCTACCAGCAGATGAGGGTCCTGGAGCAGACCTATGGCCCCGATGCCTCCTATTACCAGAGCAAACTGGGCGTGCCAATGTGTGACCCGGCCACGGACAAGAGTTGTAAAGTGGCTCTGCCTCCTCCGCCTCCCATGAAGGGGCTGCCTAAGCCCAAAGAGACGCCACCGCCTCTTCCCCCTGCTCCAGTCGTCTCCCAGGCCGACGTCCTGTACCTGTGCAACAAGAAGGACCCGCTCTGTAAGCCCCACATCGTCTACATGCCCACCGGCGCTGTGCCTGTGCTCTGCGACCCCCGCTACCACCCCCACTGCACTCCACAGAAAGCTGCTCCGGCCCCGGTTGTGGTGCCCAAACTCCCCCCCCCTCCTCCAAAGAAATACTCCCCACCTCCGCCAGTCCTGGTCAAGAAGCTCGCGCCGGCCCCCATCCGCACCTTCAAGGGCATGGAGTACGACTGCGACTCCTACTGGGACCCCGACTGTCTGATCGACCACCCGCCCCGGCCCACCAAGGGGAAGGTGGCTGTCCTGCCCCCACCGCCGCCTCCTATGAAGGGGGAAGAGAAGGAGGAACCAGTGGAGGAGCCAGCAGCACCCCCTGCTCTCGTCCCAAAGAAAGTAGTCCTCTACCCGTACCCAAACTACTACCCCAAGCCCTACGACCCCAGGGATGACCTGTTCGACCCGGTCCGCTTCCAGTACCCACAGCCTGCCGCTTCTGCTGATGAGCCCGAAGAGGACAGGCAGTAAAGACGGGGCAGGATGTGTAAATGAAACAGACATTGCTTGAGAACAGCCAAGTGTAACAGTTAAATACAAATATATTTTAAGGTTTTTTTAACATGCAAATGTGCTGTCATGGAATTCAACCTGTGTCAAAGCATGGGAAAGTTGCAGTTTTTCTAGTTTATACCCTATTCAACTGTTAAAATGTATTTACCATCCCTGTAAAATGAAAAGTTTTCAGTCAACACAAGCATGTAATGCAAATGATTTCTGAGTAATGAGTTAATAAAGTGTCACAAAACTGTTTCTCATCAGTTGTATTTTGTCGTTTAATATACTTTTTTAAAAAGTTGCAAGAGAGAAAAAGTAAGCAAATATTTGCTTCTCTTAGTGCCCCATGGCAGTTAAAGGCAGACTAGTAAAGTAGACGTGCCAGTGTGCAGACTGGGGGGGTCATTATGTCTAGTTCCGCTGTACATTTAATACCCATATACATGCTGACTCCTGTTAGACCTTCAACTCTAGAGCTGCAACACCCCCTGCCCCGTGGTGTATGCAATAGAACAGCAGGGAAACAACTTCAAAAGACCTTCTAACTGCAAACACACCTGACAATAAACCTGCATTTACACCACCTCATCATAGCTGACTTTCATAGACTCGTCATTTCCAAGCGCAGGTCTGACATATTTACAAGCGGTGTTGTGCATATAGTTAGTGTAACTCTACCCCATTGTAATCCTTTGATCTTGGAAAGAAAAAGAGTCAAAGTCCCATGAAAAAAATCAGCAGATCATTTATTACATACAGAAACATGAAACAATAAAATGAACGGGGTAAAATAATATAACGTTCATGTACAGTGGATTCATCTCTGTGCATACACAAGAAATGAGTCAGGTGACTTTGTACATATCTCTTATAGATTGGTGTAATTAAGTGCTTTTAGAAAACACTTGTGGTTGAAAGTGGTAAACTGGTTCTGAAAAGCTACTGTTGGTTTTAAGAATTTTGTTTTGGCTGACACAAAAAAAAGAAGAAAAAATAACAAAACAGAGAAGAAAATAAACTGCAGTTCTTGTGTGTCTCTGCTTCAGCTCAAAAGAAGAGTCCTCTCATCCTCCGACCGATGCCCTGTCGGTCGTACAGGACGTTAAACTTGTTGATGAACTGGTTCATACTGTTGCAGCTCTTGGTGATAGTGCCTAAGTAGGCCATGAGGCCCACATCATTACATTGCTGCAGGCAGGAGAAGAAAAAAGAAAAAAAAGGGGGCAGTTATAGAAACACTCGCTTGGCAATACAAAATTGTTTAACATTTCCTGCTAAGACAAACATTGAAAAGAAAAACCTTCTAGAAATAATCATATTTTTCTCATGGTTCTGTAACTTCATCCCATTAAACATTGGTCACTGCAGTTTACTTTGTATCAACCCAAGTTAAACCCTCCTGTTGTCAGAAGATTATTGGGGTTTTCTGATATGAACAAGAACTGACATTTTGATGAAAATACCAGGATGCATTAGGGGTATAAAAAAACATGTTGTGTGTTAAGGTCCACAAAGCTTGCTTACATCATAGAAGTCGGTTTTAAACTGTATGGTGCTGAGGACCGGCAGTCTGTGGCACAGGGCATTCGCTTCTCTAAGGATCTCGTGGTTATAGGGCACCTCTCCTGCAGTCCAAGAAGACGGACAGAAAAACAGAAAACAACTAGTTAAAGCATTAAAACAGTGATGTTGGACAAGACTGTTGAGGTGGTATCAAACAGTGTCTTGTTATTATGGAGGAGTGTTCGAGGGCGGCCGCCATAAAGGTATAAAAGTGATGAAAGGGAACATCTCATTTCAGAGCAGCTGTTTTCCACACTTATTTTCACATTCTTTGCCCTCATTAAAAAGGCCCCATCGTCCTCTCACCTGCTTCCGCAGCTTTGACGTACTCTAGAATGATCTTCACCCGGCTGTGGAGCATCTTTATTGCACTGTGCTGGGCTATAAGGTGTTCAGCAACTAGCAAGAAGAGAAGACGGAGAAAATATTGGAGTTATAAATGCTTTCAGAGTTCAGACAGAATTATGAATTCAACACGTGCGTAATTCTGTATGAACTGATATGAGGGCTTCATTATGTTGAAATTGAAAATAAACTTCAGAGAATGGTATCTTTTCTCTCTGCAGAGATGAGCCCTTGGCGTACTGGGGGCCTATATGTAAGAAGTAATGTTAAGAAAGTCCATTACCTCCCAGAGATTGGACTAATGTGCTGCTGGTGAACCAAGTCTGTCTTTTAATCTTAAATGTTGTATGCAGTACAATTCATATACATACACTAGAAAAATTGTTGGAACATCCCTGCGCAGACTGAACTAATCCTAACTATGAGAAACTCCCCCAATATCTTGTAGCCGGTGCTAGTTGGACCAACCATTTCTTTTGGATTAATCCTTAAAGTCAAAGATAAGAAGTTAAGATTATTGGCCTTTATGGGTAACTGTTGTTAAATAAACATGTTTATAGAAACAGCTACAGCTAACAGGACCTTGTAGTGCAGGTACACTGACTAACGGTAGCAAGGTGCAAGGTAACAACTATAAACAACAGCCTCTCCTCACCTGTTGAGCTTTCTCCTGTGCCGGTCGTCGTCATTCGAGCCACATGGTCAACACCGATTCTCTCTGCTTCCTCTGTTGCCAGAGTGTACGTCAGCTCAGCAAACAACATGGTAGCCTAGATTTGAAATAAGTATATATATCAAACTTTAAACAATCATAGATAAGATAGATTTATAGTATTATGACATGCATATATATACTGTATATAATAGTACCTCTCCATTGATGATGTCAATCACAGATTCAAAAACGGTAACAGGAAGCTGATGGAGAAAAGGACAAATGGTTAGAGCAGCTGTTTCCTAATACACATTTGTGGTGCTTTCTCATTATTGTAGTGAAAATGCAAAGGATCTCACATCAGTGTGTTTAGTCATTGGGTTGAGCTTGAGGAAGAGAGGGCTCTCAATAATCTCACACACCTGACAAGAGAAAAGGAAAGCAACAGTAAGAAAATTAACTGTACACAATCAGACATAAGGATGATTATACTTGTATTACCAACTACAAAATACAAATCAATCCTCCATATTATGTAATATAATGATCACACTGTGGTTGTTGGTTAGAATGCAGTAAACACAATTTGCACATGTGTGTTCCTCTTATGCTCATTACATTTACTGTGCACGCGTACTGCACCTTTAACTTTTGCCTACCTGCTTGTGAATATGAATATCTGATTGGTCAGGGGGGCCGCCAGTGGTGTACCAGCCCAGGAACTCCATCTCTTTAAAGACCTGTTTGACTGAGAGATGAATGGAAATATTAGAGGAAAACTACAGCCAGCAACCAACTTTGTGTATTTATTTACAACCTTTGCCTGATGAATAACAATGTATCAATTACTAGTGTTGCAATCCCTCTGTGAAGCAATCTGTCACTGATGGTTCTTTAATTCTTTTATCCAGATTCTGACTTGGACACATACAATTGCACCTTTTGTTGATTCAGCCAACACAAAACTACTTTTGAAAAGCTAATGATGTATTTCGTAATTATTAAATATGACTTTTTTGTGTATTATTTCCCAAACATGATCCTGCCAGGAAATCAGATAATCCATTTTATTAAAAAATAAAAGAAGCAGCATGAATAGAGCTGTATTCCTGTCCTACACATACAGACCACTTACACTGTTCCTCCTTGGTGTAGTAGTACTCCTTGTCAATATGCACTTTGTCATCTATGGTGCAAGACAGCAACTCAAAGGAGTTCATCACCTCAATGTTTCTCCCCTCCTGTTTCCCAATGAGAGCTCCAATCACTGAGCAAGAGGAAAAAACAAAACAAAAACTGCAATTAACATCTGAAATGATAACATGTTTCGTAACGTTACATTAGGTTACAGAAAAACTCAACCGAATATGAGGCATATTGTACGTAAGGCTGCTCATATGCTGTCTTTCTTGCAGAGCTAAGCAGTCATACATACCCTGCATTGGCCGTCCCTCTTGTGAGCGGATGCGTATCCAGTGGTCGGATATGTTGAGGATAACCAGGGGGTGTAAGGCCACAGACACACTCCCTGTGACGCCTGCCGCCATAACACTGGGGCTGGCTAAAGTCACACAATGACACAAACAAGAGGGGCTTTAACACTAGTACAGCAGAGACAATGAATATATTCATGATAAACACATTTAAAAGTGAGACTGAATTTAAAGCATCTTTTATGGATGTCAAGCAACATAACTTCATACTCCAAACAATTTTCCAGACCGGTCAACACATCATAATCCGATTTAAGACATTTTAAGGCCTTAAACTCAAGACTATTGGATCTTACACTTCTCAAGACTTTTTAAGGACCAGTGGAAACGCATTACTTACAATACTAGAACAAAGATAGAAAAATATTAATTTATTGTGGGGTTTTTAAAAACCTATTTCATCCTGTCTTATTTTATATTCTACTATTTCTGTGCTTTGATTTATTCTGTTTTATACCTATTTTATTTCTGATCTTTCTCGTGATATTCTACTGTTTATGTGCTTAGGTCTGCCTGCCTGTTTTCTTAACGTTTTCTTTTTCATTTGTTAAACACTTTGTAACAGTGACAGAAACATAAAGGTGCCAAAAAACTATAATACATGTAATGTAATGTAAATTAATACATGACTGGATTTTTACTTAATCTGTTAACATATGATCAATGATATTCTATTCGACAAATATAAACCAAACAATTACCAACCTAATAAAGAGAAATATATGAAGTGTTGATATCACAGGTAGCCTAAAGGGCAGGCCCATATTATGGCCAGTTGTTATTGTTATAGTCAGCCAGTAGGCTTTCCTTTGAGTTGCCTGTGCTGACGGACTTTGCTTCACATCTGTGCAGACTGTAGTCAGAGAACAGATTCACAGAGCAGAAGACAGGACGCCCCAGACTCAAACCTCCACACTGATCAATGTGTTGACAGCTTCACAGCACAGACGCGAGCGTTAACCCGCTTATGTCCGCGAGCTCGCTGCCTACCGCCCTCTCACAACATGTATTCCTCGCGTATGGCCACAGACAACCCGGGCGACCGTCTGCTTTCAGGTTAATGTGTTAGCACCAGGCATATATTGTGACAGAATTGAGAAATACTCGCCTGCCCCGTCCACTTCCATTCCTCCACCATTGCTGGTCGCCATCTTGTCCGGTAAGACGCGCAGGCGCACTGGTCTGTTCACGTAGCGGACGTTGGGTGGAATTATCGCTTCACCGGGATGAGTTTTCAAATACGCTCCCACACATAAGTATTGACACGAATGTGCCAGGTGTTTATAGGAGGCAAGAGCAGATTTATAGTCGAGACAGATATGTCAAGTATATGGATCATAATTTGATTGAATCTGATAATCGCGACTAGGTCCTACAGTCGACAGGCAGCTGTTTCCTGGGGATCGCTGATGTGAGCGCAACCTGTGTGCGCCGGGATATTTGTCCGTGTCCAAGGTTTTAAGAGTTTTGTTTACAAAATGGATGAATTTAAAGTCTGTCACCTAGACTACTTTCCCGAAAACATTTTAATAGATGTGTTGTCGTATTTGAGCGTACGGGAGCTGGTCAGAGCCGGAAGGTAAGGCAAGCTTAACTTTGCTCGATGTACTTGACTCATTATTATTGTGAAACAAAAGTCAGCTTTGCCTTTGTTGTGAGTGACTCATGTCTCACAATGAAGTTATGTTTTGTTTTACTGTGTTTTATGTTTAGGGTATGCAAGCGATGGAAACGCCTTGTTAAAGACCAAAGACTGTGGAGATTTGTCGATCTGACTGCATGGAAAGGGGTGAGTGTGTTACTGACAATGTGTCTTCTTCACATATTGTAATGCATTTTCTTACACAGACAGTGGGATGTTTATTTCACTTGGGGAACCCAGCCACATCAAAATAAGACAATGCATACTATTCATTATACATGAAAAACACATGTACCGCTTGGTGTACAACTTTAAACTATGTCTTTAAAAACCAAAAAACCAAGTCAGGAATCTTTGTGTGACATTTTTTTTATATTTTCTTATCATTATCCACCTGGCACATCTTTAGCTTTCTACTGTTCTATTTATTTCTCTTATTTTCTTCCCAGCAGGTTGTGTGTGTCTGTGCAGTAATTGAAAGTAACCTTCTCCCTTTTGCCTCCCTCCCCCACCCTTAATGCATACATGTCACGGACTGTCCATGTTGTGTTAGGTGACGTCCCGCATACTTTGGCTCCTGCTGCGTCAGTACCTAGGTTGTGGACTAAGGTGCCTGCGGTTGCGTGGTTTGCTGCTCTCTGCCCGTGGCGGCACCTTCCTCTCTGAGTCTTGGCTCAAAGCTTTGTCTGCAAAGTGCCCTCGCCTGAGCAAGTTCTATCTCCTGCATGCAGACCTGAGAAGCCTGCCCAGTTGCCAGCTCCTACCTCAGTCTTTGCACGTCCTGGAGCTGCGTGGCTGTGAGCTGCCTCGCGAATTCTTCAGCCAGTCTCCTGATTCACCTGCTGGTTCCCAGGCCACTTCCAGCGCTGGTGCTCAACAGCAAGGTAGGGACCGAAAAGGAAAAGGGCAGGGCTCTCCATCGGGGATTGGCATTGAGAGGTTAGTCCTCAACAACGTGCCCTCTTTCACGGACCAGCATCTGCAGAGTCTGTCATCCTGGGAGAGGCTTGATCACTTGGAGCTGCGAGACACCTTTCGTGTGACGGCCAACGGGCTCAGGAGCAGCGCTGCCAAGGACGGCGTCTGCGGCGTGGAAGGGCTTTCCAGGCTCAAATTTCTGAAAATAGGCATCACAGGGCGGCAAGGCTACCAGTTACAGATGGCCTCCCTCGGGTTGGGGGCTGGATGGCTGGGACTGGAGGAGCTGAGTCTAGGTGGCAAGGAGGTGGGGCCGGGGTTGCTCTGTGCCAGTCGTCTGAAGGACCTGAAGGCTCTGTGCCTGTGGGCCTGCACACTCAGCGAGATGCAGATAGTACGCAGCTGCAGGATGCTCCGTGGACTCCGCCGAATGGAGTTTTTGGATGTGGCCTTCCAGCCTCGGCAGTGTCCGCCGGTGGTGGAGGGCGAGGGCGCAGGTGGCGAAGAGGAAGACGGTGAGGAAGCTGCAGGTGGAGATAACAGCACCGACGAGAACAAGATGCTGGATACTAATGATCCCATTCCGAGTTTGCGTCGCTCTCTGGCTGTCCTGCTGCCATCCTGCACACTAGTTTTCACCAACTGCTCCGTTCAAATAAATGCAGACTAAATGAGGTTACCACTACTGCTTTATACAAGTGACCAATGTGGATACAATCCTCTTTTACACAGGCATATGTTGTTTTGTGTAGTGTTACGGTTAGAATGAATCATAGGAGTTTTTATTATCATCATGCAAAAACCTAAGTCCGCCGCACATTGGCTGACAAGATATCACAGTTCCAGAGTGCGACATGTTAATTTTTTTATTTTCACAATGTCACCAAAATTGAAAAATCACTCATCAAACATGTCCTGTGTTATAATGGAGAAATGAGAGTAACACTTGTTTAATAGTCCATCTTGCCTTCTTTTCCAGGCGTTTGAGACTTGTTTCCTCCTGGACACCCAGAGGAGCAACGGTGCAACTAAAGGTCTTTGGCTTCCAGATAAGATAAATGTTACATTTAATACAGGGCCATGCTTTTGTTTAATGTGTCTTTCATTTAGCTTTAGACTGTGTATTTTCAATCTATGTTTCTTCAACTTAGAAAAAAGCTTACTTTTTATGGAGCTATATATTGCGATATATAGCAAATCTCTTATGGAAAATTCAACTCTTTAGGGATACAATTACCAGACAGTAATTTCTGTTGACTTCAAAATAATGAAAAGTACCCATCAAATTTGGGTATTTAATCACACTGATGGAAAAACTTATCTTGCTGCTAAGCTGTGTCATTAATTTAACAGAGACCAAGACATATTAAAGTTTGAGCTACTCTATCATAAATAGTATTAAAAAAAATTCTGACGGTTGACAAACATGTGTATTGTGTCAAAGTGTGTAGTTATATTGTGTAACTTTGCCGCTCAACCCAGTGTCTTCAATGTATCTCAGCGGGCAGTCTCACTTCGAAACTGGAACATGAACAAGTTTAAACTATTCTCTTTTAAACTAAGCCTAGGCATAAACAAAATATGGAACTGTCTCTTCTAGGCTGTGAAAACATGAGCAGGTGTCGCTTACAAAGACTGAAGCATACTGTTGACCGTTATTCACCTGTTTCCTGTTGCTTCACTCTACTGTAGCTTTTCAACAATGTATACATTCAAGCAGGTGTACGGTTTTAGTGCTACAGGAGAGTGTAACATATTTTACTGTAACAAATTTCAACCTCCTCTTTCTTCCCTGTCTTTCCGAAATGATGATATAGAATTGGTCATTGCAAATGTCTCTGTATTGTATTAATGAGGAGAAAGGTGGACGATCTGTGTCGTTGACATGAATTGTGTTGCTTTTAAAGAAGGTTAAAATAATAAATGATAATTTGTTTAAAATAAACCTATTTTGAACAAATATATATTAAAAGTATTGTTTGTCTTTGTGTTTTGTTAGTTTCTTGCATCACTCAGCCATCATTAAAGATATTTGTTCTGACTGATAGACTTGACTAGTCAGGAAATCTTTAGTATTTAGTGAAATAGACAATTTACTGCTGGCAAGTATTTTGTAATGATAATACTGTTGCAGCCCTAGATGTATATCTCATGCAAACACCATGGACCAATTATAAGAGGCAAAGACACACAAGTCTTGTGGTGGATTCAAACAACCGGTCAGGGGACAAAGAAAGTCATGAGGAAGAGCTCCTGAGTGAGACCTTCCTGGTATACTCAGGCTATGGCAGTTGGACATATACATTTCATTTTTTCATTTAACTTTTATTCATCCTCGAGAGACATATATACACATGCATATGTAGTTTATTGAGGGGACATTCATGGCAATTTAAATTGGTTTATTTTGGCCTGCAAAGAAAACAACAGTAGCAGGAAGCGAGGGCGTGCTGACGTTAGACGAGCGTTGGTATACACCAATCAGACGCTTTCTTCTCCAACAATTCTAGCCAATGGGAGCCTTCCAAGTGCAGCATACCGACCAATTGGGTTCGTGACGGGAAGCTTTTTGAAAACGTTGGCGGCGGAGGGAGTTCAAAATATTAACACTGGGCTTTTTTCCGCTAACTGCTACAATATCTCAATTATTCTCAACGATGCAGGTAACTTTTCTGTTTTTTTGTTTGATAGCGAAATAAGGCTGGACTTTTGCTTAGTACAACGAATATTACATACAAACTCAAGGTTATTTTTCTTAAAATGTACGCAGATTTAGCTAACGTTAGCAATTGTTTCCTCAATTCCTAAGAGGACTTTGCCTTACGCCAAATTATCTTGTGTTAAAATATCAACAATAAGTACATAACATACGTCAAAAGCAAGTGATATACATTAGGAGGTGATATTTAAATTAAACCTTGGAGTTACAGTTAGTACCTGCATTACAGTCAACATGGGGCTAGGCTGCCAACGTTAGCTTCAAAACAGTGGCCTACTGAATATTTATTATCTATTTTAAATGGAGCATGAGATCAACTTTTACTCAACCCATAAATTGTAGAAGTATGTAACTGAAAAAAATGCAATCATTTGGCTCAAAGAATGGGTTGGTTAAATAATATGGTCTTTTGTTACCTTATTAGAAACGTGTCTTTTGACTATTTCGTTCTTCTGGAAGCTGTAAATTAGTTAGCGGTATTCCTAGATTGTATTATCCTGAAAGATGTTTCTAAAATAAGTGAGACACCAGAATGGCTTCTGGGTAAACTTAAAAAACAAGTACTGACTCCTTTTTGTAAAAACCAGGCGAGCCCTACGCTCATAATAGGCCCGCTGACTCAACTGTCAGTGATTATACTGGTTTAAAAAAAGGTGGCACTGAATGTGAGTGAAGCAGCTTCTGCTCAAATTCTGCAAGTAAAGATAAAATATCGACCATGAGGACTGCAATCTGGAATAATAGTTGCAGACATCCTCCATATATTTACTGTGAACGTCTTTTAATATCAGTGTTTCCCCTAAAAAATGTTTTAGGCCCGGTGGTAAAAGCTGAAAAAGAGTATGCGTGCGTACCAAATTTCTAGTAGAAATTGACCAAAACTAACCGTATTATGGATGAGCCTCTTTTGACAGTCCGCTACAAATTAGGGCATAGGGTTATGCCTTCACATTCGGTACGTTTGTACATTTTGTTTCCCTCAGGATTTTTTGAGACTGCTCGGGGAGAATGTACCTTCTAGTGGGGTCTTGGGGCATGCCCCTGCGGAAGAAAACCTATACCATTTTAAACTTAAATGCATCAATCTGGTGCACTTTGAGAAGCTAAATCTGATTTTATTTTTTTTTGCTCTGTAAACAGCTGTCATATGTCCTGCCTAAAACAATTTTCTGGAATAATGTGGAGACACAAGCCATATAAACTATTGAAGAAAAACACATGGATATGAAAATAAAATACAATAAACACTAAGACCTAATATAGACTGTTATGTCCTGTCTAGTATTAATTTCTGGATTAATCTGGATCATAAAACATTTTCTTTAATTTATCAAATATTCATTTAAAATAAATGAATTAACCTAGGCTACACATCATGATTAGCCTATCTATCAAAATGTGTGCAAACTTAGCCAAATTTCATATCAGGCAGCTGTTGGCCTGGCAGGACCGCCAGGCCTGTATAATGGTAGGGGAAACACTGAATATGATCATCTTACAACAAAAAATGAGTCTGAATGACAAAAAAGGTCACAGTAAATGAACTGCAGGTTAACGTGAGCTGTGTGTATTTTATTTCTCTACAGAATAAGGAAAATTATGAGCCCGGCCCCAGAGCTATCCAGCCAACAGTAAGATAACATATTTTTTGTACAATTGCACTAACCAAACACAAATGTAACTGAATTTAATTGATCAGAATGCCAGTATTTACTGATATGGATATGAACATATTTGAAACTATTATATTGGCTTAAACAAGTAACACATCAGTGCCTTCCTAATTATGTGTGTTTACCTCCGAACATCAGTTAACAACCCCTGGCATGGTGGCAGGCCCACAGCGCATCCTGGTGAAGCCACGAACAGAGATGGACAAAAAAGCCATCACAATCACAGGTAACATTATTACCCCCCCCCCCCCCCCCCCCCTCAAATCACATTTAACAGTCGGAGGGAAATGTATCCGTTTTGATTGTATTATCATTTTTAGGACCTGGGAGAGTGGGCGCATCCTGCAGTTCAGTCTCAAAGTGAGTATGTTCACTCGTACCTGTCAACTTGTGTATTTGTTGTTGGCTCTGTTTTTGTGGCTAAGGCTACTTTCAACTGTGGATATTTAGTCTGTTTAAGGTGGAGTCAGTTATTCTGCAGAACACTGGTTGCCGGATCAAGTTGTCAGAATCAGTCAATTCTCTCCTCACCATCCGCTGCTACCTGTCGTAGTATTTGTGCGCTGGAGAAACAAGATCTGGTGTTAATACAGTTTAGGCCCTGTAAATGGGTACGTTAACAAAGTGGTTCAGTCTTTTTAAGTGACTTCTGACTGACCCACCATACCTAGCAACAATACTATTGATATAGCCTAAGATTTATCGCTATGAAATAAAGGTACAAATCTGCGCACAGTGTAACCGAACCAGACTAATTAGAAAACAAACCAAAATTATTATTCATTTTACTCTGATTTGGACTAACCAAACATACTATAGTTGTGAAAGCCCCCTTAGTGATGATACCACTTTTGTATTTTCCATCAGGAAGTTCACCATCGATGACTTTGACATCGGTCGACCGCTAGGGAAGGGCAAGTTTGGGAATGTCTACCTGGCGAGGGTGAAAAAGCTGCAGGCTGTGGTGGCCCTGAAGGTGTTGTTCAAGTCCCAGATGGAGAAGGAGGGTGTGGAGCATCAGCTCAGGAGGGAAATTGAAATTCAGGCACATCTCAAGTGAGTATTCTCAAAGACATGTTCATAATCCCAACACTCTATTATCCTTCATCAAATGAGTAATGAAGGGGAACTTACTGTAGTAAAGGCTTAATTTTTTTTTTCTTTTTTAAATCAGTTGTCTCTTAAAGATTAACCAATGCTTTAATTGTGGAGAACACTTTTTGTGTTTTTGCAATTGGTTTTCAAAATACATAGCGTTAGTGTATCAAGTGTACAATATATCAGATTAACATATTCACTCCACTTCCTCATAGATTAAAAAAAAAAAAAAAAAAAAAAAAAAAAATTAGCTATACTTTTAACACACTGATAACACATTTATTTTTCGCTTGGTCTATGGAAGCACTGTGTGGAGGTTTCCTCAAAAGTCTAATCTCTCTTCTCCTCAGGCATCCCAACATCTTGCGCTTCTACAATTATTTCCATGACCGTAAGAGGGTGTACTTGGTTCTTGAGTACGCCTCACGTGGTGAAATGTACAAGGAGCTTCAGAGATGTGGGAGATTTGATGACCAGCGTACTGCCACAGTAAGAGTTATTGCTGCTTTTAAAAAGTGTTTTATTTGTGGTGTCATTTTTGATTACATCTTGATCCTTGTGTTGAATTATTTAGAATAATTTCTATATTAGTGTTGAACTCTTTTTGCGTATCCAATGCCCACCTCTTTCCATTTCCAGTTCATGGAGGAGATATCTGATGCCCTGTTGTATTGCCATGAGAGGAAAGTGATTCATCGTGACATCAAGCCAGAAAATCTGCTTCTCGGCTATCGTGGAGAGCTGAAAATAGCTGATTTTGGTTGGTCCGTCCATGCCCCATCTCTCAGGTGAGGAACCACTATGCTCTGTCAGAAACTGCTTAATACGTCTTTATCGTGTCGTGGGGATCGTTTCTTGTCGACTATCTCCTTCTCACGTCTTTGTTTGAAACCTATTCCAGACGTCGTACTATGTGCGGGACGCTGGATTACCTCCCTCCAGAGATGATTGAGGGCCACACCCACAGTGAGAAGGTGGACCTGTGGTGCATTGGGGTCCTCTGCTACGAATGCTTGGTGGGAAACCCACCTTTTGAAACTGCCAGCCATTCAACAACATACAAAAGAATTATGAAGGTTGGTGTTTTATCTAACTGGACAAATTTCATGCCGTTGCTTTGAGTACAATGTTACTTTGAATTGGCAAGAAACCTGAACTTTACTTTTCTGTTGTTGTTGTTGTTATTATTATTATTATTATTATTATTATTATTATTATTATTATTATTATTATTATTATTATCCATGTTCAAAGCTACAGTAAAATAAAAGAGGAAAAATGAAGACATTGCATTATTAATTATTTTTCATATCACTTAATAATTCATACAAATAATACATTGACTCATTGGGATTGGAAATGTATTTATTCTGAACAAGAAATAAGAAACAAACAAAAGAAAATTGTTAAACAAGTAGACAGAAAAAAAGTAATATTTGCAATCAAAATAGTAAAGAGATATTCACAAAGGACATGTGTTCACTGATTGGCCGAAATTGATTCTCACATTGGAGAGCTCCTACAGTGATTGGCCGAAATCCAATTTCACATTGGAGAGCTAAACGGACTATGCTTTGACAAGAACCTCTAATAATTGTTTAAGATGATGGTAATGGAACAAGAGACATTGTGCATCAATTAATCAATCACATCAATTCAAAAGTAGTCTGGCTAATGGTCCATGCGGCTTTCTGGGCTTAGCGCTGCCCAAGATGATTGTGATAGGTTTAAAGAAATTAAAACAGGCCAGCCCAGTTTTCCCCGTATACGCAAAACCATATTACTTGGTCCCAGACCATGCTACTAGCTGTATCTTGGTCTGGCTTTGCAAGACTAATTCAAAAGTAAAGAAAAACTACAGGTTTGAGCATCATTAATGAGTTGATGGCAAAGTGTCTACTGCAACAGTCAATAAATGCTATGTAACGGTTTACAGGTGGATTTGAATTTCCCCAAAGACATCTCAGAAGGTGCAAAGGACCTGATCTCAAAGCTGCTCCGCCACAACCCCACTGATCGTCTCCCACTACAGAGTGTCATTGATCACAAGTGGGTGCGTGAAAACTCTCGCCGAGTCCTACCACCCGTCTGCCCTGGCGATAATTGCTGACCCCACCTGCCCTGCCTGCGTACCTCCAACTGAGGGGTGTTTGATCTGTCCTTCACATAGACTCTGGGCCAGCATGTTTCAGTTTCACTGCCATGGCCTTCAAACTGCCATTGTTCTGGCGCATTTTATGATGGGTATAAATCCATACCTACTTTTTTGTTTTTATTGAACAGTGTGATGAAATGTTCTATCTTTCTGTGTAGTATGTTGCCTAGAGGTGCTTTTATTGTCTTTCCTAAAACTTTTTATTACTCTATTCTATTTGTATTTCTGTATCTGATGGTGTTGACACCGAAGTACTACTGTTTCTCAATCTTGAGTAAATTCTCAAATAGTTAAAAATGAGGTGTTTGGGTTGAAAGCACGTTTTATTTTCCCTCACGCTTTACTTTACATTTCTAATAAATATTTCAAAAAGATTTGTGGCCTTCTGAATAATGATTTGTTATGTAAAGGTTGTGGCCATCAGACAAACCGCCACAGTCAATAACACAAAATTAGAACGTTAAAAAATACACTCACTAGCTAGCCCATTTTTTTTTCAAGCAATAACGTGGAGGGAAGTTTGCGTTTATTGTAGTGTGCTGCAACTTATTTCGGGCAAGGTAGGTAACAGAACGGAGAAATGGGTGGACTCTGATGTATAAAAAATTAAATATTATTGAGTTGATCGCCTATAAAAAGGTACTTGACGCAGTGGCAGTTCCACGGTAGCGTGGCCGAGCGGTCTAAGGCGCTGGATTAAGGCTCCAGTCTCTTCGGAGGCGTGGGTTCAAATCCCACCGCTGCCATTATTTTTCTCTTCATTTTGTCTATTTGAAGATCGCTTCTGCTGCCGATCTTGAACGGAACTTGTATTGACGGTCAAAAGCTGACATATTGTAAACACAAGGCAGTTAGAAATGTGGCAGGATACGTAATGAAATGTCATTGTGATGTAGTCTGCAACTAAATAAATAGCAATAGCTGATTTTAATTTGTTTTCTAGTACCAGCCGTTATTTCTGTTGCTACAAACATTTAATAGACGCACAAATGACATCGACTTACCGTACTTGGTGATTGCAGTGTGGATGTTTCTTATTGCACCAAAGCCACTAGAGGTCACTATAACGTTACGCTATGATGACTTTCGGTTTAATAGTATAATGTGTAATAATTTCAATTCGACTATTAAAACCTTAATGGAAATTATTTCAAACCAGGTGTAGCTAACGAGGCATTTACTTTACTTATATTGCTTACGTCACTGCGGCTAAAAGTTTATTTTGAACACACATGCAGAAGCAAACAGACCCCTTGCAGGATACCTCTAATAAAAACTTAACCTAACCAACACGAAGTAAATCAAAACAAACAAGCAGTTATTCTCAAATAGACATTTCATGCTATTTTACATGAGCACATGGTGGCACATAGCTAGAAGTAGGCTACGCATTTGATTCCGGTGTTGCACCGAAAGCTGTGACCTGTCAGAATGTGTGACCCTAGAGGGCGCTGTTCTTATTGAGTAACCATAGTGAATTGGCTATGTAAAAACGTTGGTCCATTGCACAAATCGTAGAAGTTTCTAAAAATTGGCACTGAAATGGTCAGATTGTTTTTTGTTTTTTTAAAAGGTGACTAACCAACCTAGTTACCCATCACAGTGAAATGTGTAGGCTCCACTGCGCAATCATTTTAAATTGGAAGCAAACAACTTTTTCATTTTCATTTCATTTAACTTTTATTTATCCTCGAGAGACCAATTGAGGGGTGACCCTCATTTACAATGGTGTCGAGTTCAAATAAATTCCAAGGAAAAACAACAATACATACACAATATTCAATGCAAATACATCAAATACACAACAACAGGTGAAGAGAGAAAAAAGCAATTGAAACATTTACATAGTGGTGAAGAGTGGCAGCAATTAAAATGAAATGGGTGAAAGTACAACATAGCCTAATTAAAACAGTTACAGGTAGAGTTTGGCAGATTTAAGATAGTTTGTTTAAATTGATTAAAGGATATGAAGGTATACCTTCATATCCAATCAATTTAATCAATTTAAACAAACTATCTTATTTAGTTTAATTTGTTGCTGTAAGTTGTTCCAGGAGTCGGGGGCACTTAAGCTAAAAGCTGTCTTTCCCAGCTCAGATCGGGCTTGTGGGACATAAAGCATGAGCATGTCAGTGGAGCGGGTCTGATAAAGCCCATCTAAAATTTGCAACGTTTCTGTTAAATAACTAGGAAGCTTCCCGGTCAAGGCTTTGTAAATAAAAATATGCCAATGTGCATCACGTCTCTCTTTAAGGGAGTACCACCCAACCTTTTCATATAAAAGACAATGGTGTGTTTCATAAGCATCTCCTGTGATGAACCTTAAAGCAGAGTGAAAAACAAAGTCTAGGAGTTTAAGACATGAATGAGATGCATGCCGGTAAACCACATCACCGTAATCAAGGACAGACATAAAAACTGCCTCAATAATCCTTTTCCTACTAAATAAAGGGAAGGTGGTTTTGTTCCTATAAAAATAGCCAATTTTTTGTCGTAGTCGACAAACAAGATTTTTTATATGGAAATTAAAAGTGAGTTTATCATCTAACCAGATGCCGAGATATTTGTACTTTGTGACTCTTTCAATTAAAAATCCATTCTTTGTAAAAATATTAAAATCATTAAAAGTTGTAGTTCTTGCTCTGGAGAAACACATATATTTGGTTTTGTCTGTATTTAGAACCAGCCTGAGGTCCACTAGACAGTCCTGCAGGGTGTTAAAAGAGCTTTGTAGGTTCTGAATAGATTGGTGCACCGAATCGGAAATGCAATACAGTACTGTGTCGTCAGCGTATAGATGGGCATGACAGTTTTTTAGCGATGAAACAATGTTATTTATATAAATTGTGAAAAGAACTTAATAATCTCTCAATTGCAGGACTGTTTTTGTGAAACTATGTTTTCAGCTGTGGACCAACATAAGTATTAAAACATTTCGCTGTGAGACTGGGTTGTTATATGCCTACAGTATATTGAAATCGGTTAAGAAATAAGAACAGCACCCTTTAGGGTCACACATTCTGACAGGTCACAGCTATCGGTGCAACACCGGCAATTCTTCCGGTAAGATTTTCAATCTTGTTTTTTCCCGTGACTTTATATTGCCCTATTTGGTACCTTTCTCTGGCAGTCTTATCAGGCAGTTTTATTTACTATCTATGGTCTTATCATGTTTCTTCAACGGAGCACAGCCCAACATGCCATAATAAAAAATATTTTATTTTGGTGGAAAGCTCTCGCCAACAAAGCTCTTCCGGTTTAGCTTCCTTTTTTTCAGACGATGAAATGTGCTTCCGGTTCATTCTTCGAACTTCACAAACCAAAACAGAAGTCTGGCGCTTTTGGGGCGGCTATTATCTGATGTGCTTTTTTTTTTATCAACTATTTTAAGTCAGTGAATCCAAGCTAACATTAACTACGTTCAGACATGGCTGGTTTACCTCCAGGAGACCCACAGCTGGTATCTATGATCGTCAGTCATTTGAAAACACAGGGACTCTTCGACCAGTTCAGGAGGGACTGTTTGGCAGACGTGGACACCAAGGTAACGAACGGTGAAAATATACCCTTCTTGTGCACCTCTCGAGGGTTTATGTGTATCGACTCTTATTATACGTTTAGTTCTACATAATTTGAGTGTGTCTCGTTTAGGGAGACCTGAAGTGTGTTTTTATGAGCTACATCCTAATGTAAACACATTCCATAACGCTAAGAACATTTTCTTTGTTATAACCGACAGAAAATGAGCTGTCTTCCACTCTGGGGAAAAAAGTTATATATTTTTTTTTAAACATAAGAGAGGGTCTGTTTTCCCTTGCTGTATTCTAGGCGCCCATTGGTATTCATTAATTCCCATTCATCTTGAAATTGAATTTCAACGTATAGACGGCAGACATGTGATGTTAATCACATTACAATTGAATCGCCTTAAGGGCATTTTTGGGGTAGCAAAGTTGTGTTATTTGTTTGTGACAATATAATAATTGCAACATAAAACCAATATTTTCTTCCTATCTTATTACTTGTACACTTGATAAAAGTAACAAGTTGCATAGCTTACCATATAAAGCATCGCTATTACACCAAATAAGGACATTTTCATAATATATGATATAGGCCATGCATTTACAAATGATAATAATATTGATTATTATTAGTAGTGGTATTGATGTAATTAGTATTTTAATAATAATACTAATAAAGAAGTTATTAACAAATAAATGTATCCCATCCTTACATAATGAAGTCTCTAACCACAGTTAGGTGAACTCCCCATTAGACCTAGTTTATAAACTGACATAAACCACCATATAACACAAACACAATGCAAATATGAATGTTGGAAAAGGGCGATATATGATTAATTATCTATTTATGTGCATTTAAAAGTGTGCAATCTGGCAACTGAATGTCAATTCAGATGTTATAGAGACACAGAACCAAGCACGTCTGTTCTATCAATTAAGAATTGTTGGAAAAAGACTAGCTTCTCAACAGTGTTTATTTTGCAGCCGGCGTACCTGAACCTGAAACAAAGAGTGGACAACTTTGTCTCTAATCACCTTTCCAACCACACATGGAGTCCTCATCTGAACAAGAACCAGCTGAGAAACAACATCAGACAACTGGTGCTGCAGTAAGTGAGAACGGAGCAGCAGTACTGGCATCACAATGTATTCTATTATTTATTCAGCTTGGTGAGAAATTTCAGTAACTAGATTTGAGTGCAAGGAACCCCCTAAGTTAAACCCAAATGTCTTGCTGTCAGATCTGGGATGCTGGAGCAGGGAGTGGACAGGATTGTGGCCCAGGTGGTGGATCCCAAAGTCAACCATTTGTTCAGGCCGCAGGTGGAGAGGGTGGTCCGGGAGTTTCTGTCACCGGGCAGCTGCTCTGAGGAGCCTCCGGCCCCTCCACCACCGCCTCCAATAGAGATCAAACCAGACAGCAGCATTATCCTCGAGCAAGGTACACAACCATACATCCCTTTATCCACCGCGGTTAACATGTTTGGTGTTGTGAGTTTTGTCATATTGATTTTGACCACTCTGCATTGCTCCATGAGTTTTTTACGTGAAGGATGTGAAGAATTTTATTTTGAATGTTAAAGGTGGAGTCAGAGATTCAAGAAAATATTTGTACTCTGTACACTAGTATGTAAACAAAGTGGGGGCCCACTGTAGCTAGCAACATTCCCATTTTACAGAGCATAGGCTGTGTATTAACACAATTTTTTTTGTTCAGCGCACAAACAGTATGTACAGGTAGCAGATTGTTGGGAGATATTCTCTGATTTTGAACTAGTGTTCTCCAGAATCACAGAATACCACCCTTACATGAAACCGTGTCTGAATTTTAATTTTTGCAGCCTCAATATCCTCTCCAGCTACCACTTCAGCCCGCGACGCCATGTCCATCCTGGACACCATAACCTCTCTGAACCAGGAGGCCAGTGTCTGGGCCAGCTCAGCCACAGACAGAGGACACAGAGGCCAGGCTTCAGACGAGGGTGAGCAGGACATGAGCATGGATGAGGACGGAGACATGCACCAAGACAATGATGGTGGGAACATGCTGGAAGAGACAGAGGAGACTACACCAGAGGGCCAGGCTCTGGAGGTGAAGACTGAAGACCCTGGGGAACAGCTGGATCAGGGGAAAGATGGATTAATAGAGGAGGTGAAGATGGAAGAGGAGGAGTCAGGATCTCAGGAGCAGACGGAGGGCGAGAAAGATAAAGCGTCCGTCGGCAAAGCAACAGGAAAGGTGACAGAGGAGAAGCAGGAGGATGAAGATGATCTGATGAAGTCTACAAGCAGTCACGCCAGGCAGAAAGCCAGAGAGCGGATCAAGGAAGGTGAGTGGCCGGTTGTTCATTCAATGGGATTTCACCTGTAGAGCAGCGTGTGCTTTTTTTCTTTTTCATTTTGTGACATTGTTTTGAAATATTTTGGGATTTGGAGCATTTGTTAAATCATTTGAAGAAGTGACCTCGGGCTCCAGGGAGCTTGGACATTTCTTATTACTTTTTTGGGATTATCAGACATAAAGAATCATTAAAACTAATAAAATGACAGATTAATAAATAATGAAAATTCCTGATTTAACTAGATTTGTCATGGAGGATATGAAATTCAAATAATAATTTTATCTTTTCACTTTACGATATTTGATCCACAATTTGTTGTCATCTTATCTTTTGAGCTCGGTATAACAATTTCTCTTGGCTATTACAACTTCAGAAAGAGCATACATGTGTAAGAGACACATAAGTGTTTAATAATCACGCTTATTGCTTTTCATATGTCTTTTAAGTGATCATTTAAAATAAAGTATTGAATACTGAATTCCGCAATGTGTCTTTGCCCTGCAGAATACTTCTTGGAGGACTCAGACCTGGACGGCCTTAGTGACATCACTGTGAGCTCGGTCCACACCAGTGACCTGTCGTCATTCGAAGGAGAGAGTGAGAATGAGGAGCTGCTGTCTGATTCCTCTGAAGAGGGAGAGCTTTCACCAGACGGTAAAGGTTTGGGATGCACCGATCCACTATTTTTTAGCTCCGATCGCATTCCGATCTCTGGGTTTTGGATATCGGCTGATAACGATACTGTCTGATATCATAATTATTGTACATTTCTTTGTGGGTGGTGATGTTATGTGTAAGGTTAGGAAGGCTTAACCCATTGATGACTATGGCAATCTAGGATGCATGTCCTTAACGCCTGAGGGTTTTCTGAAAAAATAGTAGGAATTGTCAAGTCTACCAAAACCTTAATATCTAAGCCTGTGTAGCACATAGAAACATGAAATAAAATACATTTAAAAGTTAAGGTTCACAGGTTTTATTTAAACATGCTCCCTTAGCGCTTACAAACCAACAAATATTTCTAAAAATCGTCAACATGAGATGAATTAGAAAATTATTAAATATTGTTAATAAATAGATGCAATGTGTTGTGTGATTTTCGTCAGTAGTCTATAGTAGACCTTGATTCTGCGCACCAAACGCCACTAACTGTTCTGTCGCCGACATAGCTGGCGTATTTTTTTAATTATTTTGTTTTATTTTTTTATTTTTTATTTTTTTGATTGACATGATTTTTGGCAAACCACACAACTTTTGGGTGGTCACGTGGTCTTAAAAAAATCAACAAAACCCACCTCATGTGTATTTGAACCAATGACAGTGCATTCTATGCTGGGAATGCCATGAAAATTAGATAAAGTAATAATGCTGCGCGACGCAGCATCAGGCAGGAGAGCCAATGTGGCATCGCGCAGCAGCCGTCATCAATGGGTTAAGCAACAAAGCAATTCTAATTCAAAAGAGCAACACATATACACAAATGCATATAGGACTTATCTGAACAACTTTGAACTGTATGAGTGCAGAACATCAGAACACAACTTTTGAATTGCTAATTCTAATATTAAGGTGTGCTGTATCATATAGCTATGGTATTACAATTTTATCTTTCATAGTTAAAATAATTTAGATTTCTAAAAAAAAGAAGATATCCAATACAAAGATTGCAGCAATATCAGACCCGATACTGTATCGGATCGGCCCCATCCCCAGTGAAGTTATGAGCAGTTTACTTTGTGTCATATAGTGTTTAATATGTTTTCTTCTTGCACATACAGGTATTTAGTTTTAAGCTCTGCTCTATATGTTGCATTGTAAATATTTCCCTGTGTGGGATTTTCTTTGACCAGATCAAGATGAGGGAGCAGAGAAGAAAGAAGCCGACGGAGAAGATCGCAAACCTCGCCGCAAGGCCTACGTTCACAAGCCCTTCCTGTACTCTCGTTACTATAGCGACTCGGATGATGAAGTCACTGTCGAGGAGCGTCGGAGATCTGCGGTGAGTTGTGTGTTTACATTTGAAAAAACTTCAAATGAGTTGATCCTGAACTTTGAATCCACACAAACTGTTTGCGGTCCTTAGTTTTAATGAGTGTTCCCTGTCATTCAATCTTTGCTGTTTCTCTCTGTCCGCCAATGTGTGTCTCACAGGCAAAGGACAAAGAGGAAAGGCTTCTCAAGAGACAGCAGAACAGAGAGAGAATGGAGGAGAAGCGTAAACAAAAAGCTGTGCAGGTGGAGGAAGGTAGGTAGCCCTGTCTGTTGAGTTCTTTTTTTTGTCATCGCATGGTTTGAAAAAATCTTGCATTTCCTTCGTTTTTTTTATGTTCGTCAACACTATGTGAGAGCGGCCACATGTTACATGACATTTTGGAAGATTAGAACAATCCTAAATTGATTTATAAATATGTCATGAACATCTCACAATTTTGTAAACCTCTTCAATTCCACTCAATTTTGAGGATTCATGTTGTAAAACAAGAACAAGGTTTATTTATGTGTGTTTGTTACTGTGTCTAAATGTTCTTTTCAAATGAGTTCCTACTTTTCGTCAGACTCTTTTGTTAATCTGTAGATTGCAGTGTGTGATGTCCAGTTTGTTGCATGTTCTGGTTGTTTCCATCTTTTCCCATAAATATCTCTGTAAACTCTCTTCCTGTCACATCATTCACCTGGCTCTATTTCACACACAGATTACAAAAAACAGAAGAGTGGAGACTCTGCTGGGCTGGACGGCCCCAGGGCCAAAGAGGCTCGTAAAGAAAGGAAGGTTCTGGAGAAGAAAATGGCTCTCAACAGGAAGAGGAAGCTAGACTCAAGGTAGGCAGTGAAAAGATCAGACGCAGACTCACACAGCTGCTGCTCAACAAGACAATCAAATGCTTTTATATAAAATACTATATATAAATATATCCTTCAATTTCACCCTTCAGGAAAGATGGAGATGTCTCAAGCAAAAAGAAAGGAGATGCAGAAGGATCCAAGAAAACGGTACGTGAAAGCCGCCATGTAAGAAAGAGATTTCCTCATAGGGCAGGTTTGTCCTTGGATTTGGAAAGCTGGGTTGTAACCAGCTTTTTGTGTTTTGTTGTTTTTTTTTAAATTAGGAAGTGAAACCTACGACCTCAAAGACTCTACAGTCTAAATTGATAAGAAATCCTTCCGAGTCGGCGTCCCCGGATGAGAGGCACAGAAGGACAAGCGGCAGCGTCTCGGAGGATTCCACTGAAGCCAGAAAGCATTGTGACAAAGGCCGCACGCACTCCTTCATCCTGGAGCTGGAGCAAGGCTCCCAGGAGGCTCTCAAACAACGCTCGCTAGGCAAATTCGACAGGTCGTCCCGCAAAGAACTGCACTCCAAAGAACGCAGAGAGAAAGAGTGCAGCCTGTCGGACGAACGCGCCAAGCCCAAACAAAAGCCGGAGAAAAAATCTGAACATCAGGCCGAGGATTCTCAGCAAAAACTAGGCGCTAAAGTGTCGTCGGAAGAAAAGGGCGAGAAAAGGTCTAAGATTAAAATGGAGAAGAAAGCGCCGGGAACCGCTAGAGAGGTAAGGTCATCCGTTTCGGAAGGTGCGGCGGACGAGGTTCCTAAAGATTCTGCTGTCAAGAAGGCGAAGGCTGTGTCCGTGGAGACCGTCAAAGCAGAGAAGGAGAAAAACAGGGAGAAAGACAAGGATAAGGGCAAAGAAAAGGAAAAGGCCAAAGGAGAGAAAAGCTCAGCTAAAGGAGATTTCAAGCCGCTGGTCTGTCTGGATTCTGCCGGCTCCTCTGAGGATCGCTCTGACATGGAGCCCGGCTCGGACGGCAGCAAGAAGAAAGACAAACACTTCAAGGAAGTCCTGAAGAGGTCAAAGAGCCACAGCGAGGACAGGCCAGCAGACAAACCCAAATCTAAAACCGACGGCACTGACACTGAGAAGGAAAAGACTAAAGATCAAGATGGACAGAAATCAAACAAATCTAACTCTGACGTGGACAAAGATTCCAAGAGGGTTAAGCCGGTGGCGGCGGAAAAAGGACGAGTCGTGGAAAAGTCTAAAACCAAAACCAAAGAGGAAACCAAGACTCAACAGTCATCAAAAACTGATAAAGCTTCCAGTTCGGAAGTCAAAAGTACAGGAACTGCAGCAGTCGCCGCAGCCAGCAAACCTGAGACGGCGAGGGAGAAGAGAAAGGAGGGAAGCAAATCAAAAATCCATGAGGACCCTCTCCACGACAAAGCAGAAGTTAAGAGCGCAAAGAAGAAGCTGGAGAAGAAGAATAAAGACGATAGCCAGGAAGAAGAGAAGAAAACAGAAACGTTGTCGGACAGATCCTCAAAGACCTCCGACGCTTCGGAAGACCGGCAGACGAAGAAACGTTCTGTCCTCCAAGACACGAGCACAGACTCTGAGCCCGTTGCCACCACTCTCACCACCACCACAGTGACATCATTCTCTGATGACACGTGCGACGCCTTGAGTGACATCACTCCCGAGCCTCCAGAGGGAGGGACGGAGGCGCGGCTCAGAGAGATGCTGCCGTCCGTCCCAGCTGAGGCAGACGCTCTGCTGGCTCTCATGGACGTGTGCACGGCGGCAGAGGCCAGGCTTCCTCCAGACATGACTCTACAGGACGCAGACATGAAGATGAAAGAAGCCGCTCTCACTCTGCTCTCCATGGTCCCCGACAGCACAGTCTCCTCCGCCTTAGTCTGTCCAGATAGGAGTGAACAAGTGACGCGACCGATGGAGCAGCGAGAGCAGCAGCCTTCCCAGACTGTTGAGCCTGTTGATGAAAAACCAAACCCTACAGGTGAGTGGACAAACTGTGATGGCATAATGTACACTCACCTGCCACTTTATTAGGTACACTGGTTCAATTTCTTGTTAACACATATAATAAATCAGCCAGCCAATCACATGGCAGCAACTCAATGCAATAGGCATGTCGACCTGGACAGGACAACTTGTTGAAGTTCAAACCGAGCAACAGAATGGGGAAGTATGGTTACATCCAGCAGGGTAATGCACCATGTCACAAAGCTCAAATCATCTCAAACTGGTTTCGTGAACATGAGAATGAGTTCACTGTACTCCAATGGCCTGCACAGTCACCAGATCTCAACCCAATAGAGCCCCTCTGGGATGTAGTGGAACCAGAGATTCGCAGCTGGATGTGCAGCCGCCAGATCTGCAGCAACTGCGTGATGTTATCATGTCAGTATGGACAAAATCCTCTGAGGAATTTGTCCAACACCTTGTTGAAAATATGCCACAAAGAATTAATGCAGTTCTGAAGGCCAAAGGAGGTCCAGTCCGGTACTAGCAAGGTGTACCTAATAAAGTAGCAAGTGAGTGTATGTTCTGTTGGAACCCTAAACATGGCTTGGCAGGATATGAATATGTATCTCTCTTACAGATGTGTCTGAAGCTTCAGAGAAAGAAAGTGAAAAGGCTAAAATGTCTGACTCAGCAGCTCCACAGGTAAACATTCTGCATTAAAGATGGAACAGCCTTTTAAAAGATATCCTTCCTTTGGCTTTTATTCAGCCTTTTTGGACTATTTCACTACTCTGTAAGATTCTTTTGATTTGTATACATTTCAAACACATTTCTGTCTTATTCTGCTCTTCTTCATAGGAGGTAGACACTACCCTGAATGAATGTCCGGCTCCTTTCAATCAGGATAAAGCCAAAGGTGCAGAAATGGCTCCTGAAACACGAGCAGATGAAAGTGTAGCGACACCAGCAGCTGGCAAAGAAGGTAGACGTTCTTATCATCTGCAAAAGTTAAAATGCAAATGAATCTTCCTGTGTGTTTTGATCAGTGCAACTATTCTGTCTTGTGATTTACAAACTGACATTTATTATTGACCATGGTGATTTTTTTTCTTCTTTCTTGTTACCTTCTATATTCCAGCTGCCCGTGTCGTTGTGTCTGAGACTGAAGAGGGAAGCACAGCTGCAGTAGTTTCTGATTCTTCTAAAAAAGTATTCGAAATTTCCAGCAAACAAGGTGAGTGCTTAAAAATATTCTTGTTGGAGAACATTTAATTTTTTTCTCTCTGACTGATTATCAACTCTATTGTTACCTTTTTAGACCTGACAGAGCCAGTTGTCGCAGACACGGAGACAAGCCCCAAGGTGAGGCACAATTCACAGGTTAACATTTTTTTTTATTATCTTAACTTACTCAACATCATGCGAGATTAAAATTCAAAGGCACCTCTCTTTAAACAGGAAGGGGATGTGGTAGCCGAGGAAGCCCATTCCGAGATGGACGTAGATAACAGTCAGTCTTCTCTCTTATCTAAACTTAGACATGGTGGTATGATATTTTAAGTGATTTTTTTCAAGAAGCCATATTTTCAAACCCTACTTCTTTTCACCACTAGGTGAAGCCGAGAGTAAGACAGTGGAGGAAAGAAATGCTGGAACAGGGGCGAGCGATCCTAAAACTGTAAGCATTCAGTCATGCTTACTTCTTACACATGAAAAAAAAACGTCATGTAACACTAGCACATTCCTGTACATCTTATGCATAATGTTTCAGGTGGAACTCGATGTCCCGGAGAAGACGGATGTGATCAGAGAAACGGGAGCTGGGGTTCAATCCACTCTGGTTAAACAAATCAGTGAGTTGTGTGAATTTTATAAAAAATCACCCTCATGTTTACTCTGTGTGTGTTTGTATTGTTATCTTTTGGGATTCTACATTTTTTATGTTATTTATTTAGTTTTGTTATTATAATTATTATATATTTGTGTATGTGTCATAAAGAGCTTATTGCACCTCAAGGAAGCTGACACTGGAGCTAAACACTGATATTCGCTGCTATTTGTTTGTTTTTCCAGGTAATGTCTCCAGCATTGACAGCCAGGATGATGAGAAGGGCTCCGATTTGTCAGAAAAGGTAAAGAAAGACAGTGTGTTAGAACCACTCAGTTTCAAATGCATTCAATTGATACAGTTCCCTACCCTCTGATTAAAATTTTAATTTTAATATACGTGTATTTTTTTTGCTGTACAGGAAGGGAAGGCAGGGGGAAGAGGAGGACGTAAACGAAAGCTGTCCAGTCAAAGTGTCGCAGCAGTGAAGGAGTCGGGTACGGCAGCGGAGACTTTCTTTCCATAGCACATTTCAAGATTCTAATCATTTCATTTGAACAAGATTTAGAGAATTTAAAATTGACACTAAACTTAACCCATATTAACATATAAACCATTGTTTGATGAACCCATTCCACCCAAAAAAACCCTCTAGTAGTTTAACTGCCTTTGGAAAGAGTTTCGATCGATGATTATTTTTAATACATTTTTGGAAATAATGTGTTTGTTTCTGTTTTTGTGTCTGATCAGGTGATGAGAGGGATGAAAATGAAAGGAAAGAGGGACTGCCTGCTGAGGTAAAGACAATCCTTTTTCATATGCCTTCTATCATTGGATAACCATGTCAATGCAAAAATGCTGCTTTATGTGTTCTTGTTCTTGTTCTTAACAAACATAAACGACAGTTCTTGAAGAAAAAGAACAAACATTTTTGCCGGTACATGTTTTTATAATTGTGACATCTGTATGTGTTGAAAAGGTGGTAGAAGTCAAAACTCCACGGAGGGGTCGATCGTCCAGAGCCGGGGAGGAGGCGGAGAAGGACCAAGCTAAAGAGAGCATGGAGGAGACTGTCAGCCGCGGTAGAAGACGTTCAGCAGCTGCTGCCAAAGAAGCCACAGCTGGTCAGACTGTCACTTCAAATTAACCCACCCACACAGATGTTATCAAAGCCTGAACATTTTTAGATGTGTTGGGGTATAAATGTATATTGTGTAGGAGTTTTTTTTAATACTTATATGAGTCATTTTATATTCACTAGTAGCCAAATTTCAAGATAGTAAAGATATTAAGATCTAGAAATAGGTAGAAAGAAAGTGTTTTTATTGTACTTTACAAGAAGCAAGTTGCCATTCTCTGAACTCGCCACTCGATGAATGTTTTTTTTTTTTTACTGTTTTTTTTTTCTTTGCTTTCATTCCATCCTAAACCTCAGATGATCAGAAGAAAGATGGGAATAAAGAGGAGAAGAGCACTGATAAAAGTTCATCAATCAAACCAGCGGACAGCAAAGAGGTATGTTAACAAAACAACTTGCACTTACATGTTTGATACCTGGCATCATGTTATTTTATTGTTACAAGGAGCAAGTCCAATTTCTGCCTTTTTTTTTCTCATATCTTTCCAATCTGTAGAGATGTGAGGAGGAAAGTGGACCAAGGAAAAGTGGTCGGCGTGGGAGCCAGGTCAATCCGCCGTCTCCTGTTCCAGAAGACACTGAAGCTGCTGGAAGCTCCGAATCTAAAGAGGCAGCTGACACACGTATGAGTGTTTTTAATTCAAGAAGTTTTTTTTTAAAGTATCGTCTTTCTTTTAACAACTGCAATAATTGTTGAATCAATGTCTATGCACTTAAAGGTGCAGTGTGTAATATGACATCATCAAGAAAGTTCTACAAAGTTCTAGAATGCAACTCTCCCTGGGTAACCCCAACCCTTTCGAATAATAACAGAAGCTACAGTGGCCTTCAAGGACAAGAACAATTCTAAATTCTAAACAATGCACCTGATGACATTCCAACTATGATACTTTCAAGATGGCGGCACTAGGCTTTGGTCCAAAATATGCAGAAATATGGACATATATGAGACCCTTTCTAAGGGAAAAAATAATAATTCCAAAAAAATTTTTCAGCTATTATGCACTAAATTAAATGTACTTATGGATCTCATAATTACTTTCTACAACATCTGCTAGGAAATAAAACCCACAATTCTACACACTGCAGGTTTAAGGAAATAAGGTTATTTGAAGTGAGCCAAACCTCAACAGCTAATTTGTGCGTTTCATTAAAGATGTTTCATTTTGCCGCCATCCCTTGAAACAAGCTGAGTCATTTGGCAGTGATGGTTGACATGAAGGACAGCTAGTGGCTTTATTCAAGAGTTAAACTTTACGAAATATTTCCCGGATGGGCCTTGACTGTATAAGAGATGATGGGATACATAATATTGAATTTCTTTCACATCTTCATGTTTCCTTTCCAGGTAAACCAGCAGTGAAGAGGAAGAGGTCAGAGGATATGGAGGAATCTGTAGAGGTGAGATGTGTTGTCTTTGTGAATTAATTTTTTTTTTATTCTGGTTCGCAATCCCTCCTATTTCTAAAAATATGTATTTACTTGTCTTTAGTTATGTGTCCCACTCCCGGTGTGTATTTAAAATTATAATTCCGCAGGAGACTCAGACTGAAGAGAGGGTACAGATGGACAGTCAACAGGAACCAAGTGAGGAACAAACCGAAATAGACAGTGGTGAGAAAGCACACACACTATTAACACTATTTATAATGAAACAAAAATCCTTTAAATATTTTATAATTTTTTTTATAATTGTTTTTATTCAAATACAAATTGGTGTACTCATTTTCTTTTGAAATATATATAGAGAATAATAATTAAGAAAAAAAAAAGCTAATAGATAAATGACTATTATAACATTTTAAAAAGGAAAATGAGTTACCATGATCATCACAGTCTCTGTATTAAACCTTCATTGCCTTCAGTGAGCCAGGTGGAGGATCAGGAGGAGGACAAAGAAGACAAACCAGATGACGTAAGTTGGCAGTAAAATGAAGAAACCACAACACGACACATTCACTCATCTTATTTGACCTTTCGACAGATCTTTTGAAATAAATATACCGTACTCTTTTTTTCTCCAGGTTGACGAGGAGCTAACCCAGGACGACCAAGAGACGACTCCAAAGAGACCCGGCCGGAGGGGACGGCCGTCGAGGGGGGCGGTGCTGGCAGCAGCCATGGAGGATCCAGGTAAGGCAATAAAAAATAAAATTCAGATTTTTTTGAGCAAATATAATTTTACAAATTATTGATTGGTGATCCAAGGTAAGAGATTATTAGTTAACTTGTAAGCTTTTCTGCTGCTGTTAGTTACAGTCCCATGTCAGTGTTATGGATCGGCACATACTGTATGAGTGATTTAAGGTTTGATCATTTGACTCACTAATTAATGCAAATATTTTATTTAAATTAAATACTTTATTTTATTTTTAAAGTATTGTGTAGCTGTGTCTTAGGGAAACAGACGGATGGAGTCTGGATATCAAACTGATGCCTGGGCCCTTTTTTTTATCATCTTTCCCGCAGAGAAAAAGGCAGAAGAAAGTGAGCAGAATGACGACGAAGAAGCAGATGATGGTGACGGCAAGAAAGGAGCTGCCAAACGAGCGACCACACGCGCAGCATCCCGCCTGGAGGCTGAAAAGTAAACAAGCCCCAAATGAACCCTCAAAATATGGTTGAGCAACGTATCAGCTGAACACCTGCAGAATTAAAACCAGACAAACAGTCATATCACAGGGAACGGGGTCGGTGCAGTTACAGTCACCAGACAGTGTGTCATCCTCTGTTCGGATGAAGTCATTTAAAGTCAGCGCTGATGAATGAGACTCTGAGGGATCATCACTGTCAACTCCTATTAAAATGAAGACGGGCGACGGGATGAGGGGTTGGGGGGGGGGTTGTTAGCACGAAAGCAACAACTGTTGTTTCATATTTGTTTTTATTGCTTCTCAGAAACAAGCCAAGTAAACCATCCACCCGGGCAAGTCGACAGAGCGGCAAAGAGGAGACCGCAGCTGGCACACGGTGAGTTTGTCTCACTGAAGGTTCAACAAGAAGGAACCCAGCTTAAAGGGGAGTCCCACCCAAAACCCACTGCTCTGTGAAAGCAGGACATTTAGCCAAACGTTTTCCTGGAATTTTCAAAAATGTTTTTGAGTTATTATCTTCCAAAATATGAATAACTTAGGCCATTTTTGCATGGCCTAAACCGTTTTTTAAAAGGAAGGTGTATTTAACATGTGGAACTACCAATACTAGATACCAGATCACATTGTGAGAAAGAAAAAAAGTATGTTTATGTAAATATGTGAATAATCCTACTTAATAATATGTGTTTCTTTATTTTGAGAGTATTTGAGGTTGGTGACTTCGAACTCATAATGCTTTTGTGCCCAACAAATCCAGTGTATTCACAGCCTGAAAAACTCAACCACGTTTTAATGGTGATAAATAATCTAAATGTATAGCATTTAATATTCTACAGAAGAAACAATTCTTCAACAAAAATTATGATTTTATCTTAACCCATCATTGAATAAATTAAAAAAACTGGATATATATGCTATATATACTTAAATATATACAAGAAAAAGAGGAACAGATTAAATTCCATTACTACAATGTGCAAAGAATTTATAGGATTCTCTTTTAATTCTGCCCTATTGCAGATTTTGCCATACATTTAAATTTATTTGTTTTCAAATTCCAGTTCACACGCACAAAAAAAGTATTAAACGGGTCTTTTTAGAAATCTGCCCCTCGTGCACACTTTTCTCTCTTATTCCAAGTGGACAAGCTTCGACTTGTACGTTATGGTGAAGTGCTGGATATTGCAACACTTTTTTTGCAAATAACGCTTGAATTAACAGAGAGAGAAACGTTTTGTTTTTCATAGCACCCAAACATGACACTTGAGACAAACGGACTGAGACTTGCTCCTTGTTTCCCCTCCTGCAGTGGTACGAGGGGCCAGGCGGCAGCAGCAGCAGCGCCAAAGGGGGGCCAGCGTAAACGGGAGGCCAGCCCTCCTGCTGTGAGAACGCGGGGAGGACAGAAATCAGAGGAGCCCCCATCCAAGAGAGCCAAGCGCTAAAAACCTCTAACGGCGGGGGAGCCTAAGGTGTTTTTCTCTGCACTCCATATCCCAAGTCAGTTGTGTTTGTGGGGGTCAGAGAGCCTCTACAGTCCGTCGGTTAGCACGTAAAGCTGTTTCATGCTTCATTGACTGTAGCTCTGGATAGCATTATGCACTCTCCTCTGATGGTTGGAGTGTAAACCTGAGGATCTGTGTAGGAATCCCCCCAGAATACCTTCTTCTCTACTGCACTACACCCATATGGTTTGGATCAGACTTCATCATTCCTCCGTTCATGCAGTAATGCCTAGTCAATCCCTCTAGTATTCCAGGCCAATCAAAGGCCTAATGTGCAGCTGAGCTTTCAGATAAAGAGAGGGGGATTGGAATTGGGCCAGAGCATGTGTCAACTCCACCTCTACTGACAAAACTGTCACCGGTTCAATTGTTACCTGGTGATTTGCAAACCGAAACACAATATCACTGTGTTCATTTTGGATTTTATTATTCAATAATATTCATTCTATGAATGAAGAGACATTTTTCTCTCACTTTTTTTAAGTTTTAGTTTTTTATACTTAATATTCAGCAGGTAAGGGAAGTTGACTTTGTGTGTTTGTTTTTATCCAATTGAATTAACAGCAGTATTAATCGCAGACAGAAAAAAACACGACGTGTGCGTTTCTCTGTAAACTTCCTAACAACAACATCCGCTGTAGACATAGAACTGTTTCTCACCGTGACTGAATGGCGGTAATGGAGTAATTTGTATTGTCAGTATCAGTATAATGGTGTTCTTCTTCCTTACCTGTCAATGTGAAAACATTTGTTTCATAAATGTTAAAAAATACTGAAAACTGCTACCTTTTTGTCATCTTTTCAAGTATATGTCACCTCAGGTTATTTACTTGTGGTCAGAATTAATTTTTACAAATGTACTCACAACAGTAGAAGCAATTGAACGCACTTAAAATTATTATTTTTAACTTGGGTCTCACTTCTTTGTTTCTGGTGAGTAAAAAGGGTATACATTTCTATGTCTAGAAAATACTTAAATTATACTTTTTACAAAGATTTTGGCTTTTTCCAAAGTCAACGGATGTGGATGTGCTGTCTGTGATGTGTAAATAGCAAAAAACATTAACCAATCACTGCGAGCGAGAGAAGAAGACAGGACATTCCTGCCTGCTAATTGGGCTAACTGACTCTGAATGAAATATCACTCCATCATTAACAAGTTCGGAGGCTTTAAACACTGCACCTGAACTTAAGGGATCCAAAAGAGCACAGAGAGAGGTGAGCAAAAGCCCCAGGCCACTTGTGGAGGTTTTCCAACCATTCCTGTGGATTGCTAAATTTGATTCCTTTTTAAAGGTGTACCTCTCCCAGGTATTTCCTGGTGCTGCGATCCAAGCCTTAAAATATTAGCCCAGCAGTTCTCATTTAAAGGTCTGGGTCACTTTTCAGTAAGCCGCCAGGTCTGGCAGACAAACAGCGCTCCTTTCACTCACCAATGGAGCGACTTGAGACGTCATTTTATTATAGTCGTTTGCATTGTAGTCCAAAAGGATTTTTTGGAGTTGGCCGTTCTGGTTCCTGCTGCTGAGTGTCAGCAGTTGCCGGCACATTAGACTGATTTATAGGTGCCATGTTTTATGTATGAGAAGGACTGCTTATATGCTGAACTGCTTTCTGCTCAGCAGGGACCTCACATCAAGAGTGAGGTTTTGTAGAAAGGTAGAGAAAGCAGCAACATGAGATTATCATCTTAAATCTACAAGTCAAAATGCTGCTGCACAAATCTCGGCCGATGGTTTGACCGGCTTCTAAGTACTTTAAATCTCTACCTGGAGGAATTGTTTCACTTACTGTCAAAAAAGGAGGGTCAGCTCTATGTCAAAACACTGTTACCTCGTTTTACATTTTTAATATAACACACTCATGGACACACACAGTGTAGTCTAAACTTCATAACGTATTGAACGACACAGTGCTTGATTCACACATTGTGATGGGTAGTGTTCTCTTACTGTAGTTTTCTTAACTACTATAAAATGATCAATCATGTTTTCTATTTGCAAAATACAATATTTACCTGCAAGAGAAGTATAAATGACTGTAAGTACAAAACATACCAAATTAATGGTGTTTTCAAAAAGGTAGTAAAGTGTTTTGTAAACGTAGTCACCTGACTGATCAGACCTCAGATCTTTGGATATGTACACATACTGTATGTCAAAGTCCTGCTCTCAAAATGTACTCTACTTTTACTAAGTAAAAGTACTTAAGCGTTAGGATCAAATTACACTCAAAATACCAAATGTAAAAGTACTCCATTTCAAAATAATGTGTATTAAAATTATAATATTGGATTACAACTATTCTTACAACATATATATTCAATGTTGCAGCTGGTGGGGCAGGTAGTTTTCATTACTGGACTGCTGAGTAGCTTATTCTATAATAAAAAACAATTTATTAATTCATTAACTTTTGTATTAATGATCTTATCTGCTTAATCCCTTAAAATGTCAGATAAATGTAGCATAAAATGGACAGTCCTTGAGTAAATAGTCCTTGAGTTACTCGACCTCATTGTAAATGAGGGTCACCCCTCAATTGGTCTCTCGAGGATAAATAAAAGTTAAATGAAATGAAAATATACTTAGTTTCTTTCCCCCACTGATGGACTGTACATAAAGAAACCGGAGACAACTTCTGACGTCGCCTTGATGAAGGTTAAGTGTCTAAAACATATCTCCACTCAAAGTTGTGATTTATTTACTTGTGATAAGCATGAATTAAAGACATCATTTTGCATTTCCAGTGTTGCAGTACGGTTTGACCTATTTTGGATTCAGACTGGCATCGGAATGAAGAAATAACTGACTGAGAGATACGAGACACCCACAACATAAGCCCCCTTGCGTCTCCTCACTTTTCCTCTTAAGGGCGGCCTGCTGGCGGGTAGTGGGCGCAGTTTATCCAGCAGAGAGCTTGTGGAAGGATGGCGGTTTCACGCAGCTGTCAACTGGAATAGAGGTAACTGTTGGTTTGGAGCAGAGCAGGGATAAGGGGGCTCACTCACTCACTCACTCACTCCTGCTGCTAGTGCTGCTGCCTCTCTGCCCTGGGAGTGGTCTTTCCTCTACAGGGGATTTGGCCTGGACCGAACCAGCGCTTCACATAATGCTCCCTCTTTCAGCCACTCCTCTCACAAGACATAAAAGTTAACAGGTGTTTAACGTCAGAAGTGTTTCAAACGAGAGTCACAGAAATGCCCAGCGACAGGCACCAGGGAGGGGGTGGCTTAGTTCTGGTATTTACTTCTTTTTTTTTTTTTCCATTCTTTTTCAGAATTGAAATAGTTCTGCCGTTAAGTCAAGATTCAGGTCGACTTCTGACAACTGGCCCTGCTACAAGTCTGCACTAGAGTGCAGGAGTATTTCTTAAATCTGTATGTTACTGCTTGTCATATTGAGGGGTAGCAGTGGGTTTAGCGTAGGGTTAAGGGGTTGGGGTAATACTTGATTTTAAAGCGAATACTATCATTAACATTTTAAAATGACAAGAACCTACAGTAGAAATGAAAATTACTGGGTAATAACAGTTACAAATTTCAGGTTAGACTTTTCTGGGTATACAGTGCGTTCCAAATTATTATGCAAATGTTATTTTTCTCAGATTTTCCTAAATAGTTGATGCAAATGACAGTCAGTATAATTTTCAAGTCATCAACCGTTAGAGTATGATTAAAATTTTATTGAACAAATGATAACAGTCCCAATGATAACAGTATTTTTTTCAAAAATAAAAAACTCAAAATGCACCGTTCCAATTTGCAGAATGTGGAGGTCATATTTAGTGACATCAAAGCTATTTCAATCAAAAACATCTTAACAGGCCAAGTTACATGTCAACATGGCACCCCCTCTTTGATATCACCTTCACAATTCTTGCATCCATTGAACTTGTGAGTTTTTGGAGAGTTTCTGCTTGAATAACTTTGCAGGATGCCAGAATAGCCTCCCATAGCAGCTGTTTTGATGTGAACTGCCTCCCAACCTCATAGATCTTTTGCTTGAGGATGCTCCAAAGGTTCTCAATAGATTTGAGGTCAGGGGAAGATGTGGGCCACACCATGAGGTTCTCTCCTTTTATGCCCATACCAGCCAATGACACAGAGGTATTCTTTGCTGCATGAGATGGTGCATTGTAATTCATGAAGATTCTTTTTGTACCACGGAAGAAAGTGGTCAGTCAGAAACTCAACATACTTTGCCAAGGTCATTTTCACACCGTCAGGGACCCTAAAGGAGCCTACCAGCTCTCTCCCCATGATTCCGTCCCAAAACATGACTCCGCCACCTCCTGTCTGACGTCACAGCCTTGTTGGGACATGGAGGCCATTCACCAACGATCCACTACTCCATCCATCTGGACCATCCAGGGTTGCACGGCACTCATCAGTAAACAAGACTGTTTGAAAATTAGTCTTCATGTATTTCTGAGCCCAGAGCAACCGTTTCTGCTTGTGAGCATTGTTTAGGGGTGGCTGAATAATAGGTTTATTCACAACTGCAAACCTCTGGAGGATCCTACACCTTGAGGTTCGCGGGACTCCAGAGGCACCAGCGGCTTCAAATACCTGTCTGTTGCTCTGTAACGGAATTTTAGCAGCTGCTCTCCTAATCAAATGAATTTCAGAAATCTTCCTCATAATGCCTTTATCTGCACAAACTCGTCTGTGCTCTGAATCAGCCACAAAACTCTACACAGTACGATGATCACGCTTAAGTTTCCGTGAAATATCTAATGTTTTCATACCTTGTCCAAGGTATTGCACTATTTGACGCTTTTCGGCAGCAGAGAGATCCTTTTTCTTTCCCATATTGTTTGAAACATATGGCCTGTTTAATAATGTGGAACGTCCTTCTTAAGTAGATTTCCTTTGATTGGGCTCACATGGCAAACTAATTATCACAGGTGTATGAGATTGATTTCAATGATCCAAGGCATCCTGAGACACAATATCATACATGAGTTTAATTGAAAAACAAAACATTAAATGTTTATGACACTTCAATCCAATTTCCATAATAATTTGGAACACGGTGTAGATTCAACATTTTCTGGGTAATTTAAATCCCCTGAAAGTCATTAATATTCCTCTCTACAATATAACATATCTATGATTTAGAACACCCTTACTTATCATTTGTCAAAAGTCTAACACTAAAAAAATAATTAATTTGGTTATATATTAATCGCTTTTCTTATTTTCCAAGAAACAATACCAAATATTTAATGGTTCCAGCTTCAAAACGGTTACAGTTTTGTGTTCAAATGTTGCCCAGCATTGATTGGTGCATGGAAATATGTGACATCCCCTTTTTCCAACTGAGCCCTGCCCTCATGAAACCAGTGACAAGACGACAAAAAAAAGAAATCTAGAAGTCTTTCTTTTGCAAAAAAAAAGGAACTTTGTACACATTTATGTACTGTAGGACTCAAATGCTCACAAGTGGATTGAAAAGATAGATTTCAGTATCTGAAACGATAAAGCTGGTGACATTTTATAATGTTCCATTGCGCTGTTGTGTCATTGACCTCCATGTCTGTCCAAAAACAATTCAAAATCTGTTTCTCATCTGTTGCACCAAGTCAGCATTACCATGAGCACACACTGTAGTGTATTCTGAGTACACTGCCCTGCTAAATGTTCATTGTGCAAACCATTTTTTAAATCCACCAATGAAAATAGTCAACAACCAATGTAGTTTTTACGTCTGGTTGAGTATCGTTAAAAACTACAGAGCTAGGCTGTTTTAGAAAATCACATTTTCATTTAATTTTAATGGTTTTATTCACTCATGATGGAGGTAAGCCTGTTATGACTGTCATGAGATTTGAGGAAAAAAATAAGATATAAGACTTCCTTTAAGGCTTTTTTATAGTGTTGAAATGATTCATTAGTCAATGGACAAATCTAAATTGATAATCGATTAATAGTTTGAGTCATATATCAACCAGATGCCTTCCAGCCTCTCGTGAGGATTTCCTTTTTTTCCCCCTTCACTTTATATCTTCAACATGTATTGACTTTGTGTTGACCTTTTGACTGTTGGTTAGACCAGACAAGACATTGGAAGATGTCAACTGATTGTTTAGACTCTTTAGATCCAAACTGAATCCACTGACTTAATAGATAACTAAATAAATGTAACGGTTGGTGCCCCATTGTAAACACCTGTCAGGGAGATAAATCTGTTGTCTGCAACCATCCAAAAATGCATTTTTTTTGTCTTGGTGCACCAAAATCTGCAGCTGCAGTCTTGACAGCCACTTCACCGCCCTCAAAAGATGGACACCCATAATATCCCAAGAATTTCTAAATGGTCCTTGAAGTTTTCATTACTACATCAACTCTGTGCGTTCCAAAGTGGTTCCTTTTTTACTTGTGACATGAAACCACTGAAAGGGGTCGGTCGCTTTTGAAAGACGTCTCTATTTAGGCATGAGGAGCACAGGATAAAGAGTGGAGACCTGAGCAGGCGGGGAGAAGACCCTCCAGACCTGAGAAGCCTTTCATGATGTGCTGCTTGAGCTGCACGCATTATCTGTTGCGTGCCAGAGGCGGATGGAAGCTCGTTTGTCAGCACAGCACGGCCGAAAATAAACTATAAATCATGTCTGCTCTATCTACACACATTAATTGGACTGTAACAGTGGGCTACAGTCCCCCTACCCCCCCCCCCCCCCCCCCCCCCCCCCCCCCCCCCCCCCCCCCCCCCCCCCCCCCCCCCCCCCCCCCCCCCCCCCCCCCACACACACACACACACACACACACACACACACACACACACACACACACACACACACACACACACACACACACACACACACACACACATATACACTTTTGTGTGCAATGCAGCCATTGCTGAGATGTTTTGAATAGCTTCCAGGAGACGGAGGAACTTCTCTCCGCTTGTCTCTTGGTTCCATTTACTGTATTAAGTGTTCTGTCCCAAGGGCTCCTCCATTTAGTGCTCCATCGCATGCAAGGATAATTTTTCTTTGGGGAAAGTGGGTTCAATCGTAACTTACGCGACTAAAAGCATACTTAAAGCTGGCAGTAACAGTAACCCCTCCCCCCCCCTTCCTTCCACTTTCCAATGTTGAGGTTGATTAAGGGTGCTATCATGGTGGATCTGATATTTGGTGAGAAATCTATGGGGCATTTTGGGAGCATTTACTGCAAATGAGTCTTGGCAGTGCCCTCTCATGTGTTGCTCCATCTGAACACAATTTGGCAGCTCTCTTCTCACATAAGAAAGTGGGGGGGAGGGGAGTCGGGATACTGGGGTGCATGGCGTGCTGTGAGCCTCCTTCTCCATACCAGCACGCGAGGAGAATTTTTTTTTGAAAAACCTGTCATAAACACACCCTGTAAAAGGAGGGGAAACAGACGTTACCGCGGCGACTGGCATGTTGCCGCATCAGGCAAGATTTTTGTTTAAAACACAAGATTAAAGTAACAAGAAGAGGCAGGGGAAAAGAGGGGGTGGAGGCAAACGTAATAGTCTAATATGCCATTAAAGTTTATTTCTCTACTCTACTGGAAAGGTGGTGGGAACTTCACCTCAGTGTTCAATTGGACTAGAGCAGACAAGGAGTCTGGGGAGAATATAGAATTGTGTCATTGCAGAGAGAGAAAGAGAGAGAAATACAGAATCATACCTTTTCCCGGAATGGCTATTAGGCAGTGAACGTCTCATCTTTCCATCTCACCTTTTTTTTATGAGAACAGCAGGTTCTCATCCTCACCAGAAGAGGGAGTCCTGCTGTCCCAAAACAGCATGTTTCAGTCTTAAAATGAGTACTCAAACAGACAGTGACTTTTTCATTTAGATTTTTCAAGTGTTGTATCAGTGCCCAAACTAATGATCTTGATAATAGTACTCAACTATTTAATAAAAAATGTTTTACTGATTTGTGATTTATCAAGCTAACGTGTGGGTTTTGTGCTGTTTGTTCTACCAAATAGACATGTGAAGACACCGGTGGCTCAAAGATCATGAAAAGGCAAATTATTCTATTTGCTGACTTTATAACAGACTAAACAATAATCAACACATTATCCCATTAGAAATGGTCTTTAGCCTTGCACCATGCATTTTCCCAGAAAAATCAAACATCACAAGACTAAAACAATTTTTTTTCTGTAATGAAATTATATGTTCTACTTTTTTATTTTAAATGATGAACATTAATTATCCTCCTTTTAGTTCCACTACATAATAATAGCATTCATTCCTGATAAAGACTAATGTAATACCACTTCAATTCATCAATGTTACTAAATCATGTATTGTAACATAAGTGGCAGTTTGTGGTAGACTTCTACTTGAGTATTTACTTTTTATAGCCTACCTTTTACTCCACTTTTAATTGAAATGGAGTTGCTGGTTACTTTGCATATTAAGATTTTACATTTATAAAAACAGGATCAGTTTATAAAATACGAGGCATCACAGAAGTTAGAATAAGCTCCACCTCGACCAACTACATAATAAGAAACGTATTTCTATGAAACCTAGTCCGAATTATGATAGTAGCCTACACTGACATTTTTTTTTAATGCTGAGTGTGCTTTTGATACTAATGCTTATATTATGTTAATGACTTCTACTTGTTCAATAGTATTTAGCCTACAGTGTTTGGTATTGCTAATTTCACTTCAGTTTGAGCAGCACTAACTCCATATGTTTCAGGTGTGTACTCGAATTGAAAATTTGCCGACCGTAAATCTGCCTTTATACGTTGAATTGGAATGTAGTGTCCATTCAGTGATGCTGCTTAATAACGCATTTCAATCCCACAAAATCAGAGAAATATTGGGTGCAAGATGTTCTTAAAAATAACAAATTGTGTCATATTCTGCTTTTCGATTTTTTTCCCACTCAGAAAGATTAACTTTCAAATCAATGTTTAGATAGGCCTACATTCATATGGCATATTAATACATAGCCTACATCTCCAGTAAGCCGCAGTTAGATGATCAACATAACTGTACCACAAATATGGATCACAATAAACCATGTGGAGTCATCTGAACGAAAACCAAGCTGCCATTGGTGCCGCTGCTTACATTTCCTGCCACTTCCAGCTACTTACTGCTTATTACTATTCCTCGCAGTGTGGTTACCAAAACACAGAGTAACCCGCGGAGCTCTGCTCGACATCACATTGATAGGCACACACTGACTCACTTTGTTGGAGGACTGGCAGCCACTTTTATTTTTTTTACGTTTAAAAAAATATATATTCCCAGAGTAAAGCTCTGCGCACGGGTCAGTCTGGCTGCTTTTTAGGACAAAATACATCAGTATGGTATCGAATAAAATGCATGAAGGACAACGAGAAAGAAAAATGTACAAAACAAGAGAAGCCGAACAAAAAAAAAGCTTTGTGATGTTATGTTGGCCCACCACTTTATTGTCCTTGGGAGGAACGAGTTTCTAAAAGAACAAGGGCAGGGTGTGTGAAACTACCCAGACAGTGTCAGCGGTCTGTGCTTTTCCTAGTTATGTTTTCATTGCTTGCTTGGTGATACAGCCCTCCATCCAAGGTCACTCACGTCCAGCCCTGAGACACCGCCACATAATCTCACCAAGAATCGCTTTCACAAGGCAGGATGGCACAATTGAACAAAGTAGGGTAGCGGTGTTTATTTGCAGGAGAAGCGTGTCTTTACAGCAGTAAATCATTTACATTATAGAGGTTCTCATATCTAAAAGAGAGCTGAGTGGTGTTTTCTGATCTGAGCCCAGAGGAGGCAGATGTCAAAAAGTCAAGATGAAGAGGTTTTTTTAGTGGCCACTAGATGGTATAATGTATGCATGCAACGGCTTAACACACGGTGACAGCGTCACTGGAGTCAGTTGATTTTCTAATTTTATTTACATCATTTACTAAATATCTTAATGAGCATAGGCCTAAGCGCCGCGTGTTTTTTTAGGGGATTATTAGGGGATTTTTAATCAAGTGAAATTGAAGAATGTATTAATCATTTAGCTATACAGCTCAATATTTTAAACATACAATGTTTTACTCCTCCTTTTCATGCGCTTGTAGCCGCGAACGCCTTTTGAATTAGGCCTCAGAGACCTGCTGGGAATAATGGTTAAAAATATTTTTCCCAAGTCAATTTGAAATTCAGTCAGGGACTAATATCGTCTCTTCAAACCAGTTGTTTCGCGCACAGTATGTGGGGTTAATAGCTAAATAAAAGTTGTTGCAAATTAAAACGATTAATTAATTAATTAATTAATAATCTGCTTCAATCGTTTCATCTGATTTATCTACTGCCGGCGCCATTTCTCTTCTGGACTGACGTCAGTTGGCGTTTGAGCTTTTCTCCCGATTTCGATTTTAATATTTTTTTCTCATTAGCTATTACGACTTTAGTTTCGAAAATATTACAATTATATCATCAGTAGGCTTATTATATTTCTATCACTTTAATAATCTATATTGCTTCGCTTTATTAAACATTAGGTCAACTTAGATGTTATCGATGCAGCACTGGTGTAATCAGGACACTATTCATTATAGACTCACAGCTGATAAATTTCATTACACACGGATTTCATAAAGTAAATAATTAAGAGTGAAGATGTCACTTAATTTCTTTAAGGATGTTTAATTTGAAGTGCTCATGATAAGGAATAGGCTTAATATATAACAGTGTGTGTCAGCTTTTAAAGCCTTTACAGCCTTTTTTTTTTTTTAGGCTGAGCATGACAAACTCCAAGTTATATCAATTAAATTAGCTGCGACATAAACTTAGTAAAATATATCCTCTTGCGTTTTAGCAGCGTATCAAATTTTTGTAATTTCCCAAAGTATGATCTGAAACAGCGTTTGAATTATTTAATTGGTTGGTTAATGAAAGCTGTCCGTGGACGTGAATATACCGGCAGAGGTCACGATCCGGATTTGCAGCAACAGATGAGACAGAGCCGGACTCTACACTTCATCTTTAATAGAAAATACTACTTCAATACATTGTTTATGGAGTTCAGAGATGTGTCAACAAACGGCCAGTGTCAGGTTAAAGGAAAAAAAAAACATGGTTTATAATAATGACTTTATTCAGGACTCAATGGATGATCTTTGGTTCAATGTTAAGCAGCAGAAAAAAGTGGGCTGGGAATGAATTATCTTAAGGAAATATACTTTTTTAACAAGTCAAATATTCTGCTGTAAACGAGATCAATTCGGTTGTTTTTGTCACTAATTTCAGGATCTTATAGTAATAGATCATCAATCGTTATGGAATGTTAACAAGCTGACTGGAACTCAAACAAATGTAGTTGCCTGTTATCACTTAGGCTATTATTCCACATTTTAAGGAACATTTCACACTAGGCTATAACACAATGTTGGTTTTTTAAAGTCATATTTATGCACTCCAAGACTTTGAGTTTGCAAACTGAGGCCTACCTGGTCATGGCGAGTCATGATGCAGGCTGCCCTTGAAGTGACTAAAATTAGCACCTCGGTGACTTCAAAGGTTTAATAAAAACGTAGACGGGTGAATCAATAACCACCTGACGCAAGTCAGTGCCCAAAGTGTCACCAAAGACAAAAACCGTCAAATTACGCGTCACCCACCGGACTCCCAATAGACATATGTGGGTGATGAAGGGTTAAGTTGTGAAAAAGAAAAAAAACTTGAAAATGTTTTGTCCTTATGCTGCATTCAAGTGATACAGGGAACATGGGAGACACGACTTTCCGATACTATTTTCAAAAGGTGTTGCTGTTCAAATGTGCTTTCTCGTGACCTCTTGAGACTCCCGTACCCACAGGAATATTTCGGGCTGCATGAATTTTCAACATTGTCCGCAAAGAAAACCTCCCTTTAGCCAAATGAGATTATTAATAAAAAAAGTCAACAATATGTTTTGTTTTCACAAGTCAGGTTGAGATTCAGTTTGCTCTCCTGTTTGGGAAGAAGTTTCATTCGAAATAATTCGTGTGGTTGCAACCTGCATGCTAGACTAAAAACTCCTGTGAAAAATTTCGACCAAACTTTTGTTGAACTTTTTCCCACCCGGTTGAAAGCAGCATGACGTCGTTTACAGTGACCAATCGTGAATCGGCTCTCCTTCTCCGAAGCCCAATAGGAGGCAACCTAGCGTGCCTGTCAGTCACAGGTGAGGGTGGATTGTAAAACGTAAAAAAAAAAGTTGGGTGAAAAGGGCCGGAGAGTGGAGCGAGCCCGGGCTGATGGCAGAGCTATGCGGAGGAGAAGCATCGTGCCTGCGGATGTAAGCGTAAAACTTTCCACGGCTTCTCCCGCGGGGATGCGACCAGGATCAAACACTGGAGGGCATAGAGTTGAGCGACAACAGTGCTCTACGGAGGGAGTAGTCTACAATGTGGATGAACTGAAATTTACTGCACTTTTCGGGCCGGTTAATTACCCCACTTCAGGAACCGAGAAAACGTCGCTTCTTTGAAAATGGCCGTTCGTGGCAACTCTCTGATGCCTTTCTCGATCCAAGCCATCCTGAACAAAAAGGACGACAGCCGACACTTGCCAGATTTGGACATGTGCTTCTCTAAGACTGCGTGCTGGAAAATATTTGGGGAGATGAACGGCGGCTCTCGGAGGGACGGTGGGGAGGCGTGTGAGCCGACGGATCAGAAAAGCTACGACTCGGACTCGGGACTGAGCGATGACAACGACAGCAAGCCTGCGGCCGGGTGCAAGTCGGCGAGGAACGGGGATCCTGCTTCCGATGTGCCGGAGGAGAGTTTGCATGAGGAGACGGACCACGAGTCTGCAGCTGCGGAAAACGCAAAGAGTGACAGCGAGCCAAATAATGCTACGGGTAAGTAGGACTAGAAGGACTGAGAAAAAAAATTAAATATGTCTCTCTGAATTGATTTGAATGATCACGACTAAATGCATCGTGTGGCTTCAAAACAGACAAGTCTGACTTTAATTATGCTGTTTAACTTTGCTGGTACTGTTCTGCATATTCATACGGAATGTTCTTATTGTGTTATTGTATGATGTCAGGCCTATTGGCAATATCTCTCGCATCCTGCTAACCTTTACGCACGAATTGTCCTACTTTTACGCACGATTGTTAATGGTGACCTTAACCCATTGCTACACCATTACACGATAGCCGTCATTGTTGAAGTATTTGGTGCTTTTAAGTTTAACTTTTCTTTAGCAATTGCACGATTTAGCCTTTGCCTAAAGTTATTAACACGCGGTTAATTGAAGCCTTATTTTTTTCGAACTGAATCAACATCTGCACTCTAGTTGTGCTGTAGGCCTATTAGGCCCGAATTAAAACTCTGATCAGACATTTTCCACTTTGATCTGAGACCTACAGCCCCCAGCGACCTTTGATAAATGCGGTGCAGTTTAATCAGGCTGTAACAACTTGCTAAAAGAGAATTGAAACACCCTTTTTGAATGTGCACACTTCTTCGAATTTGGATTTTTATTTTCTTATATATTTTGTCACATGCGATGCGGCACATGTGATTCCAGCTGTGCTTAAGTAATAACAGACAGAAATTCTTGTCTCCCTCTCCCAGACTCCAGCACCGTGGAGGAGAAGAGCCTGGACCAGCCCAAACAGCGGAAAAAGCGCTCCAGGGCCGCCTTCTCTCACGCGCAGGTCTTCGAGCTGGAGCGCCGCTTCAACCACCAGCGCTATCTATCCGGGCCGGAACGGGCAGACCTGGCGGCCTCCTTGAAGCTCACCGAGACCCAAGTCAAGATCTGGTTCCAGAATCGCCGGTACAAGACGAAACGCCGCCAGATGGCCGCCGATCTCATGGCGTCGACCCCGGCCGCCAAAAAGGTGGCGGTGAAGGTCTTGGTGCGGGACGACCAGAGACAGTACAGCCCGGGAGAGATCCTGCGGCCCCCGCTGCTCTCCCTGCAGCCGTCCTACTATTACCCCTACGCATACTGCCTCCCCGCATGGACACTGTCTGCATGTGCGGGGAACCAGTGAGAACACTTGGTGACTGTATTTATTCATTTTTGTTTTAATATTTTGCTCCCGGGAAACAAACTAACTCCTATACTTTTTTTTTCCTGAGAAGAGGAGGAGACCTGAGGGGACTGTTACTCTGCTCCGCGTATCTGTTGAACTGACTGCCACATCGTGTTTTCCAGGCCTGAATAAAGGGGTTCCCTAACTCTTTTATCCTCAAATGCTTTACAAAAGGACTCCTTATTTCATTCAGTGAGAGTCTGCTCAGAGGAACCAAGTTACAGAAGATGTTTGATTTATTCTCTAGGATATATAGCTACCAGGTGAGCGGGGAGACTGGACCCAACTTATGAAATGTCAGTATGTTAACGGAGTGACACAGTAATAGTATTCCTCTCTTTGCTCGGGAGCCTCTTCAAGGACTTCTGCAGTCCCCCGGACCCCAGTTTGGGAACCGGTGGGGCCTAAATAGACTGAAAAATTTCACCTTATGTTGGTTTATATTTGACATGCGCCTTCCTACCTCTGCAGTGATCGGAAAATAGGCATATTCCATTGACTTTTCATATAACTGTCTGTCTGTTAGAGGTTGTGTGTTTTTATTTTTTTGCTGTGTTTGTAAAGGTAAGATATTTCAGCACTTTTTTGAACATATACGTTACATTAATTCAATGTAAAAAGAAAAAAAAAGAAATTGCATTATAGTGTGTGGGCATGTACAGTCTCGGACTGAAAAGGAAAGAGGCAGTTTGTCGTGTTGTTAGCCTGAAAGCGAGCGTGTGGCAGGAAGCAGGCTAGAGCAGACCAACTTCTAATTGAAATGTACATGTGTTATTTGTGTTAAATGACTGTTAGACATTAAAACATATCAGGCATTACTTTCACTTTGATGCAATTTATTTAAAGGTTTTTATATTGAGTGTTACATTGGGGACACACACACTTTTCTACTTGAATAACGACACCAGTGCAGTCAGATATGACCAAATATTACAATAATTAACTACACATTTGCTATTTAAAAATTCACTCATTTACAAATTAACTTTAATTTTACGAGTGATTGGCAACTTAACAATCTTTATTTATAATTAGTTGGTGCTTAAAATGATTACAACCTGAGTTTTACAGACCTTTCTTTCTTGTACAAACTGAGGCAACAAGATGTTTTGCGCTATTGTCCTCCAGCCAAAATGCATCTTACAGTTTAAATGCATTTCATTAGACCAACAACATACCAGACTGAAATGGCTTATAAATACCTAGCTATTTTTTGTCATTAGTAGGCCTACAATGGTTTAGGCCAGGTCAATTAAATTGAAAAATAATTAAACACAAATAGCCAAATATGTGATAAATAAACACAGACATTCGTTTTATGTACCAGCTTTATTGTGCGCATTATCGCAGGTAAAGCGCGTAATTTTTAAATGGCATACAAATGTACAGCTTTCTCAATAAAGACCCATGATGTTCTTGCTACGCATTCACACACCTTGTAGCTTGTATAGTTGTCATCTGGGCCACTATGGCCTTTACCCAAACAGAGCTGTCAGACAATGATGAATAGCTCTGTGATTCTCGGACAGGGCTAACTGACAGCTACCTTTAGGGCTGAATGTCAACACAAGGAGAGGAGAATTCCGGGGTTAAGAAGGTCCATGTCACTCCGCCTAAATTTAAGGCGAACAAGGGAGATAAAAAAATTACTCATTTTGAGTTGTTTACGCGCGTTTACTTGCAGGTTTTGGTTGATTAGTGTTCCATCTTCTTTAACCCTATGGCTTAAACAGTCCTCCCACTCGCGAATGGCGTCGTTATGTCCAATAATCTGATATGCAGGTAAACCAGACGAGGCCATCGTCAGCGGCAATTAGCCTATATGCTCCCCATTGGCTGCTCTAAGGCGTCAAGGACAGAGGAGGATACTGAGGAGGAACCCCCTCTGTCCCACATAACTAACTTCCTTTCATACCTGCATGTGGAGATATCAGATAGAGGGACACATCGCGGCTTTTCTTCCTTTCAACCTGCGATCGTTGAAATGCAAACACCCCCATCTGAGTGCATTAACCCACCTCAACGTCTCCCCGATAGATATTTATATATAGGCTACGTTGAGTGCGTGGACAATTTATTGAATTTATTCATTAGCCTTTGACTGTTAACATTTGCTTTTTGCGGATAAAAACATATACAATCTAAAGGGGAGACTAACCCCAGAATATGTATTTAATTTGCAGGCTATTACCCGACGAAATCAATTTACGCACGTTGAGAAAGTTTACGCACAGGTAGCCCATTTTATTATTCAACAAAAAGCATCTTTTTAAGTATTTTTTGTCTGTTCCAGCAGCAATGCGTTGAGTTAGGGAATTACATTTGTTATTGTTTTATTATATTTTTTTGCATTTGCTGGAAATGTGATTTTCCAAACAGAAGGTTTCTCACTTTTTCTACATCTCCATATATTTTCTTTATTGTTTGATTTCTTTTGTCACTCCTGGTGAAATCACATAACCCGAGAACTTCATTTTTGTCCTGAAGGGATCCATGAAAGCCTAAACTGAAGGATATTTCCAATTATTGCTTCGAAAGCATGCATGGCTGATTATGAACAGATTCCTGCTAGGAAACCTTTGTATTGACGGGTGAGCGACCACTGATAGACTCAACCTCGAAGGTTAATGGAACTGTAAAGAGCCATGATGTCTAAATTTCGCTGTGCCACCAAATTACACTGCGTAAAATGTAAATTCACCCGAGGCTCAAAGGTCTCACAAGCCCCAGTTTTTTTTATTTGTATAAGAAATTAAATATATAGGCTACTGTACATTTTTAGTAACATTAACATTATATTCCCCTCCGTGTAATTCCTGTTCATTTACCCTCTGTAAGCCTAGTAACGTCTCGTCGACCTGGTTTGTGAAACAAAACAACGAATCAGACATTATTTTAAGTAAAAAAAGAAATTGGCAACTTTCATATTAATTTGTGCACACATGTTGGTTTTCATGTGTTTATATGTTATTTAGGACAACAATTTAGCCTACATATATGTTGAACAGCGCACATTCAGTTCATTATCAAGTCTATTGGCTTGGCTATGGAGGTAACTTTAATTAAGTTTACTCAATGGCTACTTTAAAGTGCAACGCTATGCAACGAAAGGACCTGTGCCAATTGGAAATCTCAGTTCAGCGACATAGGCTTCTCATCTTAGATATAAATCAGTATACCATAAATATCACAAGTTATGATTTTTGTATTTTCCTAGTTTTGGTGCATTGAGAGAAACTGAGCATATAATAATGTGTATCATGACACTTTCTTCGTGAATTCATTCATTCATTTGGCCCTTTTTTTCTGAAGGGATCTCAAACCTTTTCGACCATTCTTGCTGAGAAGTCTTTGACAGAAATGTCCAAAAGCTGCTCTCTGCACAGCAGCCTGGCCTCCATCATTTCTGCCTACAACCTTTTAAAAAACAATTAGGCTTAATTTCCTCTGCCAGCTTTATGTCTGGTTGGGGAGCTGTCAATCACAACCCTCATGAGAAGTTATTATATCTGTGTCCTGACCTGACAGTCCCTGCCACCTGCTTAAAAGTGGCCCAGGTGCAAATTCCTCCACATCCCTCATGTTACAGCGACATCCTCCCCCTGCAGTGAAAAGTGAAAGACGAGGGCCGTGATTCATGACAGCATTTGGCAATTTACAGTAATATTACAAAACATGCAACTCAAAAAAATATATACAAATATAGAAAAATAGGTCCTGGTTGACACTGTTTACAAGTGGATCGACATCACAAATTAAACAAAAGTGCTAGTATGTTGTATTACAGCCTTTAATGTTAGAATTATATTAATCAACCAAATATTTGTGTCCTAAATTGCGTCCTATTTGACAGATCCATGATTAAGGATGGTAGAATTCAAGGTCACTGACACAAAGCTGTTTCCTTGTTGAATTGTAATTATTTATTTTATACTTGAATAGTTTTAATTAATTATTATGTTTTAGTGCAATGTGTGTTTAAACAACTGGACTCCTTTTTTATAATGCTGAAAAATTAAACTAATTCAATCTTAAATTTGAATTCTTGAGCTACATTTGGCCCAGTGGGACTACATTTTTCCCTGTTTACAGTAAGTATAAAAGGTGGAGTCAGCGACACTGGAGAAAGCTGGTTGTCAAAATCCCTTTTTGTCAAATCAGTGAATTTCTCCTAACAATATGCTACCTGCACGTGCTGTGTGTGTGCTGAAAAAAACCCAGTGTTAATACACAGCCTAGGCTTGGTAAACAAGCATGTTGCTATAGCTACAACTGACCCCCATTTGTTTACCCTACCACTTTACAGAGCCTAGGCTCTGTATTACGCCAGATTTTTGTTTTTAGTGCTCATACAGCACAGATAATTGTGATAAGATATCCCCTGATTTAAACAAATAAGTCCTTTTGACAACAAGCATTCTCCAGAATCGCTGACTCCACCTTAGGTCTTGAGCTAATCGGGAATAGGCCTACTCTTCACACAAACTAGATAGAAGTGTCAGAAAATAATTATCCTAACATTTTTGATTTTGTGATGTAATCCAAGACTGGATTTGAATTTGCTAAAAATGGTCATTCTTCATTTGGTAAATGCATCAGTATGTCAGAGCAATCACACTACACAGCTGGTAAGATATTCCCCCTGAACTGTGAGTGGAAAAAACGGAAATATGCCTGTATATCTAGGAATGGGACGCCCCAAGAATAACATTAACTTTTTAAAAGTTGATTAACTCAGCCCTCTATGACAGTTAAGGGTTTGTTGGCCCTGCTCAGGCTTTACGCTGTTCAGCAGCTGAGATCTGCATTTTCATTTAGCCAAATTTAAATCATCCCAATCGGCACCCCAAGGAGATTTGATATCATTTTGCACATGTGGGGGATGAAAGGCAGCATGCATAAGATGACACAAGTAAAGCACTTTGTATTGGGGTTGAAAGCACATTATGAATCTTCCTTATTACAGATAGGCCTTTAGCCTAATGTTTAGTTAAAATGTGTTTCCAGATAGGCCTAATAGCCTAATTTGGATGGGCCTACTTGATAATAAGCTATTATAAAGTATCATATCAATATATTATCATAATGATATTTTATTAAATAGATTAAGGACTATTCCCACAAGTCTATTTGTTGAAGAACTGTGTTAGGATACCACTAAAGTAGGCCTTTAGACTACAGAGTATAGGCTAATGCACTGAACATGTGCGTGAGAAAAGGGGAAACGGAAGAAGATAGAGCATAAATATTATTACAAAAATCATCAAGGCATATTGGTAGTATTAAGATTTAGATATTTTTCTCATATAGGCTAAGAGATAGGCTAGTACCAACGGCTATATTTTAGTTGCTCATTCTTCAGAATTTGGATTTTTTTCGTTGTTACCCAGGGGGCAAAGTGATTTTATGGACATAGAGCGTTGTAAAAGGTTGTTCACCAAAAATGACATCTAGGACCTTCCACAATCACAACCTGGGTGGACAACCTTGTCAACAAGCTGCTGGAAAGCTACAGCGGGCCGACATAGCAAATCAGAGCCACAGTTTAAGTGAATGGGGGTGAATGGGGATGGGCTAATGGGGAATTTTTTGAACTTATAGATATCATTATGAAAATTTGCCAGTTGATTATTGACATTAAAACAACAACTTTTTGTATTACAGTATTTTCCAAAATGTTAAAAAAGCCCCCAAATCTAGATGTTGGAAGAAAACAAAGTCAATTTGTTTTTAAACTTTGAAAACAAAACAAGTGTCCAACTGCCAGAAGCCTTTCCTAATCACAGTTCAAATTTCATTAATAACCCATAGAAAATAAATTTTTTACACAGTTACATTTCATATGCCATGGACCAAAAGTGTCCTTTTGGAGTCTCCAGCTGGTATTTTATTTTTTAACGACTAGACATTCCCTTGGAAAAAACAGTGTAAAAAATTCATTTTCAATGGGTTATTGATCAAATTTGAACTGTGTTTAGGAAAAGCTTCAGGCAGTTGGACACTTGTTTTGTTTTCAAAATTTAAAAACAAATAGACTCTGCTTTTGTCCAACATCTAGATTTTGGGGCTTTGCAGATATGCAAATTTACTTATTAGTAAGATATTGATGATTTTTCATATTTATTCAAACTTTTTGGAAAATACTGTAATACAAAAATTTGTTGTTTAAATGTCAGTAATCAACTTGCAAAGTTTCATAATGATATATATACGTTTAAAAAATTCCCTATTAGCCCACCCCCATTCGCTTAAACAGTGGTTCTGATTTGCTCTATGTCGGCCCACTGTAACTTTCCAGCAGCTTGTTGACCAGGTTGTCCACCCAGGTTGGGATCCTGGAAGGTCCTGGATCTCATTTCTGGTGAACAACCTTTTACAACGCTCCATGTCTGTCTGTCTGCATTTTTGATGAGGCATTCACGTGCAACCCGCATTTGTGTGCAGTTGAGGTGGAACTTTAAATTGCTTTGCTGCTTGGTTATTTATTTTATAGCAAAAGGTTAAATTTTTTTGTTAAATAGGAAATAGAAAATAGGCTATGCACAATATAATAGCTAGCCTACAACAAATAAGTAGGGTAGCCTAGTGCAGTCCAAAGTGGAATATTTCATTATAACATAGCTAAATGCAATACTTTCAAAGTAATGTACTACAGTAAACTGCTACTTTAAATGTGAGTTATTTTCTTCTGGTAATCCTGAGCCTATTTTTCTTTTTTAAATATTATTTTCTTTTCAATACTTTTGTACGACACTTTGACCTGTGTTACCATGGTAACGGCAACGCGTCACACACAGCACAGGACGCGACCACTGAGCCAATGAGTGGGTTTCCGGTTCTGACCTTTTCCTGCTAAAGCATTACGAAGCTTCATGGCGATACTGAAAATATTTGCCAACTGAAAACGCATAGTGGTGGCCTCCTTGTTGTTGTCTGGTAGCTGGTTACCGCCGTTTTTAACCAAAACACGAGTGATTTCTTCGCGGTAGTGGTGTGTGTATGTGTATAGTGAGCGTGGATCATGTCGAGCAGAGCAGCGGCGTCAGTGAATTCAAAATGGCGACTGCTTGCCCCCTTCGCTGCTGTTTAATCCACCTGTGATTAGCCTGATAACCCGATTCAGCGACCTGAGACCGTTTTCTCCTGCTGAGGTTTAACACACTGACACTTCCGGAGCTCATTGCAGCGTCATGTCGGACTCGGAGGAGGACAGCCAGGACAGGCAGCTCAAAATGGTAGTGATTGGAGACGGTGCGAGTGGGAAGGTGAGACACACAACTTACATGTACACAACGTTAGTGAAGCAGAATTTCAGGTGAATGTCAATCCTGCACAGCACAGCGACTGACGATCTCTGTCCTGCTGTGTGCCCATTGTATATTTGTCTATGCTGTGTGCCTGCTCATCCTGACGCTGCGCCGTCTTCCCAGTCACCATGGCGACCGACGCTAATGCAGCTAAAGTCAGCTAACAACAACAACGTCAATGTAGTCGGTTAGTGTACAACTTGTTAGCTTTAAGTTTTGGGTTGTGTTGTGTAACCATGGTAGACTGTAAAACAAAATTGGTTTTAACCTATACTTTTGACGTAAAAATCCACCCTATAATACAGCTCATATATGAGCTCCATTATATTGTGGGTTTTTCAGAATTCTATTCAAAAATACTGTACATTAGAATAGAATTCTGTATGCAGTCATTGTGGGGAGGTTTGAACTGGTGGTATGTGTTTGTTCACAAATGTTACTATAAATAGATACCAGTGCAGAAGGTAAACTATAGAAAGTAAATAATATATAAATATATATATATATATATATATATATATATATATATATATATATATATATATATATATATATAATATAATACTGTGGAAGGCAAGTGTACTGTAATGATACAATTAATATACTTGAATGTATACAGATTGTGCAGCAATATATGCAGCCTACAATATATGCAATATATGCAGCCTACAATATATGCAATATATGCAGCCTGTGATGGTTAAACATTGTCAAATAAATCAGGTATTACAAAATAATAATATATAATGTGATGTGTGTAGGTATTATGGGTTGTGATACATAGAGACACTGAGATATAAACAGTAAGTAAAAGTAGTCTGTATTGTAAATGTTGTCTCTAAAGGTTTAAACATACTTTAAGGCAATATTTCAGCTCAAATACTTCATTGCTAGTGGACACAAATATTACGGGATGACAACGTCAAATCATGTCCTGATGCTCACAAATCCAACTTTGACTGACAGTTGTAAATCCATGCATATAACTGGCTTTGCTGAAATAGTATAATATGAGATACATTATAAAGTTTCCCTTTAAAGTTTCCCTTTAAGGACTTTAAATGTTTCACTTCAACAGTTCTAAAGTTAAATAAACTAAAATCTTGATATGTGCCTATGCTACTACAGCATTATGGAATAAAACCTGGTACAAATCTGTTGTTCTAAACCTATCAAGTTTATCCAGCCCTCAATCCTCAATGCATGTGCTGTTCAATGAGTTGTGCCCCTGGCGCTGTGGTTTAGTAATTGAGCCTGTAGGCTCATACTGTGAGGGAATTGGACGTTGATGTTTTGTTGTACTTTGTAATGTTGATAACTGACAAAAAGGAGATCATTAGAATTATTGCTGCGTGGCCTTTATGCAAATATGGCTATTGTCTAAGGCAGTAGTCATAATGTTTTTCTAATATCTTGCCCTAGCCCTGCCTCTTGCAGCACTTAACTTTTGTTAACCAGTCAAGTAAATTCACCACCAATGCATAGCTTGCTTCTAAAAATGTTAGAGTAGTTGGTTTAAATAAAATGCCTCTCTTTTAATTTTTTTTTGGAATTAAAGCGAGATGGTGAATTTTCACTTTCACTTTTTACTGCCCATGAACTTGACCTGGGCTAAAACGCTGCACTCTGTAGTATTGTATTATGACAGTTGCTTATAGCCTGGCTCTTGCAGCTGGCAGTTGTTTTCTGTCTGTATAGCTCTCATCTCCTGGCAAAGGAGCCCCTTATGCATTTGGTTCCAAAGTGAGGCCCCATTTATGAAACGTATGGGCAACACATTTGAGATTTTTTTTTTTCGTTTTCTCATTTGATAGAATAAAATGACAAAGGAAAGAGAGTAGTGTGTGGAACCTTGTTTACTTAATATCTTAACTGTGAACAAATCTACATTTTGCCAGGGCATTGTGTCTTAAAGTGTACACAAACTGTAGCGCTTCTGTTAGTTCCTGTTCCCTTTCAAACTACTAGACTTATCATTCTGTATGTTCATTAAAATCTTTTCAAAGATATAGATTAAAGAGCCTTACTTGAATTCACAACAGGCCAGGGGAATGTTTTCCTATTCGCACTAAACAATAGTTTGCAGCAAAGCAAGGAGGTTGTCATGACAATTCAGCTATGTTTCTTCTTCACTGCACCTTGAATCCCCGAGTCAATGAGTGTGAATGTAAAGGCTGAGACGTCAAGTGTTTTTTGAGCTACACATCCCCTTTCGTAACTAATCTCTCCTTCCTCTGGGAGAAAGAAAATGAATGTAGCAGTAATGGTGAGACCCAATAAGAAAAATGAATGTTCTCATTCTGGAAAGTCGACATTTTCTTTTGGGGGGGTTCACTGAACACACACAACTCAGTTCCCAGTAGATACGCTACATTAATAACCCTCCTCACGCTGCTGCCAGGTGTCAGCTCGTCACTGTCTGAATGACTTACCTGCTTGTCTGTTTTGGGCAGAAAACAGGAGCCTGGCCCCCCATTTTGAGCAGGCAGCACTGACTGACATCTTGAATGCCGTTTCCCCCCTTATTAATGTCAATTTGCTCTGCAAATTGCAATCGGATCAGTTTTTCTTGGACAGCATTTTCGGTGGTATTTTTGCTTGTGGTTGGTTGTCCATTCAGAAAAATAGGGAGATGTGTGGAGGCTTGTCCACCTGAGCAAGATGTTTTTTAATTATGGAGTCTCACATTTAGCCAGGCTCTTAAAGTGCTGGGCCTAACACACACAGGGCTATTTTTTAACCAGAGTTATACGCCACTCAGTTTTTCTGAATATTTGCTGTTCTCTTACCATAGAGTAAAAGGAGCTTTAGACACAGGAGTCAGGACCTGTACATTAATGCAGTCTACCTCCCAGCAACTTTATTTGCTGTCCAACTCTTGATCAGCATGCCTAAATTTACATGTGTTTTAACCGTTTAGGATAAGGAGCCCGTTTTGATACAATGCTGCAAAAATAAACTATCTCTCATATGAGTTGCATCACATAGACATAGTCCTCTTGCCATATTTTTTTCCTTCTCCCTTGGTTTCTTGTTTCAGTAGAACTTCCCCCATTTCCCGGCATTGGTATCATTGGTGACCCTGTGCTGTTCTCTGTTGGAGTGTCAGGATTACGCCAGCTTTTACATTCGCTGGTTAGTTCCAATTGTACGTTGGAAAAAAAGGACTACATTGAGGGAGGAGAGCCAAGCTACTGGAATGCCAAGACAAATGGCCGACTAGGCCAACGCGAGCATGTGGAATACATTTTTGCTGTCCGAGCTTGTTATTCCTGTGTTGTCGGTGATTGTTTGGGCTACTTAAATGGTCTATTTTCTCCTTGTTGCGTCAGTCACCTCTAGTAATTGTTCAATCACTCCCCCTGAGCCTGTAGCATGCTCCGCAGGTTGTAGCTTTAAAGAAAAAAAAAAGTTTGTAGGTTAGTGAACTTTTTTTTTTTTTTTTCGATGTATACAACTTTGTGCTGCACCTTGTTTTTTTTATTTTTATTTTTTTAGATATTTTTTGGCATTTTTATGCTTTATTGATAGTGTAGAGACAGAGCTGAAATGGGGCAGAGAGGGGAGTGACATGCAGAGAACGACCGCGGGCTGGAATCGAACCCGGGTCCGCTGCTGGCCGAGGCCCATGGGGGGGACACCCTATCAACTGAGCTAAGGGCGCCCCCATGCTGCACCTTGTTAATCAAGAAAGCCAATGTTAAAGATCAAGACAACATAATTAAAAGCTAACATTATAAAATCAATTGGACATCAAAAGTGGCTTCCACAATTAAAAATCAGATAAGAATTAATAAGAATAAGCTAAATATTGCTCTTGTTTACTTGAAGAAGATTTGGGTAAACCATGACAAGGGGTTTTCCCGATAATTATATTACATTGTGTCTTGCTTTGAGTCATTTTAGAGATTTGGAACAACCCAAACATTGAGTTTGAATGGAGGTAGATAAGGGCACAGGCTCAAGTGAAAGCTTAGTGGATTGAAAGAAAGAATTTAGTTTTAAACCCTCTAACCCTCAGTGATCGTCAAGTACCATATTCAAATGCATTTGCTGCCTTATGAACACTCAGGGAATCCCATAGCTTCACTTCTATGTTGTGTTTATGTAAGCACACTGCTCTAAAGATAGCTAATAGACATGCAGCACTTGTTTTTTTCCCCTATCCTCATCCATCAAAATGAATTAAACTTGGCATGTCAAGCCCGCACTATGAATTCCCATGGATTTAAGGAGAGCCCCTAACATGCTTTTTTCTTCTTCTCTTCAAACACAACAGTGACAGTGATGGAGGTTTCATAATTTGTGGCAATTATTAGGTCTGCAGTCTGGAGACATGACACATAGTCCGACACCTGTTTTTGTAATTTACGTTGATTTTGACTGTCAGAGCCGTGGCTGGGCATTGACACGGCAGAGGACGAGGCAGACAATTACATCAGCGTACTTTCCTTCCAGTCAATCACAAGGTTTTTGAAGGTTCTCGAAAATGGATTGACAATAATGAAACAAACATCCTAAATTCTCCAAGAATTAGAGCTGCCTGCAATTGTAGAAAAGAAAAACTTGAAATGTTGTGATATGATAAATCATACCTTTGTATTTTTTTTTTTTTTTTCTGAAAAAATTAAATATTAGACAATGCTTACTTTGGCATTGTGTTAGTGTGAATGAAATCAAAGCTCTCTAATGATATGCCCTTTTTCAGGAAGTGCTTTAATGTAATGTATACTTTTTCTGGAAGGAGTTTTGCAACATTTTGCCTTTTGCCCTGAGAAATGCTTTGATTTTGACATGCTTTTTATGTCATGCATATTCTGTTTATTAGATATGATGCACGGACTCAAGGTTTCTCTTTTATCCTGAAAGCATTTCCTTAACAAACAAACAAAACACTTAACTGCTTTTCTAAATGAGATATTTTTCGTGCTGTTGATAGCTGTAGAGGTGTTCTGACACTCCTTCTCTCCCTTTGTCGCTGTTTCAGACATCACTCGCCACCAGGTTTGCACAGGAGTCCTTTGGGAAGCAGTACAAACAAACTATCGGCCTGGATTTCTTTCTGAAGAGAATAAGCCTTCCAGGTGAGACACCTTAATAATCTTTTGGGAGCACTCTCTTGTTCGGAAACTCAGCGTGGACAGCGTGTTGCGCAAGCAACGACTGCAGCCTCATTAATTCAGGAAAATACTGAGGATATGAATTTGGAAATATTGTACTTATCCAGACTGGCTTAGCTGTTAGTGGTTGTTAATAATACTTTAATGTTGAAAAGATACAGAATATTAACAACAAATTCAACAAAGAGGCCTGTTGTTCAGGCTTTACTTTCTCTCATATTTTCTTGTCCTACCATTTCCAGGCACAGTTTGTTCTTCAAGTTGCCTCAGGAGTGTTATGCCCCGGTCTAGGGGAACCCAGAGGCATAACATAAATGCTACAATCCCACTCCCCGATCCCCAAACCACCACACAACAACGTTCCTAAAGTACGATAAATGGTAATTTATTTTGAACTGAGCAAAAATGAAACAGATACCGCAATAATCTTCAGGGTGAGTTAACGCCAAAACAACCTAACTGGAAACAAAAACACGGGCAAACCCTAACCTAAACATTAACAAAAATCAAGAGACAAACTCTGCAAAATAAACAGCAACTCACCCCTACCGGACACAACTGAACAATAATTAACACATGACACAAATCATAAAGGTGGTTCGGGAACCGCGAGTGCTGCTGCTGCCAACTAAGCCGCCCGCTGAGTGGCTCCGGTGGAGCCTTTAACTGCACCCGGGCTGATAGTGGCCAATCACCTCCCTCTCCTCATCATGGCCAAATCACCCGCACCTGTACCTGTATAAATGCCCACTCACACAGAGAGGTCTCACTCCCACACCAAACAAAAGGACAACAAAAGGAAAACAGCACAGAACCAGGAAGATACGGCCCAGGGTCGTAACACCCCCCTTCCTAAAAATCGGACATTTCCCCCAGAAAATGTTCGATTCACCAAATCCGAGATGCAGAAAAGGCGCTGTGCGCGGCCCCGCGGACCAGCGGAGCAGGAGGAATAACCTGATTTGGTTTGCCACTAACCGGACAGACATGGCACGAGCGACAAAATTTGGTCACGTCATATTTTAATCCAGGCCAAAAGAAGTACCGCCGGATAAAATGGTACGTCTTTTTAATACCTAGATGGTCAGCAAAGCTGCCATGTGCCAAACTGAGTACCTGAGAGCGAAATTTTTGAGGCACGACAACTTGTTGACACGACTTCCAACCTAGATCACCAGCTGAGGGTAGATACCACTTACGCATTAACACACCGTCATTAATGCTGTACCCACAGGGATTCCCAACCCTGGGGTTGGCGGCAGTAGAGAGGCAAGTAACCAGAGTCTGATCGGCCTGCTGGGCCTGGATAAACTCAGTTCTGTCGACTTCAAAAGAGAGCTTAGCGTTAGAGGGCAACAGGTTAACCGGCACACATTTCCCAGGTTTAACAGAGGACATTTCATTTTCCACAGAATCATTTTCAGAACACAGAAAAGAGTCAGATAAATCAACACCATCAGACTTACGCGTCTGCGCGCGTGTCACAGCACAGGCAGGGAACACAGAGGACATGTTGACAGCAGCAGGAACAACAACACTAGGCTCAGCGATGGGGTTGTCAACCACTTCGGGGGTTGCAAAAACTTTTCCCCCTGCAAGATCATTTCCAAGAATCAGAGCCACACCGCGCGCAGGGAAATTAGCACGTATCCCAATTTTCACCGGACCCGAGACGAGCGGAGAACGCAAAAACACAGTGTGCAGCGGTACTCGAAGTATACTCATTTTTACGCCCCACACAAGGACATCCGAACCACAGGATGATTTATCTGAGAACGGTAACACATTATCTAACAGGAGCGACTGTGTGGCTCCCGTGTCACGCAGTATAGTGATGGGCACCTGATCCTCCTCCTTCCCCGTCAGTGAGACTAAACCTTTTAGGATAAAAGGCCGGTAACTGTCAGCCACGCAGCCGTTTTCACCTCGTCTACGCCGACCGGTGCCAGAGAAGGGACTGGCTGAACAAAACCTACACTTTTGGGGTTGCGCGCACTCTGCTCTTTTCGACCGAGAACAGGACAGTGAGATATAAGATGGCCCGTCTCACGGCAGTAATAACATTCTGGCCTGCCAGGAGACATCAGGTTAGCGGGAGATCTGGGAGGTGACGCTTTATAATTTTTCACAGAATTTGACGACACCGGTTGCTCACGGGCGCAGTGGGAAAATAACCCGTGCGTCAGAACAAACTCATCGGCGAGCACGGCCGCTTTTGACATCGACTCTACCTTCTGCTCATTTAAATAGACAACAATGTTTTCTGGGAGGCACGTTTTGAACTCCTCCACCAGGAGTAATTGCGGAGCTGAGCAAAATTTGCAACTTTACATGCGGCCAACCATTTATCAAAGAGAATTGTTTTCTCACGGGGAACTCCACATGAGTTTGCTTGGCAGCTTTCTCACATCCTCTAAATTTCTGTCGGTATGCTTCAGGGACCAATTCGTACGCTCTTAATACAGTGGTCTTAACAATATCATAATTCAGACTTTCTTCTATGGACAGACTATTGCAAACCTCCTGTGCTTTTCCTATCAATTTACACTGTAGCAACAGGCACCACACTTCCATCGGCCACCCCAACGTTGCTGCGATGCGTTCAAAAGCCTTAAAATATGAGTCAACATCATCTTCTCTAAATGGTGGGACTAAGCGAATTTGCCTGCTAACATCGAACCGCTCAGGTGGAGCAGCATAAGGGAGCGTACTCACGGGGGTGGACGTGCCGGGAGACCTCTCAACCTCCATAGCCCGTATGCGTAAACGCATGAGCTCGCACTCCTTTGACTTGAGCTCGCACTCCTTTGTCTTTGTCTGCAGCTCCACCTCTCTTAGGCGGAGCGCCAGCTTGAGATCCTCCGTCTCATGCCCAGCCTGTATCACCGGTATATGATCTGTGCCATACCTCGGGGCGGCAGCAGCAGCCTCGGCCCCTAACACCGCCCCGTTGCTGAACGCTAGTGAGGCTATGGCAGCACCAGCTCCCATCTCCCCGACTAACACAGCAGGTGCACCATCCGTCTTAGGCTCTTTACCACCACCCCCTACCACCAGCTGCTCCACCAAAAGCTGTTTAAGCTCATCTTTTTTAACGCTTCTTGGAATAGCTACTTCATAGAAATTTGCAATCAAAACTAGCTCTGCTTTTGTGCATCGTTCCAATTTATCCACCGTAGGCTCCAGCGCAAATCTGTCCATATCAAAAGACATCTTGTGAGAAACTGCCAAACAAAAACAAGCGACGGATTACTGCTCTGCAAGCACACAAAAAAAAAAATGTACCTTGCAAAGACCGGACACGAGCCCCCAATTTATGTTATGCCCCGGTCTAGGGGAACCCAGAGGCATAACATAAATGCTACAATCCCACTCCCCGATCCCCAAACCACCACACAACAACGTTCCTAAAGTACGATAAATGGTAATTTATTTTGAACTGAGCAAAAATGAAACAGATACCGCAATAATCTTCAGGGTGAGTTAACGCCAAAACAACCTAACTGGAAACAAAAACACGGGCAAACCCTAACCTAAACATTAACAAAAATCAAGAGACAAACTCTGCAAAATAAACAGCAACTCACCCCTACCGGACACAACTGAACAATAATTAACACATGACACAAATCATAAAGGTGGTTCGGGAACCGCGAGTGCTGCTGCTGCCAACTAAGCCGCCCGCTGAGTGGCTCCGGTGGAGCCTTTAACTGCACCCGGGCTGATAGTGGCCAATCACCTCCCTCTCCTCATCATGGCCAAATCACCCGCACCTGTACCTGTATAAATGCCCACTCACACAGAGAGGTCTCACTCCCACACCAAACAAAAGGACAACAAAAGGAAAACAGTACAGAACCAGGAAGATACGGCCCAGGGTCGTAACAAGGAGCTGAATGTGTCTTTTCTGGTAGCTCCTCATTGTAGAGTGTCTGCCACTTCTCAGGCTTATTCACTCTGAAAGCTCTTCTCTCCAGAGCAAACACCACACTTTTTTTCTGACTCCACAAGGCCAATGGACAGCTTAAGTCCAAACGGGCGAGCCTTGCTCATAATTCTGTGGGCACAGTACAGAGCAAATACATTAACATTTTATATCCATATCGCTGAGCCCCGAGTTCAACTGATCTTTGTCCTGCACCACATAAAACATTCATATCCTTATTTGTTTATGTTGAACCCGCAGATATAAAGCCATACTCTGTATCCCCCTTAGATCTGTAATATAAATGTTTATTGACTAATGCTATATTTAGAAAAAAGAATTTTTCCCTACTACCATGTGAAATGTTCTAAAATCTGCCAAGGCCTGTGCTTCAGAAATCTGCAAATCGCCTCCATTCTTTCATTACTAGTAAAACAACATTAAGGAAGGGGCAAATGAAGTGCTAAAAGTAAAAGTTTTGCTGAAATGTGAGTTGGCTGATGGATTTTATTTAGATTTTGTGTCAGGTTCAGCTTATGTGACTTACAACTAAACCCCCAAAAATGTTGTGGTGGAGTCAGGATGAAAAGAGCCAACCAGAAGCACAGACTGGGCTTAACGGCCTCTGCACACATCCTGCGTCTACCTCTGGAGCGCGTCGCCTTACCTTACTGCTGCGTCTCTCGGACTTTTCTCAGACACACATGGAATGTCTCAGCAGCAGCGCTGCTTCTAAAAGCCCTATCTTTCTACGTAGAGTTTTCATAGATAATTCCCATTAATAATGAAGTTCTTTCCTGTCATTTATGATGCATATGATTTATATTGAGTCTAATATTGAGTCTGGACAGTAATCCGTGTGCCCCATTTCTTTTTCTTTTTTAAAATTTTCGCTTGCTGGAAGTCTTATTTTGAAAGGGACACACCAGGAAATGGTGAAACTACAGCGAAAGCTGCCAGAATGAAGTCAGTATGACTCTCAGCAGAGTATTTCTCTATCAGTTAAAGCAGAGAGACCCGAGAGAGACGCGCGGCTCTCAGAAAAAAATAGGCGAGCCTCCTGAGGTAAAGGGGAGCGTCGCTGCAGACGTGCCTCCGACGCGCATCAGCAGTGCGTCTGAGGTTGGATGTGTGCCCGCTCTAGGTTGATTACACAGTCAGTGACAAAAAGTCAGACGCAGACGCGAGGTAGACGCGCAGTAGAGGTAGGATGTGTGTGGAGGCCGTAACTCTTTAATGTGAAAGCGAAGCAAATGCTGTTAATCACTTTACTTTCTCCAGTCATTTTCCTTCCTGAAACCATCACTGAACTCTTGGTGTTAAACTGTGACCTTTGTTAAAATATAGCGTACGTACGTCTGTATCACTGAGGCAGCTACAGCACCGGGTCCAAGACCGCAGTTGTTAAACGGCCCATTTTTGGGGGGAAATTGGGTGTTGATGGGCTGGTGAAGAGGAGGGTTGCTCTGCAAGCTGGGTGGTCTCAAACTTGGTTAGGACCCCCACCCTGCCTTGTATTGGAAAGGTTGTGTGGCTCTCCGGGTCTCTATGGGGCTGTAAGGGTCTTTTGCAGCAGGAGGGAGAGTAGCCTATAGCCAGCCTTGGCCCCTCTCACCATGAAGGCCCAGCTTGTCAAACTTAATGTACATTTTCCAACGCAGAGAGAGGTGAGGCGAGGCCGACTGGCACACAACAGCCTCCTCTGTGTGTGCCTTTTATAACAATACCTCTTCCAGATGTCTCTGCCAAACTAGTGAGGTGCAGGCGATGACGGGGATTTAATAGAGGTGAAAATTGCTTGATAAAGTCTGTCAAGCAGAGAATGTGCCATCATGTGAAGCCTTCCTGCTCTCTTGATTGTTTTAATTCCCAATTATTAATAGCATTGGGGAGTTGCTTTGTCTACATCTTCTTCACGTCAAATTAAGAGGCCAATGATCTCATAAATGTGCTTTTTTTCCAACCTTGTTAACACACAATGGCATTTTCTACTTTGTTGCGAGCAGAAAAACAGTGTGTGTGTCAGTGTGTTGAGTCAGCATGATTCTTTGAAACATAAATAAAGCAAGTGTCCAAGAACTGTGGATGTGTGGGGATGGGCTCCTTATAACACCAAGGCACCGTTATTCATTGCACTCCTCCATGTAGCTTTACATTGAGACTGTATAGTCTAGATGTAGTGACTGTGAACCTCAGTGCTTCCTTCCCTTGCATTAGAAAGGGGACTTATGAAGGGGCTGAGTCGTCCAGCCGTGTCCACAGTGTACGCTCTGCTCCCTATCGCCGCTCCAGCCCAGCGCAGGGCCCTCATCACACCAACATAAACTCCTCGCTGTCTGGTCCTCCCTCCCCCTCCCTTTTTGATTTTTTTTTAACCGCCCCTTTCATTTTCCAGAGGAAGAACATTTTCATTTGGATTTGGTTTTTGTGCCCGTCTTCCTCTCTCTCTCTCTCTCTCTCCCCCTCTCATTCCTTCCTTCGTTCTCTTTCCACGGGCATAAGGACAAGAGTCTTCTTCTCCTCTTATTTTGTGTTTAATTATTGCTATTTTCCTTAACAGCACATAATTCTCCTCACTTTGCTAACTTGGCAGGTTATGGCACAATGCAAACAAGCTCTTCCCAGGCTAATAAGAAGACATGTTTTATTTTTACTGCCAGAGTATTGAGAATGTTTAAATTAGAGGGTAAGCGTACCTATTCATCCCCCTCAATCTCTGAGCTGGATATTCTTGGATTTGAGGTGTGGGTGACCTGCCAGGCAACAGCGCTTAGCATGAAAGATTAATTGCTGATATACTGTTTCCATTATGTACATCAACAATGTTGACTTTTATTATAGAAATCGCTCACCCAAAATTCAGGGTCCAGTTACAGCTGACTCGTTATTTCTTCATGGTTTTAAGCTTTGTTAAGACAAACACGTTAATGATTTTAAAAGGACAAAAAAAAACCTCTGGAATGGAAAACAACAAATTGCATTTTTTAAATGTATCAAACTGCTTCCTCTCTACATAGCAGACAAAGGCATTTTAAAGAAAACAAATTGGAAATCTAAACCCTGCAACATATCTACCCTCTCCATACAGTTGTTGTGTATACATTTTTTGCAATTTAAATGTTGGTCGTTTTTCATATATCCAATGTGTGTCTGTCTCTTTTCTTCGCTATAGGCAATTTAAACGTGACCCTGCAGGTGTGGGACATTGGAGGCCAAACGTTAGGAGGGAAAATGCTGGATAAATATGTATACGGAGCTCATGTAAGGACACACACACACACACACACACACACACACACACACACACACACACACACACACACACACACACACACATACACATACACATTCTGTTTCGCCAATCACCCTTCCAATCATATAAGCATCTCTTGTCTGTGCTGCAGACTCCTCTTCTTCCTCCGACATGAAGAAAAAGTCAAAACAAGCACAGATATAATAATTTTCCAATACTCTTATGGTTCTGTATTAGTGACTCTGTATCGGTTTAGGATAACTGTCATTTGGATTTACAGTTACAGCAGGTAATTAGACATTTAAAAATATTTTTTTTTATAGTTGTCGACAGTTTAATGTTTTGTGTCAGACTGAACAAATGTTGGTAATACTTCTTATTACTGTGAACAATAACAATATTCCAAACTGCATTCTTTAACATGTAAATTACCTTAGTTTAAACCTGCAGTGTGTTGAATTTTGGGTTTTATTTCCTAGCAGATTTTGTTGAAAGTCATTATAATATCCATAAGTATTTAATTTAGTGCATAATAGCTGAAAAAAATGTTTTGAATAATTTTTTTCCCCTTAGAAAGGGTCTCATATATGTCCATATTTCTGCATATTTTGCACCAAGGCCTAGTGCCGCCATCTTGAAAGTGTCATAGTTGGAATGTCATCAGGTGCATTGTTTAAAATTTAGAATTGTTCTTGTCCTTGAAGGCCACTGTAGCTTCTGTTATTATTCGAAAGGGTTGGGGTTACCCAGGGAGTGTTGCATTCTCGAACTTTGTAGAACTTTCTTGATGATGTCATATTACACACTGCACCTTTTAAATGGACTTGAATAATTCATAGTAATGCCAACAGCGTAGGGGAAAAAAAGAAGCCTAATTAATCTATTTCTCACCTTAGGAAAAATAAAACGACAATTACATTTAAATGGCAGCCGAGCTCTGCAAACACTGTAATTTGTTTAACAACATACTAGTCAGTTTGTACATGTGCAGCCTCCGCAGGGAGCGGTTTCGCTGTAGATAAGTGCTACCTGTCACCTTCTTTTTAAGAGGACTACTTAAAGACTGTGGGAGTCTAATCTAAGACCCCTACTGTAGCACATGGTCCAACCTTTTGGCAGAAAACTTCTACCATTTATACCAGCTATAGAAGCTGGACAGACATGAGTTAGAGGTTCTTTTCTATTCCATATGAATGTACGTGGCTTTAAAAATAGTTTAAGTGACATTTTTTATTTTTTTTGCATTTTCTGTGCCCTGCTTTAATCGTGCCCTAATATTGTGTACTGTATATTATCAATGTCTGCAGCACTTACTTGTACTGTCTGTCTCTTTCAAGCAAAATGTCGCACAGCATCGCCATATTACGACTTAGTTTGCTTAGGGAGTGTCTCATCGGCGGCGCATGGAACTTTCACACCTATTGTCGAGCACCGCCCGTCCTGTAATCAATCACGGCTGTTCGGAGAGACTCGCAGTAGTTGTCAGAAGCATAAGCTGTCGTCACTGACCTCGCGTGTTGTGACAGTGCGTGTCTGCCGAACAAAAAGCAATAGACGCCCCTACAGTCGTGTTGCATCATGCAGTGTGAGGAGAGACCTCGGCTCGCGTTCATTTCCAGTCCTTTAGAAAAGCAAGAGTTTAAGTAGTGACAGCAGATAGTCCAGCTACGTGATTATTTATCCTGAGTTATGCCAACGACTCTCGTATCTGTGTTTACTCTTTGATTAATTTATGTGTTCATATAAACAGCCCCTTCTGGCCCGAGTGTTTGCTCAAACATGGCTCTGGTGTTGTTACATGAGTGCTTCTGCAGTGCATACACGGTTGAGGATTATACAGAAAAGAGGAAAATGTATTTAGGCTTATGTAGTAGATAACCAATCCTCACCTCTTTCTTGCACCCAGTGCAGAATTGTGCTTACAAAACCGTTAATGTACGAATGTCATTTGAAAACATTTACACTTGAATTCACACAAATCATAATAGTACTTAGCCTACCCTCGGTGTTATGTGTGAGTGATTCTGTCACCTTCTATGCAAGTCTGTCCTCTACTCTAAGAAGAGGAGCAGTGCCACCTACTGTTCCCTCACTCCCTCAATGTTATTCATGTTATGGGAATGAATATGAAAGGAAAGGTGAGCTGCTAAAATCCAAGTCTGAGACTGTTCCTTTATGTTTACCGTTGCAGGGGGTTCTCCTGGTCTACGACATCACCAACTACCAGAGCTTTGAGAATCTGGAAGATTGGTTCGGCATGGTGAAGAAGGCCAACGAGGAGTGTGATATCCAGCCTGTTGTCTCCCTGATTGGGAACAAAGGTGAGAACTACATGACGCATACACAAACACACATACATTCCTTGCTTTTCATTGCAGTACTCTGCTGTGTAGAGCTTCTATTAAGTGACTGCAAATGAAATGCATTTGTCTCTATTCATTTAACCCTGACGCATTTCTCATTTTTGAGTGTCTATGTTTGTCTGTGGAGGAGTGAATGTTTGATGGTAGCAGTTTGTTAGAGCACCACATAACTGATCGGTTTGATAAGCCAGTTGATAAGAGAGTGAGGCTTTCAGAGCGATGGGAATGCTGATGTTTGGGAATACTGGGGAGGGACGGACGATGATTTAAGATCCCTGGGCCAACGGACCTAGGGCAACGCTTATCTGTGCCCCTCTCCCTCCCAGTCGGTACCCTACGTCCCCCCCCACCCTCTACCCCAACCCGAGCCCGTGCTCCTGTCTTGAGTCCTTGGTTAAGGAGAGGAACTCGACGTTAACCAGACGGCTCCCATCCTATCAGCCTGCACCCATCCACCCATCTCCAAAATAAAGAGTAATAATGATGACTCTTTTTAAACATCCCCTTGACAGATGTGGAGTCATGGCTGCTGCTGTGTTATTGTAAAATGGGGCGTCTGTGTGTGTGTGTGTGTGTGTGTGTGTGTGTGTGTGTGTGTGTGTGTGTGTGTGTGTGTGTGTGTGTGTGTGTGTGTGTGTGTGTGTGTTGGTGACTGTCCACCTTCCCAGCCAATGATGAATAGTCAGCAGAGTGGTGCCTGCACACAGGAAGCTCTCACTAATGTTACTCAACGGAGGCCACAGGTCACGGTTTAATTCGCCTGTCTAGAGCAGATTCTCTTGTCCTCGCATCCGTTGCATCTCCTAATGCCCCGGCGCCTCTGTATTTAGGCTAGGTTTTGGGTGTGTGTACTGTAATATTTAAGCAGCGTTCATCCCCCTGTCAGCCTCCTCACCCCCACAGTTATTTCCCCCCTAATGGCTCTATTGCTCAGAATGGCCCATGTGTGTTTTTTTTGTTCCTAGGCTGTAAAAAAAGAAAATGAAAATCCCACACAGATTGCCCCGCTAGGAGCAATCAATTACCTTGTGAGACTTTATGAATCCATGAACCCTCCCATGGACTCCTTTTGTAAAGGGAACCTGAAGAGAGTTAGTATAGCTATCTAGATGAAAATGTACGCACCTACAATTATTTTTTTTTTAAACTTTTTTGTCTCCCCATCCTGTCCAAAGGGCTTCTATCCTTTTAAAGTATTGTAGCATTTTTGCTATTACTCCAACTTATATGAATACTTGGCACACATTAACAATAAGCTGAACACAAGAATACACAACATTCTTTGGGCAGCAGAGTTTAGATTTCTTTTAAATGGTTCCCATGATGTTGGACCGAGTTAGGCAACGTGTTTGTGACAACCGAAATAGTACAGACATAACAAGGGGCTTATCAAAACACTTAAAATGTATGTCTCTGTGCGGGCTTGTTTTAGGGGAGATTGTGGTGTTTCACCACTCCGACTTTTTTTTTATTCCACTTAGATAAACTTAAGGTGAACACTGCCTGTAGATATCATCAACACAGTAGTAAAAACTGTCTAGTTAGAGCAAAAGGAGTTCAGCTGTAAGTTTTTAAAATTTAAATTTTATTTTATTTTTTTACATGTACTAAGGATTATAAAAATGTAAGTGTTGTTTTTAACACAGAGCCAACATGGAGGCTACAATCTAATGCCACTCCGTTTGGCTTATTAACATTACATGTGCTACAGTATACATTCAGCTCAAATTTCCTGAATTACCTGCCTTCCAGTTTGATTTAAACACTGTCTTCTTTACCCACTGTACGATAATCGAGCCTATGGACTAGACTGGTTCATTAATGATGCTGTCCCCTCCTCTCCTTTCCCTGGCCTGACTGCCCTCCTGTGCCATGTCACTGCTGGGGAACAACCTTTCCTTTCTTTGGCTTAGCATGGCCGGCTGGGGTTAAGTGTGCTTGTTAAGCACGAGTATGCAGCACCCACATGCCCTCTACACGCTGCCCATAGCCTTGTGTTAAATAATGGCACCACTTGTAACAATTCAGAGAGGAAGCCAATGAAATGTTTTATTGAGGGCACGCATATGTGCACACAATTATTTATGCAACTGCATGCCCACGCACACACAGACCCTCACAGAGAAACATGCACTTAGGGAAAGCGACACACTTGTGGAGTTTTTGGGAACACGTGGGTAATGGAAGAATGCTAAGCTCTTGGTCTGTCTAAACATACTATAACTGTTTATTACAGCGCAGCCCAGTGTAACACCGTATGTTACACAGGGACCTCTCAAGAGAAATGTTGGCTTGCTGCGCAGTCATCTCCCCCACCACTCAAGTGTTTCATTTTTAGCAGACTAATAAGTGCTGTGTGTTTTGAAATGTCTCCAAGTGATAAATTCTGTTGCTCTTTGCTTAACACCAGCTGCAGTTGGCCTCTTCGTGACTGTTTGCCTTTTAAGATCAGAGATTGTCATTGATATAAAAAAAATGTGGCTCATTGTTAGCAGTCTTAATCCATATTTTGCATCTTCACATGTATAGATATTATCCTTGAATGGGACCACCAGCCTTGTAAAATGGCTTATGTTACTTTTCAAAATTAGAAGACATATTTCTATGGAGACATTAAGCCTGTGTCGTTTATCAAACCAATTTGTTTTTATTAAGTGGGGATTGCAGGACCCCTGCTTGCTCCCCACCCATCACCCTTCCCATTGCCAGCGCTCTCCCTTAGGAACTCCAGAACATCTATCATGGGCTTGTACAGCCCTTATTTGGGTGACTTAAATGGGTTCAGTTCTCTTAACCCCTCCTCATCACTCATGGCTTTTTGCTCAGAGGTTCTATCACTGTTCACTGTCGTTCCACTCAGGCCTGCCATGGGAAACCTTCCCCTCTGCAGGGAGATAAGGTCCCTGCATGGAGAGAATTTGTACACTCAGTGACGTCTTACCTGTCTTTCTGCTCTTGCTCTGTTGCTTTTTCCACTTTCTTTCTTCTCTATGTCCCTATCTTGCGCCATCTCTCAAACACACTTCCACATTCATTTTCATTCCTGTGCAAACATCAACTCTTTCAATCACACACTTAGACATACTCTTAGCGCTTATCTCTCTCATGTGTAGACCAACACCTCTGCCGTAGCCGCCTTTACTTACAGTAATGTCTTTTCATTGGCTCCGTGTCTCTGTTGTGTAAAACAACATGCATGTGTTTGCTTTCTGCACGCCACGGCAGATCACGCCGCATACCGTTACCCGTTGCACTTCTCTCTCCCCAGTTTTCCATCCAGCCATTTGAAACCTAAAGCGGAACATGGATCTCCCCTAACTCCTGATTCTGATGAAACATGTCCTTGCCACCAACATTGTTGGTTTTGAGTTGTTTGGCCTTTTGGCACGGCCTCAGTTGGAGTTTAAGCCGTCCCCCTCCCCTGGTCCCTCACCTCCGTCACCTCCCTGCCCCTGTAAAGCTGCCACAGTTCCTGTCTGTTCAGTGCAGGCCTGCACATTTCTTAATAGAGAGATGCTCAGAAGTCCAGGAGCGCAGAGGAGCTCAATGCGCCTCTGTTTTTGGTTTAGCTCAAAAATGTTTTTCCTGGCTCAACCCACTCGTACTTAGGTCCTCTTACAACAAACTAAAAGGTCCTAATTGCCCCCAAGGGAAAGGTTTAGCCACAATAGACATGTGGTGGGACAAAAGCCCAGTACTCCAACCCTGCACCCTCACCCCTCCCCAGAAAGAAGGGATGAACACGTCAGCAGTGTCTGTTTTGCACTGTGGGTAGCGCGACCACAGGTTCGACCCTGTAAAACATTATATATACAGTATAGACCTAGAAAGGCATGCTGTATGGTTGGGTAAAGATCTGGAATGTTTACAGTTTACAGCAAATCCAGTGTTTCCTGTTAATCTTTAACATTTTATTAAAGGTAAGGGGTCAGAACAGACGTGTGTATCAAATTGTCTAAGTAACCGCACTGAATGTAGCCTGCTGTCTCTGTGAAAGTCTGGAAAAGATGGGAAATGGATATTCAGGTTACAATAAGGACACAGAGGGATGAATGGAGAATTACAGCTGGAGTACACGGCGGCTGATAAGTCTGTGTGAAATCACAGCTGCGGTTGCTGAGACGTGTGTCCAGGCTCCAGATATGATGAAGAAATTCTTTGTAAGGTTTGTTTAGGTGGTCTGTTACATAGGTGGTCCGTTACACACAGAGCAGTGCAACAAGTGCTCCTTGCTAAATGGACAAAAAGCTAAGATTTAATTGTAACAACTGTTTGACCCAACTCTGGTCCCTACCCTCATCTCTCTTGACTCTCATGCCTGTCGGAACATGGAAAGTCCTCATTCATTTTAGCCATCCATAAAGCAAATATTGTTGCACATGCAGTAGATGATCAGTCTTCGCATACCTTCTTGTGTGGTAATTCATGGGCCATTTGAGTTGCACAGCACAGCTCAGCCACCTGACCTGAGTGCAGCCTGGAACCCTCATCACGCTCAGGCTGTACTTTATTTCTCTGCTGCTCCACAACATTGATATGGAGGAATTCCTGGAAGGGGCCTTGCTGACACAGGGTTGGGTAAATAACCGATTGATCTGGATCCACAGGCATATTATAAATGTATGTGAAAAATCAACATAGTTTTTTCCTCTTTTTTTTTTTTTTTAAACCAAATATACTTTTTTGTGGTGTGAAATCACCATCTTTGCACCCTGCTCCTACTTCAGGTTTTAACTTGGTTGATGTTTTTTCAGGCAGTCGTGAGCAGAACACTTTCAATGACACAGCGGCTTGAAGTTGAATATTAAGGCCACTCCAACGCATCATTGCTCTAGACTTATAGCGATATGACACGTTCAATTATGGAGGCTCCCCTGTGTTTCGTTTAATTATTATAGCTCATAGTTACACTGCTGGCTCACAGAGGCACGTATTACTACTCGGCCATAAAAGACCACTTAGTTTAACAGCGACAGGAGAGCTTGGAGGACATGGCCAGTGAAACCCCGGGCAGCGTCTTGTGCGGTCGGCTCAGAACTGGGCCTTTTGTTCACTTTTCACGAGTCCTTTGAGCCCGTTAACCCAGGCTGCAAGGCCCTCTGCCCCATGTTTTACTGTAGCAGTGACAGATCGGCACTCCAGTTCTATGCCTGCCTGTAGAGCTACTGCTGGACACTCTCTGTTTTACATTCCCTGACAGGGGAAGAAGTCCACATTGTTTTACTGGCCACTCTGGAGTATCCGATTATGTTTTAATGTGTGAATGCATGTGTGCATATGAGTGTGTGTGTGTTTGCACGTGTGTGTTTGTGTCTGCACATCGTTTCACGAAGACTGATCAAATGACAAGATGAGCTGTGATCAATGAGCTGTCGACAGAACACTTCTGACCTAGTGGAAAGCGAGTCCCCTGACGGTCCCGGAGCGCTTCAGGCCACCGGGGCAGGGGCGCCGCTGTACAAAGAGCGCTCTGTCTCTGTCAGGATCCCCCGAGGACTCATGCACGGGCCCCGTTCACCTCCACAACACCAGCCTACTAACAGCACTTCATCTGTCTGTGCTCACTCAGAAAAGTCATGATAATATTATCAACTTACCTTCACGATCTAACACACCGATTCCTAATTATTCCACCGCAAGTTGAATTCTCAGAAATCCAGTTATACAATTTCCAGTGTCACCAAAAGCATTGTAGAATGGGCTACAGAAATATTATGCAACTTTAATGATGTAGGGATTATTATTACTTAAATTGTAAGGGTCTGTTAAAGCCAAAAGTAATATTAAAGTATTTTCAGAATGAGGCACTGTAGCATTAAATATAGATGTTCCAGTCCTCAGAAAAAAAATAACCCCCTGTAAACAATATCTACACTGTTAAAGGCTCATGAAACGTGCAAAGGTGCCGTATGTACATTTACTTTACTTCTGAATGACTGCATAGTGTCTTACGAGTGAAGAAAACACAACTTTTTCCGTGATACGTCTGTATGATACTGTATTTTTTGGGGAAAAATTAAACTGGGCAATGAGTTGTAATTTAGAATTTTGAAAGGGGGTGGGTATTTTTGTTCACATTTACAATACAATATCTATAATACAGTTAGAGACTTAGAACTCTATGTTTCTCAGTTTTTATGAGCTCCCTCTAAGTCATGTTAACCAGTTGGACCCAATCATTTAAATGCTTCACATAAATCCCGCCATTCATTTTACTTTTAACAAGGCTCTTGTGCTGTGAAAGTTAAATGTCTAATCCAATCATACACCATACAAAATGATTCATTATACTTTTCCTTGACTTTTTAAGGTAGTTAAGGTTTCCCTCAATGTTGTACCAGAAAATTTAAGGGTAAATAAAATGTCACTTGCAATTTACTGTACCTGTTTGCCATCAGACATTGAGGCAAAATTATTCTGCTGCTTTTCCAGACTCCAGGGGCAAGTAGTTTCATATTACTGAGCTGATAAAGTGCCTTTAGTGTCCATCAGACCAACTGTTATTTGTTTAGTAGTTCAGGTTAGTGACGGGATATGTGACACTGTTTTGTTAGACAGCTTATTAACCGCATTGAGAATTTATGACCGCTACTGGCACTGGTAACATTTTTTTATTAAGAAAGAGGACCAGAAAAAAAGCATTTACCATGTTTGAAGGGCGTAGAGGACAAACACAATGTGTAGTTGAGAGACAACTTGATTTAAGGCACTGTTTACAATGAAAAATCTACAGCAGACTTATTTTATTTATTTTATTGGTTTAGTTCAGGGACATTGCACACTAATCCTTAAAGCAGGATTACACCAAATTAAATTCTAAATTATTTTCTGTTCTGTAACTTTGATTAAATCCATTCAGTCCTACTGAGATTTTTTTTGCAATGCAGACCTGCTCAAGACAGAATCAAGAAGTTGCACACAAATCAGTACAGAATCAGGCAACAGCTGAAGCAAGACATACTGTGACACAGGCATAATATTATTATAACATGATATAAGAACAGAGACAATTAATAAAGGACTATTTACAATAGTGTTTAAACCAGCATTTATATCAAATTCTTCCTTTTGCAGATGACTATTTGCTGGGGGCAGAAGACCTAAAGGTGTTCCTTCCCATCTCTGTCTGTACATTAAAGCAGATTATGCTTTGTGATCTCAGATAGTGATTGAAAATAAATAAAAAATCAGGATACCAATTAACAAATCACAATGAGTCTAGCATGATAGGACATTGTGCTGATGGCTTCATGTAAAAGGCTGCTGTAAAGACCCAGGAGTATTTAATTACTTTTTCTACCTAAAAATTAACAACACTTGAGCTCAGCAGTAGAGACTCACAATGCCCCATTGAATGTCAGAGCGATGTAAAAGTTGTGGGATGTTTTTCATTTTAGTAGTGCATAGCAAACACTGTGCTCAGTTGTAAGTCATATCATCAGGAAGTGGACGTGGTTTGTTAATCCTTTCCCTCATAATACAGTCTGGATTGGTTCATGGCTGTCAATGAAAGAAAACTAGGGCAGAGCGTCTTAATAGGGTCTTAAAGGCATAGTGTGAGGTAATGTTGGAAGTGATAGGTTCTCCCCTGGGGTTGATTAGGCTGAACCCTGTAACTTTCACTTAATGTGATATGGCCCCTCAGAGCCCCGAGTCTCTGACAACACACACACGCCCCACCATTACTACCACACACAAACACATAGACACACACTCACAGTTCACACATTCCACCCCACAGCCCTCACGCTCCCCACCGCAACAACTGCTGTTTAGCTTAAAACAAGGCTGCCGGCAATTAACTGTGTAATGTCAAGTCTTTACTCTGGCTGTTACTTGCTGGGTAAACTGTTCCAATTGGTCCCAAGCAACCGACCCAGTAGAACAGTAAGTAGGTGTCTCTGTTATCACAGCATGGTTTTAAAAACCCCACTGAGGATTACACAGTGCAGTGTAGAGTTTCAGGCTGGTTATCCAACATATACCTTTTAGCATGTTGCTTTGACTTGGCAACATGATGGTGAACTCACAAGAAAAAAATCTACCTTGAATTTTCATTTTGTCAACATTTTGGCCTGATGCTATGTCGATGAGAATAACAACAGAATGTGTCTGGAAAGTGGAAAGACCTTAAGCCAAGTCACTTTTTGATTGTGGTGTGTGATTTTCCCTTTAAAATAAGTTGTACACTTTAGAAGAAAAAATGAAACAGATCTTGAGAAACTGTATTTGTGATTAAAAAACCTTATTACTTTTCTCTACTTGTGCTACTGTTGTGCTAAGATTTAGCATTAATAGTATCCTGTCCTTATGGTCACAGTGGTGGTTGAAAAGCAAAAGCTGTGAAACAAGTCTGTGACTTTACCTCTCTTTTCAGTCATTTGCAGTAGATCTTCTTTTTAGGGAAGCTGGTAAGGCCAGGGTATTGCTTTCTGAGCTAGCCCCAGTCAAATCCATTCAACCCAAATCCAGCCTCTTTCTAATTTAAAGTTATTTTAAGTAACATAACTAACCTCTCTTAGACTGTCTAGTTTTGGGGTAATCAGGTCTGCCAGTGAGAGGATTCTTTCCATGAGGGAGCAAAACTGATATCCCCACAGACACCAAGAAAGGAACATTCAGGTTTTCTTCTCATTTGGTTGTGTCCCCATATATGTAATAGCTTTCCACAATAACAAACTGATTACTTACGGTAAAAGCCTAATTTATTCGACAGATATTAATCTCCTAGATGTTGTCTTGTAATTCACTGCAATGACAGGCAGACCTTTTAAATAAACACTGATGGTGACCAGAGCGCGGGAGGGCCATTGCTCTTGACGAGTGATGATACCCTCCACTATCTGTATGCGCGCAGATGCCTAAACAGTCTATTTCGTGTTTGCAGTCACTTCCTAGGGGTTGTTAAGCTGATGTACAGTTTGACAGAAACGGAGCGAAACCAGATCATTGGAAGGAGATTGTTTTGACCTGATAAGTACAAATGGGTACATTAGGGAGGAAAATGGAGCAAACACTAAAACTGTGGGATTAGTCCTGTATTCAGTTTATACGGACACATGCTGCAAAATTCTTTTGTGTGAGAAACTGGGCCCACCTACAGTATTTATTTTGTGTACTGATTCCCAAATTGTTAACTGTACCAAGGAAATGTTAATTTATGATTATCCGTTTGATTTAAGTATTGACTAAAGAAATCTCACCTCAAGGTTGAGAGTTTGCAGAGTTATGAATGTTTTTTCTTCTGAGCATTTTAACCTTATGCATCACAGTTTGCAGGTAGAACTATCTCTGGTGCTTTAACTTGAACTGATATCGAATCATTTACAGTTCACTTGCTTTTATTTCTTAAATTTCAAGTGAAAAATTCAACTGCTTTCAGTGCGTACTCTTCAAATGATTTCATCTACTGCCAGTGCGTTTAAACCTGCAGTGCTTTCATTTGAAACTAAAATTTCTGATTCTTCAACAGACACCTCACAGTGTTCAAGTGCCATGAACTTACAATGCACCTTAAGCTCTTTTAAGTTTTTCAACTAACTGCAAACATTTAACATTAAAACTATAAACTTGTTTGCCGGTTACGCACCTGCGGCCATCATCAGTAAGCAATGGGCCTATTTTAGTTGAATTGCTGTTGTTTGAATTTTCTATGTGGCTTGGTTAGAAATATCCTTTCGACTTTCTGCACATTCCCACAGGATTCAGAAATGTCTCGCCCTCAAACACCTTTTTCACTTGCAGTAAAGCGCCTTCCTTTTAGCTCCTGAGCCACTATAACGTTGGCTAATATGACTGTGACACATGATTGATAACCTTTCCCAAGTGCGCAGGATCCAAAGGATTAGTGATGTTTACTTCTAGTAGCATGCTGGGTACCTCTGCTGTTAATGACTGGAATTAATAACCTGCTGACGCCTATGAGACAGCTATGTTTATGCACAGGCAGAGAGATGACAGTCTGGCCTGGACGTGAGTAGTTGTAAAAGTGTCTGCCCTTGCCCAGAAAGGTTTGTGTTTATATGTCATTTATGATGATGGTAATATTAGTTTTAGTCTGAAATGATTCTTTCAAAATGTATTGTTGGGGTGCTGTGGATTGGCCTTTAACATTTTTGGGGTCATATGAATTATTAAGATATTAATAATACAAGATTGCATTGCAATGTCACTATGCATCTCTCTCGTTCTCTTCTTCTGGCTTTGGCGCACACGCACGCACACGCACGCACGCACGCACACACACACACACACACACACACACACACACACACACACTCTAACTAACTAAGGGGCATGAGAACAGGGTAAATCCTTGAAAACTTCAATGAAACCTCACACAAAGGGTAAAACTCGGGGGGACGAGAGAAATGCAACACCGTACAGTAGCCTGACCTCCTCAAGCTACCATAGACATGTATGCACCAGATACCGGGCGTGGCCGCCTTGCCGTACAAAGCCAGAAATAAAGAGCGAAGCTATTGCTTTCAGCAGCAAGACCCCCAGGTGACCTTCCTTATCGACCCCGGCATGACCCTATAGTGAGGAAGGAGAGAAGCTAAGCACTCGGTATCACTGCACAGGAGTCGAATGCATATCACAATAGCTAGAAAGGAGGGTGCTGTCATTGTGTGTTCACAGTAAATCAGCATGAAGTTGACAGTCCCAGTTCTTGGGCCTATGTGCCCATCCTTAAGGCCGGCACACTCATAAGTCAAACGCTTTTCTCTGCACTCTCGCTGTGAGTGTTGCCTGAAGACTTGGGTCATCCATTCATTGTTTCTTAATCATTTTTCCACAGCTGGTCTGGCTCCTGTGTTTCAGTTCAAATAGAGGTTCATGGCTTCGGGGTTCAACTGTACTTGGCTTACACTAAGGAATTTGTCACATTAAGTTTTAATACCAGCTGGGAATGGAAGCTTGAGGCTACTGAATTGATAATTTCCACTCTCAAACCCCCTGCAATGACGCCCTCCATAAATTGAAACAAAATCCAGCAATCAGTAGATGGCAGCTTGATTTGATAGCCACATAACAATTGAACTATGCTTTGTTTTAACACATTTTCACGTTTATAAGCACTATTCTTGTACAATAGGCAGATCCCTCGCCTTCTTAACTTAAGTGTAAACAGTTATCTCTTCTGTTTATGGTCAGGTATGTTACAGTAAACCCCGCGATAGTGCTGCATAACCACAACCATGGATATCCATCTATCATTCTTTTGTACGTTTTCTCACATGTCACGCTGTGTTTCGTCAACAGTGGACCTGGAGCACATGAGGACAGTGAAGGCTGACAAACACCAGCGTTTCTGCCAAGAGAACGGCCTCATCAGTCAGTTTGTATCAGCCAAGACAGGCGACTCGGTTAGTACCAGATGATTCAATTGATTCAAAAATTCAAAGATGGAGTAGAATGTTACTTTCATAATACCTACTAGGGTTGCAAAGGGGTGGAAAGTTTCCGGTAAATTACCGGAAAGTTTCCGGAAACTTTCCACGGGAACTTTCGCTCGGGAATTTGGGGAATATTCAAAATTGGAAATGATAGGAATTAACTAAATTGCGGTAATTTAAAGAATTTTTTTTTCATAACCAAACTTAAATCTAAACATTTAAACACTATCTTCGGTCATAGGCAGACATCCATGCAAAATAATACAATCAAAATACATTACATGTGAACAGATTTATTTGTAAGAAGAACTTTATCAAATTTTGATTATTTTATGAACAATCAATAATTTCACTGAACAACAAAAAGATGAATGTCGAGTAAAATATTACTCATCTGTCTGACCCGACCCATTCAATAAATAAAGTCAAATGCACCCCATGTGATGGAGGAATGCATAGAGCATGTAGGGGGCGTGGCCTCAGTACCCCTGCAGTAGGATGTGTGCTATGTGCAATTTGCCAAGTGTACTTCAAGATTATGCTAAAATATATTTTCCCCAACTATATTTAAAATCACAGTTGAAGCCTCTGTAAACCTGGTCTAGTAAAAATCAATATATGATATCAAGTTGGGCATCTCAATAAACCTCTGAAAAAATCTGATTTGAAATTAAATGTTCAAAAATATATTAAAACTTTGTTGAAAAAACTGCTTTTTACTGTCTATAACGTTTGCCTGGACTGAAATAACATAGTTAGGAGAATTTAGTGCATTTGGGCTGCTTTAAATTTAGTAAATTCCCGTTTATTCCCGTTAATTCCCAAAATTCCCGTTAATTCCCATAAATTCCCGTTAATTCCCATGGAAAGTTTCCAACTTTGAAAATTCCCGGAATTTTGCAACCCTAATACCTACCTTCTCCAAATTTTCTTGTTGTATCTTTCTCCAGGTGTTCCTTTGTTTCCAGAGAGTGGCTGCTGAGATTCTTGGTATAAAGCTAAACAAAGCCGAAATAGAGCAGTCCCAGGTGAGCCATAAATAATGATATTAAAGAGGACCTATGATACTTTTTGACTTTTATGACCTATATACGTTGTCATAATGATTTATAGTCATGTTTAACCATCCTAGCAAATCAAATAATGACATACATGCATTTAGACGTATTCCCTCCTGACCGTCTAGGGTGGCTGTGCAGAGCACTAAACACTAGGGCAGCCGGTCAAATCAGTGTTCAAATCAGTTCAGAATTTCCAGATATTCTTGTCGTCACGAAAAGCGGATGTTTCCATGTATGGTAATGCTGCTCAGGCAAGCTCCGGCCATGCCCCCACCTTCCTGCTCTCAAATCTCCCTGCGCGCTGCTGAAAATGTTCTGGAAGGAAGGTAACCAATCACAACGGAGTGGGGTTTGCAGGAGAGGGGGGAGGGGGCGGAGAAGCACAAAGCTGAGTGTGGAGAAGCACAAAGCTGCTGTGCTCGCTCAGATGAGAGGAAGAGTTTCCCGAAAATCTACATGGTTTTTTGTGATGTGATTCGTGTCAGGTTGCTCTATAGCAGTTTTTTTCTATAACTTTTAAGAAATTAAGATCAGAAAAGTAGTATAATAGGAGATCTTTAAGATTTCTCTCTCAAATTTCATAAAACATTTCTGGCTTATCGAAGAAAACAATAATTATCTGCTTTGCCGTGAAGCAGCTACTGTTAACAGATCACTCTGCTCTTAAAGGTGTAATTCATTGGTAAAAGAGTGAAAGTTTACCTGGTGATTTTCTTTTCTTTCTGGTTTCTTTCTCCCAGCATTACTTGCACTGTTATGCCTGAACCTTTAGGGAGGTCACAATGAGTGTGTTAGGTCAGTGAAAGGTCACCACACACTGTAAAGGACCTTTTGTTGTGTAAACATGAGTTTGTTACGTCTGCCTCCTGTGATGGTCTACCTGCCACTGACACTGCCTATCTGTAAATAGACCCACGTTGAGCACATTAAGGCGTGAAGTTGTAGGGGTGAGGAGGTTAGGACTGGCTGTCTGATTTATTTGGTTTATCTCCCACCGTTTTGGGCCAAAGCTTGCCAAGCCAATCCAACCAATGCCATTGGTGGCAGCTGTAGGATTTACAAGGTCACCTCCCCCAGAAGCATTAATCCTGAGTCTGATATGACCGCTTGGAGCCACACTGGCTGGGTAGTGGTTGATGAGTCTCAGGCGAAAGGGAGGTCAGGACCCCTCAGAGAAGGGAGAGCGTGTAAGGGAAGGACTGGCCAAATTCTCAAGCCCCTCTCCCATCACCAACACTGCTGCTGACGAACTGGAAATGACCGTCGACTAATGGAGCCGTCCATCTAGTTTCTTCTACCTCCCCTCCCTTGATAGCTCTGTCAATAAAGCAAAGTGCTTTAATCCAGGCTAATCAGACGAGGTGAGTGGCTGCATCCAATTTGTTCACGTAAAAAGATGAGTTGACAGAATCACAAAACCGGACAATGTTTTTTTATATTCTTAACCAACCTTCTGATACAGTTTCATTGACAGAAATACAATTGTAACATGGTTACATTTACAATATGGTGGTCATAGCACAATCAGAAAACATTACATTTTTGTGCACCAGCCAAAGTGTCAATGTATTCTTCAATACATGACATCAAGATCGAGCGTACATGACCTACACAGTTTTGAAAATTTGTCTGGGCAGTTTTTCTTTCTCATGATTGTGTGAGAGACATATTTGCTTTCTTTTCCATATCTCATTTAAGAGTAAGGATAACAGGTCATTGCAGACATGTCTGGCTCTAAATCAGGAAAAGAAAAGTATGAGGATTTTCTGAATTCAGTTAATTAGAATTAAAACAGAGAAAAGCAGCTGCGTCCTCACATTTACGAAGCTGGAACACAGGGATGTTTGGCTTTATTGGAATAGTTGCAAACAAAGTTTCTGTTTATTGACTCAACCCTTAGTTGTCAAATTGTTTTGTTTCCTGTTTGGCCTACAGACATGTATTCAGCGTAGTCCATATTCCACCTAGAGAAGGAAAACACTGCATATAAATGATTCAAAAAGACAATATATTATAATGTTGGAGAGGCGAAGGACTGACACACTGAGTTTGTGTCAAGGATATTGAGAGGAGGCTTTGAGCAGGTCATGGCTCTGGGTCTAGCCGTGGGGCCAACAAAGCCCCGTTATCAGCCGTCAGCTTTTAGAGAGCTGAACACGAGGGTCACAACCCCTGACAGTATTATATCTGCCTGGCCGCCCTCTCCGTCATGCTCCTCTGTCTGTTGGATCAGATAGCGAGGCCACGGATCACTCGCCGACTCAGACACCAGGCTTCGGCAGCTCGTTAATCAGACAGCCAACCAGGGCCTGCTATTCAGCCATGTGGTCTGTTCTATAGTGGTTTACGCTGCAGAAAAGAGTCCAGCAGCCTGTTGTTGCACCATTAAGATCAAAAGTATGTTGGCTGACTTTAACTTGAATTGCCACTAAATACCAAGCTTACGTATGTATTCCTGAAGTACATTAGCTGCCCCTGTAAAATGTTTTCGATTTCGGTGTTAGTCCAAACAAACAATGTATAACTCCAATTATTAAATGTTTTTTCAATAACTATTTGAAATATATGGCAAGCTGAAATGTAGATTTTGGGGGATGGCTCACTAAAAGGGATTTTCAAACTGATTATTATTGTTGATTTTCTCCTTCTCTTGGTCATCACAAATTGGGCTCTGGGAAGTAATTTTCTGATGTAAATGGTGAAAATATTTATCAATGATTAGGGTTAGCTGTAATTTGGAGGGATTTAAGTGTGTTCTAATTTCCCTCACGGTAAACATGAGCATTTTGGGTCACAGTATGATTGAAGTCTGTAAGTCTGGCTTGAATATTTTTGCCATCTTCAATTGTTATCTGTGCTTACTGCAAATAGAGGTCATGCTTCACTTTGTTTTGGTCGTTTCTTTCATTCCTTGTTCATTGCCCTCTCACTCCATGACCCTCTCCTCATCCGTTCATATTCATTGTCCTCACCTTTACTTGGCTTTGGTCTCTATTTCTGTCACTCTTCATCCTTTGACATGCCTTGGTCCTTTTTTCTTTTGCTTACTTCCATCTCTCCACTGCTCCATCATCTTGACCCCTTGCTCAGAGGATTGTGAAAGCTGAGCTGGTAGACTACCCACAGGATGAAGGCCCAATTCCACAAGAGAACAACCAGCAAAGCAAAATATGTTCTCTTCAATAGTTGAAAGTATGTCTCCACGGTCATAAAGAAAGATAGCTTTCAGTAGATTGTTTCATAGAACCTATAAAGCAAAATCTGTGGCTTTGTATTTATAGTTATAATAGCAGTCATGGTGGATGTATTTGGTGCGTGTTGTAGAGAATGTATAGAACCCATTCACCCACCCACCCAGACTAACCAAACCCAATCACACCTCGTCTGTTGTTTTGTTTACTTTGTAAACTGTTTTAGTAATCTCTAAGCTACGTGTGTTTCAATGAGTTTTATCAAGAGTGACGTAGTGAGAAAAACCTTCACGATGTTAAAAAGATACATAAATATTCTGATTTAGGCATTTTTAGGCTGATCATGGCATTTGCACCTAAAGGCCAGTAGAACTGCAATTTGGTTTCATATGGATTACACAAACATATATACCATGTTAATCAGTGAGCTTTGGAGTAGGTGTTAGGTGAATTTGATTACTCTTCCCCATTTTCCAGTTTTTTAGGAAAAGTTAAGCGAAGCGAAGATGTATATTTCCCAAGATATCTATTTATGTACTATTTCTTCAATTAACTACATTTTTAAGACTGTAGGGTCTTTAGGCTGTACTTCACTGTAACATAAAGCACATCTTGTTTATATTATATTTTCTCACTCTCTTGAACATTTGGTAAAGCTGAAAAATGTTGGTCACTTAATTTCATCTGTCTGTTCATCTGTTCATATTTTCAGTGTGTGGTGAAGGCAGACATTGTGAACTACAGTCAAGACACCGTGGCCAGGACAGTTAATCCACCTCGCAGCTCGATGTGTGTGGTGCAGTGACCCCCCCGCCCCTACAAGACACAGACACACACACACACACACACACACACACACACACACACACACACACACACACACACACACACACACACACACACACACACACACACACACACACACACACACACACACACACACACACACACACTGAAAGATGTAGGGCCAGTTTCACAGACATGGATTAAGCCTAGTCCTGGACTAAATGGAATTTTGAATGGAGATTGTCCATTGAAAGTACAATTTAGTCCAGAACTAGGCTTAATCCATGTCTGCGAAACCGGCCCGTAAAGTTTGTCTTCAGTCAGTATTCCTCTTTCAGGATGTTTATAGTGACTGAATGAAATGTGTTCAGAGTGGACAGACTGGGTGGTTTCGAGACCTTGGCCTGAAGTTCGGATATTTAGCAGGAATGATTTCTTGGGTGGTTGACCAAAAAAGAAACGGGTCCTCCCGTTTTTCAAGTTTACACGCAGCTATCATTTTCTTTGTACAATGTATCTTGATTAATTTTTGAACAAGGCGATCACTTGATTTATGTGTGAGTCTTATAGTATAAAGTTGGATGTTTAAAGGTTGAAAGGCAACTGCTGTAATCAGTCTCTGGTAATTGAAAATATTTTTATACACAAGTATATTTTCCTCTGCCATTGCTATTAGAGAAATGTTCTTCAGTGATAAGATATGCTTCAGTATATTTCTAAAGATTACACTTTTAACACCTGTCAGTTCTGTCTGATGTTAAGGGGACTTAACAAAGTAGTTGAAACCAAATGCCCTCTCATATATCATATTGTGGTATTCCTTTGTCTGTGGTGCTCCTCGGTTGAGAAGGAGGGAAATAGGTGTTAAAATGCGCTGGTGGACTGAAATGAATCTGTTTTCAATTTGCCAATTAGGGTCTTGCACTAGCAGTGCTGTGATGTGAACTGTGTACTGTTATTTTACATAGGAATATTTCAATTTTACTTCACCTTAAAGCAACATGTACATTTTATATTCTTTATTCTTGATATCATATCCAAATCATTTATCCCTCTTAAAAGTATCTCCACATGTTTCTTTGCATTTTGATAATTTAGCTTTATATTTTAACACATTCCTACGGTTCGTCCCGTTAGAGGAACATTCAGATGCTGTTTTGATTAAGTACCTGAGTGTTTCAGTAAATGTCTCTACATAGCCTTATTCAGCTGTCCGTTATAGAACAGAAATTTGCATTGAAGAATGCTTTGAAGCATGGAGTGCTTCATAAGATCTTAATTCTGACCACATTTAAAAAGCCTGTTTGACAGTATGTGTAATGATAGATATTTAACCACTTTTGTCAAAACAGTTTTTACATGATAGTACATGTTGGCATGATGGGATTTAATGTGGTGTCCATCTACCAAAATGTCCGCCATATATGTAAAATGTTTGTATAATAAAACATCTGTCTCCATTTCAAAGCTAATTTCATTGCGATAATAACTTACCAGAATGTATCCTGTAAATTCTGATCATGTAATCAAAATGTAAGCTTAAAAGAAAAATTAAGAATGTACAGTTTAAAGTGAATGTTTAGTTGATGACAGTTTTGTGTTTCTGAATAAAAATGCTAAATGGAAATGATTTGTGCTGTGCATTTGTGAATACATACTTTTTAAAATATGCCTATTGGAGTTATGGAGTTATTCATTTCTGTAAATTATAAAATATCTACTCTGCTTAAAAAGTCTTAAAAAGCAGCCTGACCTGCAGAAACCAATGTCACTACTTGCTATGGACACCAGGAATCCCCATTATTTTTTTTAAATAGTTTGTTCGATACTGATATGATAAATAAAACCACAAATCATCCACCTGGTTTACAATCTTATTTATATAGTTTTGTCAGTATTACTGTGAAACATGATTTAACCCTTTCACGCATAGTGGTCACTACAGTGGACAGGTATTCAAATGCTGTTTTCTTGAATATGCATGGGTGTAGATCGCCTAGTTGCATATCAGCCACTACAGTGGACTCTTGTGTGTCATCCAATGCATTGCCAACCAGTGGCCAACCATTGTAAGAGCAGCCACAATTAGTCAAAACCAAGATGGCCGACAGGGAGCAGAAAAGTTGAGTAGCTCAGGAATATCCTGTAAATAATTCTAAAATAGGAACAGCCTGGCAGGTAAAAAAAAATATGGCAACAACAAGTAACATCTTAGGAGTCATATAGTTGTTAAAATTTCCAATTATATTTTACATTGGGAGGAAATTATGTTTAATCACCTGTCCACTAAATTGGACAACATGCATCACCGACTTCAATATATACTATGACTGCAGATGTGCTGTGCTTGAAAAAGCTTACTTTGCTGTAACTTTTTGGTTTTAAATCAATTGATTTATGTTATTAGAATGCAACTTGAAGTATTTGTGTAAAAAAAACATTTTTTCCAGATTATTCCATTATGTGTAAAACAGTTGGTGTCACTATGATGCCAATTTTCATATTAAAATAGCTTTGATGAAGTGATGTACAAGTCAGTAGGCTCTACTACTGAATTACAAATGAAAAAGAGAAATTGGAGAACCAAGGAAAGAGTTGTCTGTTATTTTCATAGAAAATTTTGATTGAAAAAATTATTCCACGCTTTTTCATTAGATTGAAGTATTGGAATATGTTAATATATGTGAACAGGCATTGAACATATATATTATTTTATAGTTTTCAGATAATATATCATTTTTTTCACTGTTTTGTTAAATAAATAAGGTCAAAATTGAGAAGTCAAAACGCATGGAGTCCACCCGAGTGGACATGTGTAAAACTCTCTGAAAAATGTGTGTTTAAAAAAAATGAAGTTATATTTTTCTTTGTATGCCTAAAGAAGTATAAAATCACTTGAGAAAAAAATCCATACTAAGGATATCATAATTCATGCACGAAAGGGTTAAATGGCATTCATTGTGGTATTAAAATTGAAGTTGGTGAAAACAGCAGAAACCTTGAATGACCAAATGATGTGAGTTTGAGTGATCTAGTTTTACCAAAGTATGAGCTCTAAGAACGCACACAGACATACCCATTACTCAGCCTTTGTTCGCATGTTGCCGCATTCTGTTTCAATTAAATTTTTCACTCCATGTTGCGAACACAAACCAATAGGATCAGGTCCCAGAGCTGCTCATCTGAGCGGCAGGTGATGGGAACTGGACTATAGCTGATGAGGGCATTACAGATTAAGGATCCATGTGTTGAAACTTGACCACCCCAGAGATCCCCCTGAATACAGAACCTAAGTCTCTGGTAGCTAATGAGCCACCTGGTCTTTGTTTAGTAAATCTTCACTGAAAAAGCCCCTAAATCCACTCTGGACAGATGATACAAACAGCTTTATAAATGGTTGTAAGCTGTATTAATTAATCACTTAAATAGTCCAGCCTTTTGTCACACAACTGTAAGAGGCTTCCAGTTTTGGGTTTAGCCTCAATTTCTTGCTCAGTCAATGTTATTGAAACCACTAATGTGTTTAGGAGGATTAAGTGCAATGGAAACCACAGAAGCAAATGAAAACAAAGACTGTCTTTACAGAAATATCTTGCATTTTATCTTCTTCTGGGTGTTGTTAAATGTCACTGTCTGTCTGTTGTAGAGCAACTACAAACAACAGAAACTCAATGGAGGGGAAGGTGGCCCAGCTGGGGTCATTCCTGCACACGTGCATTGTTTCGCTTGAGTGGACGTCTTAGGGATTGTCTCTGCTGAATTTTTGTCAAGAGCTGTCACCAACGCTGACAGGCGAGACTTGCCCTTGGCTTTGCTGCTGTTTAGACAGGTGTTGTTGCAAAGAAAACAACTGCAGCCCGTTTTCAGCTCAGACGCTAACAACACCGACGCTCCTCTGAAGACGGAAGGAAAGAATATCACTGCGGATAATGCCTGGGAAGGGTGAGGCTTTTGACAGATTGGCAAAAGTCAAGGGCGATTTGCGTCAAAATGAATTTGTCGACCTGTTTCCTCACTCGGCAGCTCCATGTGAATAATTTTGTGTGTTAGTTGGGTTTTAGGTGTTTGCTCACTCTCCATTTGTGTACACATACCAGCAAAGATGCAGAAGTAAACAGACAACCGGTGTATTCACATTTACATTTTGTTAACCACTGTGACGCCTTAAATTTGCTCACTTTGTAGTCTCAGAATAACTTTTGTTCCACTGTGAAATCAAAACACTTCTTTCCTCTGAATTGATTTGCCTCCTCTCTGAGCTTTAAGCCTGTACTTTCTTGAATTTGGTGTCCTGCTTTTTTTTGTATTTCTCTTTCCTCTTGCTCCCCATCTCATCTGTGTTTCTCATTGCTGAAACTCTGTGATGACAGTCTAAAAAAAACCACACACGACAAGCTCGTAAGAGGGCCATAGTTGTGGGTTGTGCCTTTTTTTGTGTGTGTGTGCGGGCAGAATGGGGGCCAACACCCTCGTGATTACCCACTCACCCTCTTCCGTTTTCCACCTGTGCAGAGTGCCAGACCCACAGTGTTGAGGGAATAGGCAGGACTGAGTCAACCCTTCTGATGGGCTCCAGTCCCCCCAGTCCCCACACTGGCTCCTTCTCTCTGTTTTACCGTGCACTGGGCCAGCCAGCGGCAGAAGGAGTGACAGGCAAGGCAAAGCAGGGCCTCTGCTGGCATCCAGTTATTAGTCAGAGCCCAGAGGAGAGCCAGCAGTGCTTCGTTTCCCAGGGTATGCCAGAAGATTGCTCTCCTCTGCTGTCTCTGTGGGTGTCCCTTAGTGTGTGTGTGTGTGTGTGTGTGTGTTGGTAGATTGTGATCTGCGACCTCTGCTTGTCTCGTTTGCAGCTCGTGTAGACAGACGGGACTGTCTTGGTAGGTGCCGTGTGTCTGCTCCGGCTGAGAGGCACATGATTTATTTTCAGGGCAAAGGATGTGGGCATTCAGAGGGGTCATATTTATAGTCCGTTGGTCTGGTGAGAAGACCTGCCAGTAAAAGCACAGATTCTTTAAAAAAAAAAAAAGTGGCACCGGGACAGAAAGCTGAAAGTCTTTCTCTCTTTAGAGGCCATGGATGAATGCTATTTTCAGTGGGCTGTAATGGATAGCACTTAAAAACTGAATAGCTCTTGTATCAGATTTTAGATGCAGAGGGGAGGGGGGGCTATGAAAGAGCAATAACAAAGCAAGAGCCTCTTTGTAGGGCATGTGATCTTTTTTTCAATCTAACAAAGATCAAATGATAAAGTACTTCAACGGAAAATGGAGTTTGATCAAATTTGGTGCTTTTCTTCTTGTCTTTGCCATAAATTGAATATCTTTGTTTTGAACTGAGAGTGGGATAAAAGATGCAAACTTTCACATTTTCATTCTCAGTGTCACAATTGTTATGATCCCCCCTCTTTGCCTGGAGTGTTTTATCTACCTCAACCTCTTGTACCTACAACAGACATGCAATTTCTTAAGAGTTACTGAAAGTATTTGAGCATTGCGTGTTTAACAGGGAAACAGAGCTGCTCCTGGATATATTTATATTAACAATGTTAGGTAATCTGTGTAATCTTGTGGTTTGTGTGTGTTGGAGAGTTTCGTGCTTCCTGCTCATGCCGTGACACTGCCAGGCATGCTGTGCTGTGTACACGTCATGATGAAAGGTCAAAGGCCGCCGTAGTCCTCCAGAAACAGGTGATGAATCAACTGATAATTGAGACCTTACAGGCGTGTGTAGATCATGTGTTTGATAAAGGATCTGCCCTTTTAGAAAAAGACAATGATGTCATCATGTAAGAATGACAGTAATGATCCAACACCAGAGCACATACCTTCTTCTCAGCACCTGAATTCAGCAGCCTGCGCAGTCCTTTAACAAAAAGACAGCTACTGGGTGCAACCAGAGTTGGGTGTCACTACTGACTGCAACTGTTGTGAGATAAATATACGGAAGAGTTTATAAGCACTGAAAATATTAGCAGGGAGGCCGATTTCAAGGCCATTACTCAACCTCTCGGCTCCTCTCTGTCTCTTTTGCTTTGTGATTCCTCCCTCATTGTTCCCCAAAATACTTGGGATACAAAACCTGATACGAGAGCCATTCAGTTTCTTAAGTGCTTTTCATTACAGCCTAGTGAAAATAGCATTTATCCAAAGATGACACTTTGAGGCTTTTCAAAAGCCGCTCCAGTGCTTCAAGACACTGAAAAGTGTGAATGTAGTTGAGGACGTTCCACTGCGGCATTTCTTGAGGTGGGAAAGTATGGCTCTGGGATTAAGTAAGTGCCTCTGTAGAGAAAAAAATGGGCATAGCCAAAATGAATTGAGCATTATTGCTAATTACAGAGGACATATACATTCTGGATTTGTTGAAGTATGCTAATTCCATGTTGATCAGTGCCTCAAATAATGTCCCATTTGATGTGCAATAGAGTGGAACTTTCACTCCATATTTGACTAGAAAATTCATTCAGTGTGGAGCCTCAAAAATGAGTCAGGACTCAGTAGCCTATGTGGAGAAACAATAGTCTGTGGAGATGGCATGTTACACAGCACGAGTAAAGTGTTTATTGACATCCATGACTGACTTGTTCAGGTGTTCATTTCTCTCCAAGGACGAGTGCTCAAAAATAAAGAAAAAAAGAAAATCTGTTGAAATGTGTTGAAAATATGTCGTCTCTCTATGCTGTCTCTTTCCAAAGAACAAAAGGCTAAGGAATATGAATTGTTCCACCAGGTGTCTTTGGAAATGGAGAGCTTCATGATGTGTACAGAGGGTGCATATCATCAGTGAACCTCCACCATGTCAACTTTTCAGGAATCAAGAAAAACAACATTTATTTTCTAGCTTGACAGAAAAGCAGTTCTTATGTTATCCAAAGGATTAAACGGGCTGAGAGGTTGGACAGTAGTCTCAGCTAAAAGAAAATCAATTGAATGCTATTTATCGGAATAAACATGAAAATCGCCACCAAAAGTTGAAGGTGATGAGACTTTTGCTCAACATTTGATGGATGAAGCAAATATTTTAGGAGTATAACTTGGCCAAGAGAGGTAGCAGAATACATGCCAGAAATGACTGATCAGCTTGTAGACTTTCAAGACTTGCATGACGTGATGTACATATACACTACTGTAGGTGGTAAATACGATGCCAGGAATAAACCTCACCGAGCCACTCTACAGCAACCAACACCAAATGTTTACGTTTGTAACCATGGTTTTATGAATGAAAGAGAACATGGAACAATTCATCATCACTTGAAAGTGAAGGTCGGCCCTTTCTTTTGCCCTTCCAAGTCAGCAGGAAGGGTGAGTTCTCCTGACCCAATGGTGGTAGTCAAATGTTTACAGGTTGTTTTAATGAATTGAAACTATTAATTCCTCTTACGTTTGTATATGCTCTCCTTTGGGTCTATGTCACTGACTGTTGTCGACTGACTGTAGAGCTGCATCCCTGCAGCTGGTAGGAATTCCATATCTAACTGAAGGGCACCTCAGCAGGGTGGATTTTGGCTGTCAAGGGGAATTGAGCGCAGGCCCTCTGGCTGAAGGACTGTGACACCAATCACAACACCACCCTGCTGGGGCAGCCAACAACAATATATAGTCAAATATGCGTTTGGCACGATACAGAGCTCCACCAAAATGTTTAAATCAAGGGACTGTTTGAAAGAAATACGCTGAGACAGTGCATGGGTCATTTCTTGGTGGAAACAGACAATGTTCTCTCACTAGATTGCCAGTAACAAAAAGCGTATACTGGAAAATGCAGCTGCCTCATATTGAGAAACACGAAAGCATTGATATAATGCGAGGTGACGTTAGAGCTCCTTTCTCTGTCCAACACAATGTGGGCAGTGTGGAAAACCTGGATGGTGTGATTTTTTTCAGAGAATCCATCACAGCTTCACAAACCCTGCAGGTCTCACTTATAGAACACAGCACTGTTAATCAAAACCAGCCTGTTCTGGGGGCTCGAAGGTCATCAGCCATGGAGCGGAAATTATTGATGGAAATAAAGGTGCTGGCCTGCCCCAAACGTTCTCCCTTACAAACACGCTAGATGTTCTAGACAGGCTGCGTTATGAACAAGGCAGAGTTGTTCACATCTGATTTAAGGGCTGCTTTTGTCAAGCATTACGCCAAAGATGGGCTCATGCTTTTATTGGCCTTTTAGGCTGTTTCCATTTCTTGACCTGCTTTGGAAGTCCACTAAAAGTTAATAAGTCTTTAATGTTTTCTTACTTTAAAAATTGCTCATGGACAGAGTGGAGCCTGTGATTTACTGACTACTGACCGCTTGAGTTGCACATCAAGACATTTTTTTCTGTTCCATATTACAGCATATGAAATCACTTACAAGTAGCTACCAATTCACAGTGATCTGTCAAACCATTTTAACCGAGACATGGAGACATTACAGAATGTGATGACATTGCGTGTGTGCGAGGTATGGCAAGCCGCCATAATTTGGAAAGAGAAGTGCCACAGAGAAAAGTGTCACAAAAGAAGAAAGGGACACATGAGAGTCAAGTTCCTGTGTGCAGGCTGTTGTGTAAAGTGTCTGGTGATTGCCAGGCTGTTCTGAGGACGCTGCTGGACAAGAAGGTGAGAGGCAGGTTAATTACTATTCTGAGAGGGAAGGGTGAGGTGCTTTACTTAGCCCTTTGTGGCCTACAGTCTTGGGTTTCCAGCACAGAAAGGTTTAAGCAAAAGGATGCTGGTGAAGATGGCAAATGGGTGACGCTGTCCCATCAATCATTGCTATCAAGACCTTTGAGTCCATGTGAAAATCATTCTCAGTCATGTTGTTTGTGCACAATGTTTGTGCAAACCTAGATACTTTGGGGACAGTGGACTACAATTTACGGTAGCCTGATTATCAGACTGAATAGCCATTTGTGTTTGTGAACGGTATTAACATATCTGCCCTGTCAGTAAGCACAGAATTTACATTAGCAATTATCTGTTGTCTTATTCCTAAAACAGTTTATTACGTATATTCTACTTATCTGGCCCCCTATTTTTGGTTGCACCCCAGCAACCTTTTTCAACTCTTCCTTTGCCGGGATGTTCCCAAACAGGTGGAGACGTGTTCTGGGTCTATCTACATGTTCGGAAGGTGCCCAGGAGGCATCCTGAACAGATTCCCGAACCACCTCAACTGGCTCCTTTCTATGTAAAGGATCTTATTCTTTTGGGTCACTACCCTAACCTCATGAACCTCATAGGTGAGAATCTGAAGAAGATATGCATTATAGTGGCTGTGATGTTACCTTTAAAAAATAGGAGTAAATATTCCATGAATACGTTTTGGAATACTACAAAACAAGTTGGTACACGTTGTGTTGTAACCCACAACATATTTATAGAATATGTACAAAGACCTAGGCGGTCTATATGAGCACAGGACTACTACAGTAGGTAATTAGAAATAAGCTCCACGTGGGTCCACATTTGATAGGAACTGGTGTGTTTTAAAATGCATATATGCAGAGACTTTGCATAAATTTGTCTACTCTGACTAGGCATCGAGACAGCTGCCCATTCTGGACAAAGGACCCATGGCAGCACTCCTTCCCCTTTAAGGTTTTCAGTTTTTGCTTCACTTGCACAAATTGGCATTTTCCTCACTAGCTCTGTGTCTCACTCACTTGCGAGTTCACATGGAAATATCATTAATACAATCCAAATGGTTTCTTTGGATATTTACTTTAATCCTTATTTTGTGCCCCCGGCCTCATGAATCCCTTCATTATTTTTCCAGTGGAGGCCAAAGGGAGGAAACACTTGATTTACTGTCCAAGAAAACAGCTACATATAGATTAACAAAAGCATAAATGCTGATGTTTGCTTTTTACTATTAGAGTAAAAGGTTTGTATGCCTTGAGACCGCTATGTTATGTCTGGGTTTATTTTCTTGCCCCTGAACATAGTTTTTGGAGTTCATTAAGTAAATGAACAGGTGTTTCCCTCTTCAAGTCTTCATACACAGCTAATGAGCCAACTTAAGTGTGTTTAAATTATTAGGCAATTAGGGAGGGGAAATGTAGAAAACGCTGGACACAGGAAGACATTAGTGTGTGTAGTAGCATGGCTAACTCCAACAATGTGGAGTTTCATGTGCAATTCAGGAGAAAATCAGCAAGCTTGCTTGTGTGCGTGTGTGTTTTCAATACTAAATGTATCATTAGTGATTATACACTTGTGAAAAATAGCAAAGTTGAAAATTATGTTTAGTCTGCTCAAAATTGACCGCAGCTCATTCATGTTAATTAACTTCTTTATTAATGTACTTGTAATGAATACAAATAAGCTAATGGGTTTTGGTTATATGTGGGGCAAATGTACAGGGAAAATGAATGAATGAATTGAGGAGAACTTAATTCTATTTTGTCTTTAGGGGAAATACTGATGTTTTTCGCAGAGTTTGCAGCCAGATGATAGTTGTTGCAATGATTTATAAACCCTTATAGAGGAGGCTGCTTTGTCAAATGTAACTTTAAGTAACCTCATTTCAGTGTTCAATATCATATCATATGACACACACATCCTCCCCACATGACTTGCAGACAAATAATAGATTATAGTAATGTTTTTACAGGAAATCCCACGCACTTTTTTTTTACATATGATTTGGGAATGTTCAGACATATTTAAATTAGAGAAATGTATCTCATCATGCACTGTACCATTTCCTCCATTGGTCTTTATTAAGGTTTTCTTCTCAACAATGGCTAGTGTGGCAGGCCTAACGGCAGCTAAAATACTTGTTGCATTGTGTTGGCAGGCGCTGCAGTCTCTCCAGAGACAACAGTGGCTATAGTTACACTATTATACTTTTTTTTTACATTCTCGACATAGAAGCATGCAGCATTCATCTGCAGTCCTATTCATTTAATGTCAATCACTTTTTAAAAATAGATTTCCACTAATTAGCTTTTGTTTTCTTGATAGTTGTATTTTGAATAACATTTAAGCTTTTCTTCCTCACAAATGATACTTTCACTGGTTAAAACTTGTGTTGCTTAAAATATTGCTGTGAAACTGTTCCACTTAGTTCAGCCTGTGATGTGGGACATTTTCCGTGAAGTACTTAATTAAGTTGATTTAGTTGAAAGAGTTCACAGACAAAACATTTGACGTGCATGCCGACAGTGGAACGCTGGTTGGCACTTCGGCTTAGGCATCAGCTTGCTTGTGTGTCAATAATTCACCATGGTCACAGTTGGTGTATGAAAAAAAAAAGAAAAAAACTATGTAACGCTCTTGGAGAAAAAACCTGATCTGTCTCTTAACAAGGGGGAAGTGTGAATATGACAAAGCCTTCCCATCTGATACCCAACCCAACCCAACAAACAGCCATCTGTCATCATTATAAGTGGCGCCTGATGTGCTGCCCTTAAGTGGCACCTTGAATCTTTTATGCTCCACCACCAATTAAGCAGGGCCAATTATCTTCTGAATTATTGAGTCAAATTTAGAAACCCAATCACTTATTCATAAAAGGCCCACTGCCGTGTTTGAAAGTCAAAGGTCGCTCTGATGAAGAAGCTGCAGAGTACCATCCAAAGTGTCTGCTCTCTGTTACTAATTCATACCTGTTGAGGAGCTAATCTTGTCTCCCTGTCAGCTCACTGCCAACGTTTCCCCCCTTCAGCGACGTCAACGCTTTGGTTATTCATATTCCTGGCCTCTCACAATAGGAACCTCTTCAAACTCCATAACAGATAATCCTCCCAGTGCAAAAGTCACCTGTCTCAGGTGTATCGAGGGAGAATGTCAGCTGAAACATTATCAGTGCGATGGACCCTGCGAATAATATTTTCTTCCTTTCTGTACGTTTGACAGTCGACTTAACACCACTTACAGGCTTTATGACGGCCCCGGGAGTTATGTTTTCCACCACTATGTTCAGGGGTGTGGAAATTAAATCATGCAACAGGGGATTTGATGACACATAATATTCATTTTAACAGGAGTCATTTATATCTGTGGTATCATGTAACTAATCCCAAATCGGGTGGAGGGGAGGTGCAGGGTAAGTTTTCTATAATCCGTCTCATCATCTGCCTTCCGTCACCGGAACTAACTCACAAGAGAGCCGTCTGTTAGGAATTGATCCCCACTGGGATGAATGTTAAGTAGATCCAGTAAAACAAGTTTACCGTGATCTGCAACAAATTTCGATCTCATTTCATTGGTCGAGAAAACCTCTTTCCAGAGATTTTGTTTCCTCTGGCAGACAAGCACTGATTTAAAAATAATGATTTAAAGTTAGTCACAGGAAGTCATTTGGAGGGCGCCACAGATACAGTAAAATGAATGAATAAAAAACTTAACTGGAACAATGACTTTTTGTGTTGGAAATGCAGAGCATGAATAACTAATTGTACAAACCGATATCAACGAAGAAAGCACAACTTTGCAAAGACAAAAAACAAGCATCATCATTATTGGCTTTTTTTGTTTGTTTTTTTAAGCATTTATTCCGTCGATTAAAGATCAGACAGTTGAGAAAGACAGATTCACACAGTTATTTGGTTGGAATTAAACCAAGGATGTTGCAATAACATGATTAGTATATTTACTCTCTAGAGACCAAGGGGGCGATCCCCAATTAGCTAGCTTCTCTTTTGATTTGTTTCAATAATTTGAAGTAAACAGCAAAGTATGCTTACGTTCAGACAACATGCAGCTACAAAGTGAGAAAAACTTGCAAAAAAAATTAAAGGGAAATACATGAACGATGAAATCACAGAAAGAAAGTGAATTTTACCAAAGTGGAAATTGTTCTGTAAAATATATTAATACAAATATTTTAGACTTGGAATCATGAGGCAGGAAACCTGCTTTTTTGAAACATGCACAACAACTCTGGTGACTGCACCAAACACCACAGAGTGTACGGTCACAGCCACAGCAGCACACCAGCTGGGAAAAGTGTTACCCGTCCAGCTCCGACTCGGCTGCTGCTGCTGCTGACTGACAGCTGGTTTAATATTTGATGAGGGACTCGGGATGAACCAAAGGTTGGTCTCTCAGAGTGTGTGATGCAGGGAACACCCAAACCTCTGTGCTATTGTTACCCCCACCGTCCCCCGCTCCTGTCCTGCCCTGCTATTCATAGAGTGGAGGATAGGGTTCTGCACTGACTCCCACTCTGAGGCTTTCAGCAAAGAGAGAAACACAATGAAGTCAGAGTAACAAAGGTTGCAGTGCCCTTCTCATCACTATCATGTGAGCTCCTCCATAACATGATTGCAGAGTGACTGACAGTTCAAATGAAGAAGAAGGCCCTGCTTAATTTTCTGAAAAAAAGTGGAAAAAAAACTATCCTAAATGAATGACATGCTGTTTTAAAAAAATCGCTACTGATATGCACAATATGTTGCAACTCTACTTGCGGTTAAATTGAGCAATATAAGGATATCTTGACAAACACGTGTTATGTTTGTCTTATATTTCATTAATTTTAACTGCTGCCATTTTGCCAGGCCTTGCTCGAAAAAGAGGTCATTTGAACTCAAACTATTTTTGCCTGGTACAATAAAGGGTAAATAAATAGAAAAACATATTTTACATTATTTCAAATCTAATCAAGTTAATTGTGTAAATATAGCAGAATATCCCAAACTTAAACTTGCCTCATAGTGCTTTACAATCTGTACAGCATATCCTTAAAGATTGATTCAGATAAAAACTCAGGGATATCAATAATGCAACAGATCTTGTGTGTGCAGAACAGACCAACAAAAAAACCCACTATGAACACAATCTGATGACTAACATTAACGTCAAAGTGTACTTCTGTTTGTGTAAGGACCACTGACAGTTAAAGTTAAACAAAACTACATTTTGAACACACATGACATGCATCTGTTACTGTATCATTAATTTCTTAATTTTTTCAACTTAATAATTACAGATTTGTTCCACCAACTTCAAAGTGTCATCCGAGGTAAATGAATTCAGTTTAATTGTAAATATAGGTATTGTACAGCTTTTGATATATCAGTGTAATGCTGCTGTAGTACTGCTTATTTTTTTAAATTGTTTGTCTTGATGCTCTTATAAATATATTTTCAAGGGTGGGAAGGAGCAACATTATAGAAGAGAGATATGACAAAGTTTTTCTCTCTGACTTAAAAAGCTGACCAAATGCGTAAAGACAGTGATCTACCTGAAATATACAGTATCATATATCCTGCAGGTGCCTCTCTGTGGCTTAGCATGGATCCGATGGATTTACTTTTGGACTTAGAGGTGAACTCTCTTCATACCACCTCTGGCAGTGTGCCTGAAGGAACAGCTCCAGCTATTTTGTAAAAAAAAAAAAGTCAGGACAGCCATGAGGGACTTTTTGGCAGGTTGGAAAGAAACATTGAAACTGATCCCCACATCTTTTTAGCCCTTTTCTGCTCAGCTCTTAATCCATACACCATCCCCGAAACAGGCCCATCTGACATATGGTGGCCTCCTCATCCACTCCCTCTCTGCTTTAGGCCCTGTTCTCACGGCAACACGAAACGGTGCAAACGCGGAAAAATTCCCGCGGTTGCACTATATCATGTACATGAAAACAGCAAACGCAGGCATGAAACCGCAAGTTTTTGAGATCTACTCCCAGGGAGGATTTTTTGGAAAACACAACGGTTTTGGTTTCTTGTAAACACCGAAACCATTTCCCCTGACAACGCTGACGTCACGGCTCCACTTCACGTATGCATAGTCTATAACATTTGCTGTCAAAATACCCACACGCAAGTTATAAAGTTAGAAGACATCATAACATGCACGGTGTCTCCGCGGCACCATCACTGTGATCAGAGGAAATATAACACTCGCCAATTTAGTCTATTAGTAAGTTATTGATACCATGCAACCGCCGCGCCACTTTGTCTGGGGAAAGATTTGTGCTCTGCTGGTTTTTCTAGCAAAATAAACGTGTGTAGCTTCTATACACCAGGGACACGGCTCTCTACATTAAAAAACACTATCCATAGTTTGCAGCGGTTAAGGTACTGTTAGTGTTCAACAAAAGGAGCATTAAGGCTACGGCTTCACAGTAAAAGCATGTCACTGGCTAAACATTAATAGCATTTCACTGGACAAACGTGAGTTAAGTTTTATTTTGAAGTACGCCTAACAGGAAAGATAGCCGCTCACAAAGCTCCTTCACTACCAGCATGTCTTCTATTTTCACGAGTTCAATGGGTGAAATAAGAGGACAGAAAGCTTGTCATTTACAATACTTTACCGCTTTATGAACGTTAGTGGCATTAATTTTCGGTTACAGTAAGGTTTTATGCATCAAATTGTACCGGAAAAGCTATCTACTACTACCTTGTACCGCCAACTGCTGGCATGGCATGCTTACTACAGCGATTTTGTCCCGTTTCCTCTGAAAACATGTGTACGAGTGAAGATGTCAGATAAATTGTGTCTGAACGGGGTTTTTTTTTTAAAACCAAAAACGGTAAAAAACTGTCACGTTTTCACCGTGAGAACAGGGCCTGAATAGACTCTCCTTTTTTTCTCTCTGTTTTCACTCTGCCCATACATATTTTAGGGTCTTTGAGTCTTTTTCTTCTCCTTTCCTCATGTGTTTGATTGTTGTAGTGGCTAAATGATGAGTCAGTCTAGTGTCTACAGCAGTGGTTCTCAACCTTTTTGAGCAACGCCCCCTAACCTTACCGAGATACTCGCGCCCCCCCCCCCCAAAAAAAAAAAAAAAAAAAACACACACACACGCACAATTAAGAATTGTTTTGCTACATCCTCTATCACCAATACAACATATTTTCTGTGTGTTTTGGTTTCTTATAAGAATTATTTAAAAAATCCCAATATGAGCCTGTTCTATGATAGGCAGATTTAACCCACTGTCAGGTGGCTGGTTGCATAAAAGAAAAACACTATCAGCTTGGTTGTAATCCTTGAGCCCCCCAGACATGTGGCCACCGAACATAGCCCATTAGGGGCTTGTTGTCGGCAGGTTGTCTCATCTAACGGGCTGAAGGGACACGCACAGGGTGGCCACAGCGCGCCAGTGCGACATCTCCCGTATGCGCCGGCAACAGATCGTAACTGAGCGGGATGGCTTTGATGACTGGCGCAGCATCCCGCTCCATGACTGTCGATATTGCTTCTTTATTGCCGGAATTACCAAAGCTCACCCACAGTGACGGTAAACCAGACTGCAATTAATAAGGTGTTGAAGGACCCCCCCCTTTCGCTTTGATTGCGTTCGGGCGAACAGAGAGTTGATGGTGGGCCGTCTTGAATGTTGATCCCTCAGAGACAAAGTAGGATGGATCTTCAGCTGATTTTTCGGGTGTTTTTTCACTAAATGTTCCTGTAGTCGCGGGTTTCATGGCCTCATTAGAGAACACCTGATCGCAGACGGCCTTGGTAAAGTGGTGTTCTCGGTGACGGGATAAATCCATAACTAATGTTTGGCTTGTCTCGGCCTTTTTCTTGCTATCCGCCATGTTTGTTTATGTTATGTTATTACAGTTGAATATGTTACAATGATTGTGTACGTTTTCTTGGTTGTTGAACGTTATCCCGCAACAAGCGCTCTGCGTGCTTGCTTTGCTGCTGTCATAGGGCTGCTGTACAGGGCTTCAGTGAGCTCGGTGCACAGCGTTTAGTATATCGTCCCTCTCCAACATATGAGGGTTGTGTCTTTAACTGGTCTGTTGTGTGTTAGTTACTCCTGTTTGGCTGATTATCTGTGTTTTCTCCACCTCAGGACAATAGTTAGTTTGTTTGATCTCGCTGTAGCATTAGCAATATCAGTAAAGTCTTATACTAGTCTGTGTTGGTTTCCTCTGCCCTAAGGTTTGTTGGCTGGTTGTTCTCCAAAGTCTTATTGGTTCTCGCTTCTTTTTCGAAGGTGTGACAGTCAGCAGACCGAGAAGAGAAGGAGAGAATAGTTAAAAAGAGGTTGAGAGGTTAGAAACATGAAAAGTTAAAATAGGTGTTTATTTCGGTACCTATTTTTGCTCAAAAGTTTATAAGATTTTTAAGAAAGTTTAAAATATATTTATTAAAAAAATTAAAAAAAAAAAAAAAAAAAAAAAAAGTCTCGTTTCCCAGCCTGTCCCAGCGCCCCCTAGGTTGTACAACGCCCCCGGGGGCGTCCGCCCCGTTGAGAAACCCTGGTCTACAGTGTAGTGTCTACTATGGAAGTAAATGAGTGTCATCGGTTTTGAAAATAAAAGTGATTTTAAGCACTGAATATTTATGCTGAAATAAGTTCTGATTTTTTGCAGCTTGAAATATGTATCTGATTTTTGCCTCTGAATTTAACTCATTACATTTTAAACAACTATTTTCCCTTTATTTTACAATGTTCTCAAATTCAAAATCAAATATTCAATGTTAAAAAATTCCTCAATTCAACGAACCCATGTATGAAATTCGAGTAAAACTTTGGGGCCCAAGAAAGCTCGACATAGATCTAGATGGTCAAAAAAAGAATGAATATTATTGTTGCCTTGATACCCCTGATGAGAGAAGGAAATAGGTTTTAGATGTAAGGAAGATGGTGTTGGTGATATAAAAATTTTATATATATGAGCTAGCATTATATTCTTCCCTATATAGAAAATGTTTGTACTCAAAACATGTATTGGTTGCGTTTGACATGATAAAATGATTTGCTTCTGCATCAGTCAGGGGATAAAAACTAATATTCCCACTGTCTCTTTGTTTGAAGGATTAATCTATGATGATTGCTCTTTGGGTCAAAGTTTTTTGAATTTATATATGGGATTTTGATTGAATTTGGAGTTAATTTTTTAGTTGAATATTTGTTTAATTTGAGAAATTGTAAAATAAAGGTGAAAATTAGTTGTTTAAATGTAATGAGTTAAATTAGAGAAAATTCAGATAATTATTTCATGAAAAATTCAGATAATTATTTAATGATAAAATTAGTGTTAAAATTAATTTTATTTTAAAATAGATATTTATCATATCTACAGTCTAGTGTCTACAGTCAGTGACGATTTCAATATCTGTTGGACCTGACCTTCAACGTTTAAATCGATCATCACCATTTTTATTTTAGGCAACTATCATGATAAATGTAATGGATAATTACTTTAGGTCTTTTTTTAGACAGAATGAGAATTATTCACCTCTTGAAGCTTCTCAATTTGAGTATTTTCATTGTTATATATTTTTTTGATTCAATTTATTTCAGACAAATCAAAAAAGAAAAATGAAAAGCATGAAAATACAATAAAAAAATATGTTCAAATAATTTCACAAAAGAAATAAAAATAAACAAAAAATAAACAAATAACATATTGAATTGATATGCCAGAAAAGGAGTAGGAAGAAGTATAAACTTATTTGATCCTACCCCTTTTCCACAGCTCAATAACTTATATTTATTATATTAGCTTCCTGTGTTCTTTATAATCCTTTTTACACATCTATACAATTAGTTATACTATATTTGATACAATCCATACAAATATACAACTTGATACAATATTTTTTTTATATTTATGATTGTTCATTGAATATTTTTGGGTTTTGGACTGTTGGAGGACAAAAAAAAACACATTTGAGTACATCTAATAAGGCTCTGGGAAATCATAGTGGACATAGTTCACTATCTCGTAACATCTTGTAGACCAAACCATTGATCCATGAATTGATTATGAAAATAGCTGCCGCAGCCCTACGCTCCAGCAGTCTGTCCGACCATGCGTTGTTTTCCTCTGCATCAGTGAGAGTTTGACAGCAAATGTTAAATGTTTTCTTTGAACAAGCTGCTGCCAAACATGGAAAACTCCCCTGCTAGAGGTGAATGGTGATACTTTAGAGGAATTGCCATCATAATTGCCATACATGCCAAAGACATGTCTGATATCACAGACAATTTTATATTTGTTGATTGTCTTTATTTCGAACATGCAAGCAATAAAAAAACAAGTTTGAATATTAATAGATGAATAAATAAAAAACAAACAAAAAGCAAAAAAGAAATAGAATTTAAAAAAAACAGACACTTTCTACATGCTTGAAAGGGGGTAGGAGGAAGTTAAAAACTTATCTAGTCCTACCCCTTAACAGATCAATTTGGCTTGGATATATTATGTTATTAACATGTCAGTATAATAAAAAGCTATAATAATACATATATACATGAATACCGAGTCATTTTGTGTATGTATATATATATATATATATATATATATATATATATATATATATATACATACATGCATACACACACACATACATACACATACACATATATACATATATATATATATATATATATATATACACATACACATATACATACACACACATACCTACACACACCCACAAATAATCAATATAATCACATACAAATATTATAAACAATTATATATATATATATATGTATATATACACACACTATAAACAATTTATATTACATTATAAATACCCATACATATATAAATATTACAAATATAGATACAAATACCATGTATGTTACAAGACTACAGTCTACATATGTCCATGTTACAAAGGCTTTTCTAAATTTCTGTACTTTGTGAAGATGATGTCTTTATATTTGTTTTTGAACTGTCTTATGTTTTGGCTTTTCTGTACTTCCACACTTAATTTATTCCACAATTTAACTCCGTAGATGCTGATGCAAAAGCTCTTTTTCGTTGTGCGTGTGTGGTGGACCTTGAAGTTCAGCTGTCCCCCTTATAACGTCCCTTCCTTTCAGAAAACATTGCCTGTATGTTTTTTGGTAGCATATCATTTCTGGCTTTGAAGATTGTTTGGGCAGTTTTGAATTCAACCAGATCAGGAAATTTGAGAGTTTTGGACTGTATGAATAGTTGATTGGTATGTTCATGATAATTTACATTATGGATTATTCTAATGGCTCGCTTCTGAAGAATACACAACGGTTGTAAAGAGCTTTTGTATGTGTTTCCCCAGATTTCTGAACAGTAATACAAATATGGTAATATTAATGAGTTATAAAGAATATGTAGTGATTTATTATTCAGGAAGTGCTTAGCTTTGGACAGCACTGAAATGCTTTTTGATAGTTTGGTTTGTATGTGTTTTATGTGAGGTTTCCAGCAAATTCTGTCGTCAATGATTACCCCTAGAAATTTGTTTTCATATACCCTTTCTAATTTTACACCCTCTATTTGTACCTCAATGTTTTCCGATTTTTTACAGTTTCCAAATATCATAATTTTAGTTTTATTTAGGTTTAGAGATAATTTATTTCTGTCAAACCATTTTTTTAGTCTACTAATCTCTGCGGTCAATGTGGACAGAAGTTGCTGCACATTTTCCCCAGAAACCAGTATATTTGTGTCATCTGCAAAAAGTATACATTTAAGAGATTTCGATACATTGCAAATATCATTGATATACAGGTTAAATAACACTGGTCCCAGCACTGACCCCTGCGGAACCCCACACACGATGTCCAAGCATTCTGACTAAAATCCATCCATCATCACAAATTGTTGCCTTCTCTAAATTGCTCCTCACCCAATTCAAAACTACCCCCGGATCCCATATTGTTCTAGTTTTGTAATTAATATATTGTGATTTATAGTATCAAAGGCTTTTTTTTAAGTCTATAAATGTCGCGATCGCAAATTTCTTATTGTCCATGGAGTTAGTGCTTTCCTCTGTGAGTTCTGTTAAGGCTAGTGCTGTTGACCGGTTTGCTCTGAATCCATATTGAGTAATTTGTATTTATCTATGAATTTGCATAATCTGTCATTAAATAGTTTTTCAAGAATTTTGGAGAATTGTGGGAGCAGAGAGATTGGCCTATAATTTGTGAAGTGGTGTTTATTGCCAGTTTTGTACATCGGTATGACTTTGGCTGTTTAAATTTTGTTAGGAAATTGTCCAGTTTGGAATGACAGGTTACAGATGTGTGCTTATGGTCTAGAGATACCCTTAATTACCCTTTTAACAGTTTTTATGTCAATGTCATCACAATCAATGGAAGTTTTGTTTTTGCATTTGTTTACAATATCTATAATTTCTTTCTCAAGAACAGGATTGAGGTACATTGAGCTGGTGTTTTTCTTAATAGGTGTATCATCATGAGCTAAAGTATCTGTCATAGGTATATTTTCCGCTAAATTTGGTCCAATGTTTACAAAATAATTATTAAACTGATTAACCACCTCTTCCATTTTATTAAACTATTAACTCTAACATGTACATCATATACAGTATTCCCAATATCACATTTAGGAGATTTTCAGAAGCTTTGTGCTAACAATGGACAAGATTATGAAGGCATAAATAAAGTGAATAGAACTAATTAACAGTGTGGCGGACACAAAGGAGAACTTATGACAGCAGCATGCATGTAAAACCAATCAGTAAACATAATCTCCCATCAAGCCATGTCTTCAGGTGCCACTTATTTGCCTCATGAGGTTTTCTTTTCCACACTCTTCTTCTCCCAGGAAACACGTTACAGTCCCTCTGCTTTCTCCTCAGCGACCTCGCGAAGCCACAACACAAACAGCAGCGGCCGTATCGGGCCCCAGCTGCCGACATGTCTGCTCAGCAGTGTATTTATTTAAACCTGCTGCTGGCCCTGGAGGTCCCGCGCGGGCCTCGCCGGGGGCCTCCCCGGCTTGTTTGAGAATCCATTCACACCTGCGCATTAAATTACTGACACTAATGTTACTAGTAATGCTTGGACCGGCTCCCATTTTTGAACCCATAAACCTGCACGAGCTGGGAAATATTGGACAAGGTGACAGATTCAGACATGACAGACGGTGTTTTGTTAGATAAGACAAGCCAGTCTGTCCTGTGTTTTTACTTACTGGCTTCACAAATGTTTGTGTCTGGCCGTGTGTTTGTCACTGTGCTGTGACTGATGATGTCATACATGCATTCCTGTTTAATATGTATATTTTCATTGTCAGTGGGTGAGAATGACGTGAATATGAGGCGTTTGGATCGGGCCCTCTAAAGCCCAGTGCTCAGTAACGACAGAAGACGCTGTCGCCTCAGGGTGGGGGGTGGGTGACACATTGTTTGACTGTTACCTGGTTGCTAAGGGCTCAGTGGCTTTTGAACTTGAGAGGTGTGGAGGCATGAACACCTGCATGGCCCCCCTCTCAGAAAACGCCTGGATACCTTTCACCTTGTCTCAGTGTGCGGCACTCAGTGAGGGGCCGCGAAGAAAAGAGCTGTGTGGCGGAGAAAGGATTGTATCCGAGAGACGTCTCCCGGGTTGTCAGTCTGGGGTCAGGGGTCAAAGGTCGGCACGGAGGGGGTATGTCAGGTGTTAAGTGGAGCAGACAAGCCAATGTAGGGCTTGTTAAATGCTTACCTGGCGACCTGCTAACCCACGGCCAGGTGGGAACACAAAGCACAGGGGCTTTAGTACGAGATTACCAAAACAGGATGGAGATCAGAGGAGACATTCCCGATACGGTGATAGGTGAAGATTTAGAAATGATACCTTTAAACTTGAGCTAAAATGATTGAATAATGAATTAATGGCCAACACTTTTGATAATGGACTAACCATTTAAATACATTTTAAACTATAACATCCCAAACATTTGTAAGTTCTACCTTCTTTGATGTGAGGATATTCTTCTTTTGGCCTATGTACATTTACAATAAGTAGCCTGCATTCAGCCAATGATACTTCTGTACTTTATTTTTAAGTAGCCTATAGTTTTGAATGCAAAATCTTACTTGTAATGGAGCCTTTTTGAATTGTTGTTATTTTACACACATCTTAAACACTTTGATTTGGGTGAGAATCTGATTGAAACAGCTAATCATTTACCATCCCTAATATGGACAAACCATGAGTTATGAAGTTGTACCTTGGTTGTCAAAGTATGTCTCAAGATTGTGATGTTCAAGATCTCAAAATTCCTAACAGACACATTCTTATCACTCTAAAGATTTCACAGACATGTACACACTTTAAGCTGGTTGACAAAGAGCAGGGCTATTCAATAAGTTTTGAATGGGGGCCGGTTGGTGGAAATGATCCAAAATGAAGGGCCAGAAAAAAATGCCTAAAATTGATGAGCATCACATCAATAGCTACATATACTGTAAAACACTACAACGACATAGGAGTGCATATATTGTCTTTATTTTATCAAATAGAGTTCACCAGCTTATAAAAAAATCCCTATTTGATTAACATAGGCTGCCTGTTGTTTAAGTGTTTAACAATCTTATCAGTTCAGGAAAACACAACAGGTTACTCTTCAACAGCTTATCAAAATACAAAGAAATAAATGTACTCTAAGTGCAACAGCTTATTAAAATACAGGTAGGCCTAGGTTTACTAAGAGTGCAACAGCTTATCAAAAACATAGAAATAAATGTAGGCTACTCTAAGTGCAACACCTTACAGTGTTTCCCCCCAAAATATGTTTGTCAAGGGGTTCACTGTCCAGGGTCATGGGAGGCGCGGCGCCTGTAAACTACAGACACAGACTTTACAGTTATGCAATTTTGTTTGCCATGTGAAGGTACAAATTTTGTGCAAACATGCAAAGTTCTACTGGTGCAATATTATGCAGACACACTAAATACAAATAATGGACCATACACTTACACTGCGGTACAATCGCGCCCGCAAAGCTGCATACACAGAGAAACGCTTGGAGACACAGGTGCACATTTATTTACTGCAGATCGCGGCCTTTCGCGCAGTTATGACCATGCAAAAGCACACATCGCACGTGCTAGTACATTAATTGTGCACCACTTAAAAAAAAAATATATTTTTTTTTTGGGGTCGGTCGGTAGTCAAGGCGGGGGCCAGTAAATATTCCGGGCCGCCTATTGAATAGCCCTGACATAGAGGTTGAGACAGCTAACCTTGTATTCGCAGTGCCCCTGGTTTCTCTCTTCCTTATTTTCTGTACCTTTAAACTGAACATGAATACACAAAACAAAGCTTACCACAACATCTTCAAAATGCACATCAGTCACCTGGGACGGTTCACTCTCCAGTTTCTCTGTACACACTGTGAGCAGTTTAAATGACAAAAGGAACACTCTAAAGGTTAAACATGGCATCGCTGCACTAATCTGCAGTGTTGGTGACATGCGATCATCTGATCAAACAGTCTGGGTTGCAATTTAATTAGAATGCAGATTAGCACAGCACGATGCCGGTCGCACAGCGCCCTGTGCTGCTGGGACATTGATAACTGAGAATCTGGCTGATGAAAAGGCTTATTTACTTTAGTGATGTGTGTGTCTCTCTAAGCCGAGGAACAAGGCCAGACAATAGTAATGATGATCTGTGACAGGCGGCTGAGGGGTGAGGTTGGTGCGGCCCTCCTCAGTGAGGTGAGCACTATGTGTGAGTTGAGTTGGCATGCAGCTCTCTGTCTATTATTTATTGATGCCTATTCGTGATGCCTATTGTCCCGGGGGCTCCAGCATGGAAATGCACACTGTGGAAGTGAGAAGGTAACACTTCAGTCCGGGTCTGAAACTTCGAGGCTGCATGACCGTGAAACCGTGAGTTTCAGGTCAACAAGGAGATTAACGTCAAAGACAAATGCCAAACTGACTGCGAAACTCTCTGCAGATAAAACAAGCGGACAGGTTTGCCACAGATCAAAACACTC